>LPNX010407800.1:0-125701 GCA_001517045.1 Pseudotsuga menziesii | reverse complement strand
TCAACTTGAATTGCTATATTACTTCCTCAACAACAAGTAAACAATACAAGCATTCTATATATCATGGTGTTAGATCTATTCTAGCATATATAATCAATAATTCAAAAGCATTTGACATAATCCCATGGATAAAATATTCATTCAAATACACATCATTGGACAGGAAAAGATATTTCTATTAATATAAATCAGAGATTACAAGATACAACCTTTGACGGCACGTCTGCGAACCGGAGAAACTGAATCCCCCACTTGGGCCTCCACCACTTCAATCCTCCATCTCTTGATAGCAAGCTCACAAGCAAAGGGCAAGCTTGGGAAGAACATAAAAGTGCTCCAAGGGACAAAGGGATGTAGACTCAAGCATAAGTTTCGGCAACAATGGACTATAGTTTCGTTGCTCTCAATTCTCTCTTATGCCTTCAATGTACCAAGGGGTTCCTTATATATCTTTTCAAAGGGGTAATGAAAGGTCGAATCCGAGCGATCTCAAGGCATATGGAAGGCCAGGAGTCAAATGAGTCGGATCCATGTCAAGGAAAACTCCAAAAGAATTTGGATTATTTACACATCCTAATGTACGTGATTATATGGCTCAAACCCGCGTATGTACGCGCTTATAAGTTTAAAATTCGTGTATAGCATTTTTCATGTGTTTTTAGGGATGATCAAGGAAACATCAAAGGACAAAAAGTGGTCCATAGGGGCTAAGGATTCTACAGCGGGGCAGGGGAAGGCCATACAAAGTGTGATTCACCTAGAGTGGTGAAATCCGCTATAACAACTGCATCATGAATTTTCCTTCCAGGAAAAAAACCAAACTGCTCATAAGAAATATATCTACCCAATACCTTCTTAATCCTGGTAGATAAAATCTTACCAATAATCTTATAGCTGAAATTACATAATGAAATAGGCCTGTAACCATCAAAAGTACTAGGGCAATCTGATTTTGGTATCAAGACAATAAAGGTTGAGTTAAGTATTGCTGGAATTTTTCCACTCTTCCTAGAATCCTTAATAACCCTTAACAAATCCAAACCCATCATATCAAAAATATTCCTATAAACCTCTATAGGAATCCCATCTGGGCCAGGACTCTTATCGTTTTTTCTTAGAGAAAGTATTGTTTTTATCTCCTCCAAAGTAACAAGCTTCATAAGATCAGAATTCTCCTCAACTATAATGGAAGATGGAAAATTATTAGATATTTTCAAAAGTTCAGTAAGGTGAAGATTTGCATCAGCTTGGAAAAGTGTCTCAAAATGACTAACAACAGCCCCAACAATGTCTTCAAAACCTTCCACCATGTTTCCCCCATCATCTTTAATCTTCCATATAGAATTTGTATTTTTTCTTTGATTAACAAATTTATGAAAAAATGGTGTGTTGTCATCCCCACAAAGCAGCCAAATTGCCCTACTCTTCTGTCTTGCTTCATGTTCTTGGTCCAAAAGGATTTTTCTCTTTCGAGATTCCAATTCAATCAAAGCTTCCTTATCCTCATCAGATAAGAAACCAAAACCAAACTTATGAGAAAAAATAGTAAGCATAAGTTCAATTTCCACTAATTCTTTGAACTCCATCCCCTTTTTCTTAACAGACCAAGCAATTGAAACATCCTTAATTCTCTTAAGATTGGAGGCAAAGTGAGATGTAAGGGAATCGTGTAGAATATCAGAAAAAACCACCCAAGATTCAATCAAAGATTTAACCAAATCATCATTTTCAAGCCAATGAGGATTGAACTTGAATGGGTTTTTCAAATATACCCCCCTATTCAAAATCTGAAGAAAAACAGGTTGATGATCAGAGTCACCCCCAATTCCCACCCACTTACTATAAAAATAATCAAAATCTAGCATATTAGCTGATATAAGAAACCTATCTAGTATTTTACTAATATTTTTAGCCCCAACTCTTCTATTAGTCCATGTGGGAATCATAATAGAAGGTACGATGTCCACAAGACCATAGTTCTCCAAAGATTTTGTAAAAAAATAAGAAAGGGGATCCAATCTAGGTCTAAAACCCCAGATCTCAAATAATCCCATGGAGAAATTCTAATCCCCTCTTAGGATTAATTTTTCACATTTAAAACAATCAAAATCCAGAAGATTATTCCAGAATGCTTCTCTATCAATGTAAGGACCATAGATGTTGGCAAGACAAACATCCAAATTAAGTTCAATAGAGAACAAAGATGCACAAAGTCCCGACCCCACACCCCAAGCATTTTGTAGGTGAAAAAATATGGATCTCCAACCTAATAGAAGACCTCTAGATTTACCTCGAGCATCCAAAGAAAGAAAGGTCCATCCCCTCAACATAGATTCCAATTCATCCACTAACAGGTTCCCATTACCCATATATTCTTGCAAAAATAAAACATCGATATGTTGATCTTCAACAAGTCTAAAAACCGCTAGATTTTTTGGTTTACTAGCCAAACCACAACAATTAAGGGTCATCAAGATCATAATGCAACCAAAGAAAGGGTCAACACTGCTCTAAGCGCCCCGTTAACATTAAACTGTTCACTCTCCTTCAATAGTGGACCAGTAGAGCTCAAACCCGATACCCCTCTGCCCACTCCAAAATCAGGATAATTCCCATTAAATTTAGTATAGGATCTAACAAAATATCTGGTTCCACTAAAAGTTTATTTAAAAGGAGAAATGAAACTTAGATTCTTAAAGGAGAAACATATGTGAAATCCTCATCAGAATTACCAACAGTGACCTTTGCACCCTGATAGGGTAAACTAAGAGATTTAATAGTCGGAATGCAAGTTGAAGCATTCTCCTCACAAGATATATCCAAACCCTCAACCCTAGGTCTCACAGAATCAATCCTCACCTCATCAAAGTCAGTAGAAACCACATGTTTTTTTAACTCTCCACACATATTTTGGTTTAATCTCATCGCGATAATTCTTTTTCAAGGATAAATGACAATGAGAAACCAAATGACCATAATTGTGACATCTGTTACATTTGAAAGGCATACCTACATAATCCAAAGTTTGATTAAAAACAGTATCCCCATGCTTTATATCAATATTAGCTGCTAGTCCATTCCGAAGGTCCAATAAAACCAAAACCCTCCCCAGACAACAAACCCCTGAATCTAAAAAGGATAGATCAGCTTCCAGGAAAGTCCCTAGGGTATTACCAATGAGTTTGAAAAATTCCAAAGACTAGAACTCAAAAGGTAAGTTAGGTAGTTTTACCCAAATAGGAATCGATTCATACCTCTCATGCTGCAGATCAAAAAGTGGAGTCCAACGTTTGAGCATCAAACCAGAAAAGTTCCATTTCCAAACCCCCACCAGAATACGAGCAACATCTGCCTCAAATTTGAATTTGAAATCCAACCATCCCCTAGGTAGAACAAAAATGTCCAGACAGGTGATATTCTTCCATGTTCCAAGAACCCAATTCTTTACCCCATTAGGAGAGACTCTACGACCTCCAAATATTCCTACCAACGTAAGTGCATTGGTAAGCACAATATCATTCAAGACAATATCCTCTCCAACCACCAAGAGCGGGATTTCTACGTTGGGAACAGGTTTTTTGCTACACTTATGGACAGACGGTAAGCATAAAGATTCCAGGCCTGTTGAAGGACTTTGCACAGTTTCCACATGATCAGGTACACTATGAACCCCGTCAAAACCCTCAAAGGAGGACCCATCAAAACCCTTCATGGAATTCAAACCCTCACTGAGGTCCTCAAACATAAAACCCTTCTCAAGACTAATATCAAGACCCAAATCCTCCAAATCCAAAGTATCACAAACAAACCCTAAGCCTGACTCCAAAACCATAGGACATCCCAATGCCAAATGCAAAATATCAAAATGAGAAATCATAGGAGTTTCTTCATCATATCCATCCCGAGCAACAAACGGAGCTACCGGCTCATAAACAGTAGAGGAAAAATTAGGGTTAAATAACTTTTGAGTCATAACTGAAACATCAACGTCTATTTGTGTAGAAAACAACCTTGGACAGTCTCCAGCAGAAACCTTTAGCCCCAAATTACTGCATAGTGAATCATCCACCATATCAACTATTTGCTTCTTCTTCAAACAAGGATTCGGCACAGGAACGGATCAATCCTCTGGAGAAAACACCATAGCTCCCACAGCATCGTTCATAAATTGTAATGAGGACTAGCCTTGTTCATAAGAATTTACATCCTCCACCTGAGACCAATTGCAATCCCGTCGACCAAATAATGGAGTTCAGGCCAACTTCTATGGTGACTTAACCGAGACTGTAGTGCAATACGAAATAGTAAGCTTCCCTAGACTATCATCAACCGAACCCTTCAAACCCATATCACTGCACATGAATGAAGCCTCCACCATACGCATCTTCGTCAAATAGGGATTCAGCATAGGAACGGAAACAACATCTGAAGAAAACACCATAGCTTCCACAACATCGCTCACAGGCAGAAATGAGGTCGAGTCGAATTCATTTGGTTTTGATGCCACCACTCGAGACCGAGCAATGACTCGACGTCCTTTTGGTGGAGTGCGGTCCAACATCTTTATTGCCCGAAGGGACATCCCAGAGATACCACTTAATCACAATAAACCAAAATAAAGACTCAATTAAAAATATCTACAGCTAAAATCAGGATACAGCAGTCCCCATCCACTTGGTAATCAAAAATTTCAGTCCATCACGTCCTGATTAATGGTGANAGCGCAGATCACAAGATAACCCTAACAATAAATCGAATCACCACACATCAAAAACAAATAAACTCCCCGCTTCGCTGCATCCAAAATAAACCTGCCACAGAAGGAAATTGGTACAGACAACCCTAAACAAAGATCAAGTACATTATGACATCTCTGTCCTCAAGATGAACAAGAACTGTCAATCTCACCATATCAGCAGCGTCCACAAAGATTATGTTCTGTCGTCAATCTTGGATTAACAATTACGTTCTGTCATCCCAATAACCATTCACTAAAAAAAAAGTGACTCTTACCTATTCATAGATGCACTTCAATAGATATGGGAGGTATATCGAGGTTGCATAGAATTTGTGTACAAATATTTAATTAATGACCAGCTTAACCACCTGTTCTCGACTGGTTCGTTCTTAAATCGACTATTGCTCAACAACTCCATCCATTTGTCATTTGTTTTCAACTAGTTCATCCTCGACTCGTTCTCAACTTGTTTATTGGCAGCTCCCACAAAAATCCACTCGCGTGTCTCATCTATGCAGGAGTTTCATTCAATCTTCTTGTTCTATCTTTTGTCTATGCGAGAGTTTCATTCAATCTTCATGTTCTATCTTACGGGGAGTTTCATTCAATCTTCTTGTTCTATCTTTCGTCTATGCGGGAGTTTCATTCAATCTTCCCATTCTATCTTACGGCTCTGGGGTGTATATCTTATCTCCAACTTCAATGAAATCTGTCGCTCCAAAGAATCATGGATCAGGGAGAGGAGTGCCTGACACATATCTGGCTATGTGAGAGTTGAAGTTGCTTTAGACAGATGTCTACGAAGCATAAAGCTTGAAGGTGTGTCAACTATGCATAGAGTTAGACAAAGAGAACAGGGGTGGTTCCATGCATCGTGTCGCATGGATTGCATTACCGAAACCCTCAAAACCATGTCAGCCTCAAACAACCAATTAAATACTAGAAAAATATTATTTAAAAATTTGTTTTTTTAATAAAATTTCATTTCTTATGTTCAAACTATAACCTTTTATAAAAAAATAAAAATCAGTAGCAAACTAGTGTCCCCGACCAAAAACTATATGTCAAAGACATAACAAACATAAATCAAATATATGGTAATAATAAAAAACACTCTCAATTTTATAACCAATAAATTTTACCATCAACATAAAAAAAATGTATAATATAAATTTATACTAAATATAAATGTTATTAAGACACACTTTGTTCATTAATATATATGTTATTAAAACACACTTTGTTTATTCAATAATACAAATATGATACTTTATCTTTTTAATATGGACTTTGACTCTTTTGACCATAATTTGCATTAGGGATATTGGAGTTCTTAGAGCAAAGTATTTTTGTGTGAGATCTATGTTTAGGGATTTTTCGTATTTACCTTTGATATTACATTAATATATATAACACACTTTGTTTATTCAATAATAAAAGGATGATACTATATCTTTTTAATATGGCCTTTGACTTATGTCTTTTTAACATGGACTCTTTTGGTTATAATTGGCATTAGGGATATTGGAGTTCTTAGATTTTTTTTAATACGGCTTTTGACTTATTTCTTCTTAATATTTTTTTTATCATAATTAGCAATAGGGATATTAGAGTTCTTAGAGGAGTAATTTTACTGTTGTAGGTTCCTTCCTATGTTATTAACAAAGTGAGAAGTTACATCTTTTAATTTTTAACTTTTTATGGGTAGGTGGAACCAAAAAAAAAAGTTACATCTTTAACTTTTTATGGGCAGGTGGAACAAATAAGGGAAATTGTATTATTGCTAGATGGGAAAAGTTTTTTATGCCGAAAGATTGGGACGGATGGGAAATAAAAAAATTATCTTGGTTGAGCACTGCTTTAAGATTGAAGAGTTTTTGGCATGGTTTGTTTGGAAATTGTTTTTGGTCTTTAATTTTGCATGAGAAGTATTTAAAGATGAATCTCATAGATTGGATAAGATCGCTTAAAAGTATTTCTAGAAACACTTCACGGATATGCAAGGGTTTCATGAAAACTTATCATTGGATTGGAATGCACCTCACTTGGAAAGTGGGAAATGGAAGGCATGTGCTAGTTTTTATTGATCCTATTATAGGATTGGGAGATGAGTTTAAGCTTTCACTTCACATCACAAATTATCTGGCCGATATTGGATATTTTACTCTAGCTCATTAAGAAGGCAAATGTAGCTGAAACGGGATAGCTCTTATTGGTATACTGCAAAAGATTTGGGCTTGGTTCAGGATTTAGCCATTGAATGAGAAATTTATAATAAAATACTTAATTATGTTGGTTGTAGACTTTCTAGAGAGGAATATTTGTTGATTTGTTCTACCAATTCTATGACTAGTAGCATCACTGCAAAATCATCATATCAGGATATTGTTCAAAATAACAACAATACAACTAATAAATGGTGGTATAAATTATTGTGAAAATGGAAAATCCCTTTGAAAATGAAATGTTTTATGTGGTTAGCATTACAAAAGTGTCTAAAAACAATTTAATCTAAAAGGGAAGGTATGGGCCAAACTTCTGCACTTTATGTAAAAAGGAATATGATTATGTTGATCATCTTCTGATAAAATACAGTTTTACAGTTAACATCTGGAAACAAGTGTGGCTCTCTCTCTCAAGATTCCTTGAATATGGAATGGTGATCATTTTGAACAAAATTGTTATCTGTGTTATAAAAACCGCAGGTTTTATCATACATTACCTGCAATCATATCTTGGAAAATAAAGAATTTCAAAAATATCAACATTTTTGAAGACCATTTACCTGACCTGAATTCACCTGAGCTTAAAAAACATGTACGTTCAAGCCATCCAATGGACCAATAGCGAAGTCAGCCGTTGACTTTGCTGTTGGTCCATTTGATGTCTTGAACGTACATGTTTGTTAAGGATGGCCCCTGAATTCTATATGTTTGCAAATTTTTAGTCTAGAGAAAGAGTTTGGTAAAAGGAAAGAATTAAATGAAAACACCATATTTATGAAGGAAATTCAATATTATGGTGTTGTTGGATATTTTGATGGAGCAACTAAAAATGGTCTATGTGTAGCTGGAGTGGTTTTATTAATTAACAACTTTCATAGTTTTAACTTCAAGCTTTATTGTGGAACGGGTTCAAATATGAAGGTAGCGTTGTTAGCCCTTTGGTGTTTGTGCAAGGTAGCCTCTATTTTTGGTATTGTGACTCTTCTGGTTTATGGAGATTTCAAGGTCACAAGCAAATGGGTGAAAGGAGATTTTAATATAAAAATGGTCTCTTTAACACCTTGGTGCAACAGGATCCAAAATGAAATAAAGAATTTGTGTCAAATCAATTTCCATCATATTTATAGGGAAGAGAATTTGTTGTTTGATAAACTTTCAAAACCTGCTTTGGAAGGAAAAGAAGAGATTCTTTTTTGGGAAGAATCTATGAAGAATATTCAAACTGATTTTGGGCTCATTAACATCTTTGACTTCTAATTCTCAGGTTTTTGATGATTTAGGATATGCATGTTTTTTTATCAGATATGAGATTTGCTATGTTTTGGTGGCTTGGAAAGAAACAATGATTTTAGACTTTTCAAAATTTATATAGTTCTGTATGAACAGTCAAGTATTTTAGATTGTTTTCAAAAGTATTATATTTTTAATTTAATGATGTATATTACTAGAAAACAAAATATTTAGAAATTATAATATTCAGGAAAAAAATTAAAAATATATAATAATAATAATAATTAAAAAAGTTACTTATATAAGTTGGAAATATTATACAAAGCTTACACTGAAAAAAGTATAAGTATAGTTAATATGGGTATTTTACTTACCACGACACTAAAAATTCTAGCAATAAAGACCATATAAATTTAAAAGGGTTTATATTAATAGGTTATGAAATTGTGTTGGGAGAATACGTTTTACATTGATAAAAGCATAATACAATTAAAAATGTAGTATTTTATATAATAAAAACTATAACACATAAAAAGTTTATAAAAAACATAAGAATTAAGTAGAAGGATTTTAGGCAAATATTTTGGTTTAATATAATAATATAATTTTTTTAGTATAAATCTATTTTTTTTTTTTTATAAATTGTATTGTTAATTTATATAAGCATTGATATTTAAAGTAAATAAATGAGAAAAAAATAGTTTTACATTTAAGCTTTCACAATATATAAAGAATGATTTTTCAAATATATCATTAGATTGCTCTAACTGAAAAGGAAAAATGTAATCTTCACCATCTTAGAGAATCACTTTCCAATGGATCCTACTTTTAAAAATTAGTGTTGCATAATTATTTGTCACATTACTAAGTGTCGCACTTTCATTACCATGTAGGAGTGTTTGTTATGATCCCTAGACATGTTGGGAGGGAAACCTATCATTAGCAGGTCAAAACGTTACCTTTTACCTTGAGTTATTGGTCGTTTTTTAGTTTCATCGCTCCCCTACTCTTGTGAAAAGGAAGATGAAACCTCGTTATCCCCTAAGCTCAGTTCTAAGGGAGCGATGAAGTCTCATTTCATCACTATATGCTTAGTGTTAGGGGAGCGATGAAGTGGTTACAACTAACTTTTTCTTATTTGAGAGGTTGTTTCCAAGAGGTTTTAGTTGGTTAGGGGTTGGTTAAAGCTACCATCTATCCAAGGCAAATCCATTCTTGTATGTTCAATCAAATCCACATTTGATCCAATCCTCTTCTCAAATTATCATATGGTTGTTGTGTCTTAACTCCTATATAATGGAGGCTATTCTTGTGTGAAAGATGGGGAGAAAAAAGAGAGCATCCTTACTATGCCAAATTGTAGAGGAGGGAGAGAACTTCAAAATACCATTATTATGATCTTGCGACATTCAAAGCACTAGAAAGGAGATCTTGGAGGAGGAGTTGCAACACCAACATCAAGGTTGCAAATACTTCATTACCTATTGATTTCCACATAATACAACTTGGACTATTCCCCTCATGCTTATGTTGTTATTGTATGCATGTCTATATAGATAAATCTATTTTTCCTAACAATATATTGTATAAGAAGAAAGTATTTCTTTGTTCCTTACATGACTTGTCTTACATCGAGAGCTTGGGTATCAAATCAAGGGCTAGAGCAACGAGGACAATCGACGGAAAGGAGGTAGGTCATCTATACCATTCTCTCATATTCTCTTCTCAATTTTTTTGTGGGTATATAGGATACATGGGGAAGTAGAGAACCATTTGTTACCTTCTTTATTAGGTCGAAGGATTATTGATCCAAGGGAGGTTTCACCTGTCCGTAGGGGAAACTTTTCTGTAACAGAAACAAGCGAATCCAATGGGGAATGATTTCTATTGAGCATTCATATGTTTCTATCCCTTTGAATTCTTGTTTCTTGCTTGATATTTTCAAGTGTGTGTTTTTCTTTTGAATTCTCCCCTTCCCTCATCATCATTGGGAAGCTCCCTTAGTAAATAACCTGACCCTTTCCCGGATCCAGGAAAGGTTTGTTTCTTGTTCACCACTTTCTAGACTTCAACCCCCTATAAGGGATTATAGGGTGATAATGTCCTGACTATCCCCCTCTCTCAGTTTATGGGGAGGTGATGAAACCTTGATCATTCCCCTTGTCTGCGGAATTATAGGGGAAATAATTCTCTCTTTGAGTGGTTTTTGACCTTTCCTTACTTGATCGTTGTTAGATATTTGTCTCATGAAATTATATTAGAGTCCTTCATGCATGATTGTGGCTTTGATTCATTAGAGTTTAGTGATTATCATATTTTTATTTCCTCTTTTCAAGTTGTCATCTCCTATCAGTTTGTGAAGTACACGTGACTTTTCTAGGTTAACTCGGTCCTTTGGAAAATGTTATTTCATCATTAGTTTGATCCTTATTATTAGTATGCATTCAAACTTCTATCATCATGATTCCAAGTCTATGTAGGTGTTTTACTTGTTGTATTTTGTAGTTCGTTTCATTGATTTGGGGGATTGTATATGTTGCATCAAGCCTTATTGTTTAGTTTCTCACTCTTATCCTCTTGGGAAAACTTCTGATTCCTTGATTATACTCCTGAACTCTTTGGATTTATGCAAATTTGCATTGATCTTTGATCTTTGTTACTTGAATTTTAAGTTTTAAAAAAATGGTTTTCCTTTACTTTACATTTTTGGGTTCTAGTTTGAACATGTGATGGAGTTGTTCTTGCATTTCCTTGAGTTCCTGTAAACTTTTTTAGTGAAAAATTTATTTCCATAGTTTTTCTTTGTGGCCCTTTGCACCATCATTGAATTCTTTCATTTTTTGAAAGTAAGGAAGCAAAAAAGAGTTGCATTTGAATTTATTTCATTGCAATTGAAAAACAAACAAAATAAAATCTTGCATTCTAGTTAGTGGGTGGAGTATTTTCAATCTTGAATTTTAGAAGGAAGTAAATTGCATTGGGTATGTGCATTTTGGAAAGAAAAAAATACTCTTTTTCTTACCACAACTAGCATTCATTGAAAACGAAAACTTAGCATTTCATTTTTTTGCATGGTTTAGACTTGACTCAAAACACCATCTAGTCCACTTCCACTTACCCTATTGAGTAACAAATAGCTATAAAAAGGAACAAGGAACACAATCTAAAATCAATTATACTTTCTTTTTTGTTTTATATAAAACTAAAAGTTCTAGGGGTTTAGGGCCTTGATAGTAGGGTGGAGAGTTAACTCTTCAAGGCCACTGAAATGAGACTATAGAATACTAAAGAGTGAAAAATCCAGTATTATAAATTAACGATAGTTGGGAAATATCCTCTCACATAGGAGTCAAACATGAGGTCAAGCGAAGCAGTTGGTTGAGATTTCCCCTCTTCCATTCACCTAGTGGAACTATCACAAGTTTGGGGATTTGAAGAGTGGTATATCCTTGAGGTGACACCACTTCTTCTTAGTTTTGTGAGAAAATGTGTGTTTGGAATTCCCATTCCCATTCGCCCTCGTGTAGGAAAACATAGGAAGAATTGGACCAATGAGGGCGAATGGATCACTCCATAAAACTAATCTTTCCTCCAAAACATCCAAAAGATTAGTCATAAAGAAGGAAACTTTTGCTCAAGGAGGGAAAATGTCCACTTTGGGTTGAGTGATCCAAGCAGGGAAACAACATCTTACCTTGAGTTAGTAGCCCTTTTTTAGTTTCATCACACCCCTACCCATGTGAAGAGGAGGATAAAACCTTATTAACCCTATTTGCTCAATTCTAAGGGAGTGACAAAGTCCCATTTCATCATGTTGTGCTCAATGTTATGGTAGTGATGAAGTGGTAACAAATAACTTTTCTTATTTGAGAGGTTGTTTCTGGGAGTTTTTAGTTGGTTAGGATTTGGTTCAATCTACCCTCTATCCAAGGAAAGTTCAATCTTGTATTAAATTGAGCACATAGATCTATGGATCAACACACAACTCACAAAATAGATCACACAATTTTATTCAGGAATTGAAGAATGAAACAGTGAAAAAATGGCTTGTAATTGTGAATGCTTTCATTAATCAAAAGTTATTAGATAATAATTACAATGAAGTACAATGGATAAATAGCCTCATGCAATTTGAATCCTAAGTGAGGAAATTCAAATTGGTTTGACTCTACTTCACTGGATAGTTAACTGACCTTGTCTAAATCATTATCGGAGGACTGAATGGTTAACTAACCTTGTCTAAATCAATATCGGAGTTCATCAGAGTTCTAAATCACAACTCAAGTGTCTAATTCAGTGTTGACTAGTCTAACTGACTGTGGTAGGTGAGTAAATGCACCTCACCTGCATGTAGCCATGCAATCCTAGCACTAACTGAATAGAACTGAGTGTAGGGAACAAGAACTGAATGTAACTGACTCCTAACCGAGCTTGACTAGTCACCAATTGAACTCAACTGATGGAGGTTGGTATTGGCACTCCTAGTGGCTCCTAATTAGTAGGGATTGATCTAGGAGGATCCTAAACTAATGCATGCAAGTGAAATTAGTGGCAGTAGGACTCAATTAGTGATCTTCACACTTTAGTAACTAGAACATGTTCCTTGATTAGGCCAAGTGGAGCCAATGGTGCTAGTGACTAAAATAGACTGGAAGGACTATCGATTTAGACATGACTCCTGATTTAGACATATGGCTGTTAATTTAATTGTAAATTCGAAATGTATTCACTTGTATTTCTTATCTATTGTAACCTTATGTTTATTCTGGGATGTTATTATGTCATGTCATGCCCCGATGTTCCGATCAGGAAGATCTATAATGTAAACAAGTCATGTCAAGTCATTGTGGGTAACCCTCCTATTGTCTAAGGGTTAAAGTCCCCGTAGTTTCGGGGAACTAGGGTTATTAGACTCTCCTAGAGAGGTTGGCCCTAGTAGCATTTTAGTCATGTTGGGATTAGTATAGATATAGATATGGACTCTCTATTTAGCACACATCACAAACACACTCAAGTGTAGCGCATAGTTGAGGAAGGAGAAGACACTGGGGCTAGACAAGAAGAAGGTTACTGCTGTCATCATCTTACTGTTTTGGGGTTTTACCATTTGTGCTGATTCTATCTCTGAGGAAGTTGCAAGGTTTTCTCCATTTATGGTTTCCCCGAGGAAAAACACTGTGTTCATTGTCTCTTGTGTTTGATTGCTGTACTTGTTGTTCTCTAAGTTAAAGATCCTAACATAATGCTAGCTTGAATGTTGAAAAACTAAAATGGTATCAGAGCTAACCTGAGAAGAAGACACTATGCAGCTACGGGAACTAGGGCTTCCTACTTTGTGGATCTCGCTCCACATATTTTCAGAAAAAGTAAGGTGGAATAACTCTCCTCCTTAGGGCGCATCTTTCTGTCAAAGCAGAATCCAATTCTGAGGTTTTTCAGTTTTGGAACCGACACTACTGCTGGAAATTAGGGCTTTTCACAAAAGAGGAATTTTTCAGTGAGCCCAGGGATGGATTGATCTCCTCCCCAAAATCAAAGTTAGAGATCAATTTCAAATCATTTGGTTGGATAGAACTCCAGAAAAGCAAAACCTTGATTTTCTCCTGAGCCAGCTCTGCAGGATTTCAGCTCAAAATTCAGATCCGACATCTTGACCTGGTAAGATCTAAAATATTTTGTATTTCCATTTAAGGTTCTCAGTTAAGATGTCTCATCATACCAATCTTGATGAAAATCTTGAGGGAGTTGATAACTTCCAAGCCTGGAAGTATAGGATCTCCTTGGTCCTGGAAGAGAATGAGTTAGACTCCTACATCCATGAGGAGGTTCCAGTTCCATAGGGAGATGAGGCTAAGGCCTTGCATAAGAAGAAGTTGGTTATGGAAAAGAGAATCATTGCTGATTCTATCAAGGATCATCTCATACCATAGGTGTCCTCCCTAAAGACACCTAAATCTATGTTTGATGCCCTAACCAAATTGTTTGAAGGTAAGAACATAAACTGGAAGATGACTGTGAGAAACCAACTAAATAATTTGAAGATTCAGAATGAAAAAAAAATCCAGTCTTACTTCACAAGAGTTTCTCATATCAAGGAACAACTAGAAGCAGTAGATGAAGAAGTGGAAAATTTAGAGATTGTGATGACTACCTTGAATGGCCTTCCCAGGTCATGGGATTCTTTCATCCAAGGGATCTGTGCTAGAAAGAAGTTATTCAATTTCAACAGACTATAGGAAGAGTTCTCTCAAGAAGAAGCTCGGATAACAGCTCGAGAAGAAAAGATGGGAAGTGAAGATCAAGCTCTCATGGTACACTCCAAGTCAACCAAAATAAGATCTCATCGCTCCAGAGGTAAGCACTCTCACAAATATAACACTAGAAAATATTTGTCTAGGATCATATGTTATACATGTGATGAAGAAAGACATTATGCAAGAAATTGTCCTAAGAAATAAAAACTAACAAAAAGGAGCAACAAAAGAAGACATCATGCTCATGCTACAGAGGATGATGAAGCATCCAATAAAAGAACCAGATATGAAAGTGAATATTCTTCAAGCGAGGATGAATATGTTTTGATTTCCACTCTCATAGGAAAAATTACTCATGGAAACAATGATTGGATCATAGATAGCGGGGCTTCCAAACATATGACAGGATTCAAGGAATCCTTTGTGATACTGTCAGAACATGAATCACCTCACAAGGCGAAGCTAGGAGATGACTACCAATATCCAATAAAAGGTAGTGGGAAATATTCCTATAAGATAGACTCTGGAAAGTCTCTGTTGTTTGTGCCAGGACTCAAGAAGAACCTCCTCTCCATCTCAGAATTAGATGCAAAAGGAATGCGGGTTGCATTCATAGATGGTCAAGTCATCATGTGGCCAAAAGGAAAGACTATTGATGATGCGATGGTGATTAGAGAACAAGAAGGAGGATTGTACAAATTAAAGGGCCATCCAGAACAAGCCTTGGTCCATGACACAGTAGAGCCAAGTGAACTTTGGCATAGAAGGCTTGCACATGTGCATTATAGAGCACTACCACTTACAAGATAAGCTATTGAAGGTCTTCCAAAAATCCAAGCAAAACATGATGGGGTCTACAAAGGATGTGTGAAAGGAAAGAATACAAAGAAGACATTTCCAAGCAGTGAAAGCAAAGAAAAAGGAATCTTAGAAATCATCCACTTCGATGTATGCGGTCCTATGTCATCAAACTCACTAAGTGGATATGCATATTATGTTTCTTTTATTGATGACTTTTCTAGGAAGACACGGGTTTACTTCATGAAGAACAAAGATGAAGTATTCAACAAGTTCAAGGAATTCAAAGCCTTGATCGAGAACTGTAGACACTGAGAGGGGGGGTGAATCAGTGTAAAGCAATTTTTTTTACAACGTTTCTTGACCTGTCACACTTAACTACCAATTCATAATTTCAATATTCTATCAATCTCATAATCATTTCATAAACTTAATCATTCACATATCATAGCATTTAACTCATCAAGAACCAAAACACAGAAGAACACCACACCATATAAATTTGTAATATTTTTATATTAGTTTTGGTTCGGCTACAACCGTTAGGAAAAATCAACACCTACTGATACATAGAGCACCTACTCTGTATCCAGGACCCTTCCTGGTTTTCTTAGACCCTGCTAAGAAGGGTTTGAGGTATCCTAACCTCAAAAGCAAGACAAGCTTGCTTTTACATTAAGGCTTACTGTCACATCAACTCATCAATCTGCGGTCAACTGTCTCAGCTCATGCTCATCTGCTCACCATCAATGCTGCTCATCATCACTACTGCTGGCCATCTACTGCTACAAATTATCCTCTGATCAGAACTTCTTATGCTGGTCAACTCAGCTCATGCTGCTCATCATAAATGCTGCTCATAGTCAAGTCATCATACAACTCCTATCGCTGATCATCTGCTCATCATTCAACACTGCTGCAAATCATATCAAGAATCCAGCTGGTCACTGTCAATTCAACATACAACTGCTACAAGGATCTGCTCTTGTGCATTATCTTTCTTTACTGCTGCTCTCACACATTCATGCAATGATTTTATCTGCCAAGACTGTATATGTCTGTTGTTGGCTCAAGAGATGCCAAGCAAACTGCAGCTGATCATTTCTTATGTAAAATAGCACTGTCTCTTCTCGTTCCAGAATGGTCCTTGAAATCTCCAAGTGCGGTTCTCCTTGTATTGTGATGTCAATCTTTCACTGTCCCTAATCACAAATCCATCAACTGCTGCTCAATCAACTGATCAATTCCCTACTCAAAATATACTGTCAAATATATCACTGTCAAGTCCATCTGAGCTAGAGGTCAAAACACAACCAGACAACTGTTGTTTGGATGGATTAAGAGATCAACCAAAACACAAACCCAAGATACTAAATTCAAACCCAAGATCCACTACACTATTTCTTCTAAGTGTCTCTGTCCATCTTTTTAAGAATACAACATAAACCTACACTTATACATAATGTATCAACTTAGGGATGGCTGCTAGCACTTGAGCTATTGAACATACAAACTCATCAATTGTAGATCTGAGTATAAGCTTGAAGATAGATTCTAAATACTGGCTGACTATTCTGCAATAGACCTCGAACTTCTTGATCTCATTTTCTGTTTAAAGACGGCCCCAAAAACAGTCTTTCTAGGCCTCATCTTTCAGCGTGCTTTTCCAAAGAAAATAGTAAAAAATTTAACCTTGAAAAATAAGACATATGCTTCTACAAGCTTACCAAGACCTCACAAGTGATCACGCCTTCTTATTGCTGAAGATGACTCTATTTAGTTGGCAAGAGGATAGTGCTTCATCATCATCTCCACTTGTTCATTCATGAACTGTGCAGACTTCATCAGGATAAGCATGGGAGTAGTCTCCTTAGAAATCTTCAGATCTATCCAAAACTTCAAAGAATACAATGCTGTCAGCTGCTAGAGAAAAAAGAGACAGAGATCACATTATTCTACTGGGGATAATGCACTGCTGCTCCACTTTGGGATTGTTCCTTCACAGGTATTCTGAAACTCGGACTGTTCCAATTTTAAGACTGCTCCCTACTACAATTTTGGACTGCTCCTTATTGCGGCTTGTTACAGTGCCCAGTCCACCCTAATTTCCTCAGAGATGGCCGAAATTTCCATATTTCAAAAAAATACTTGCGTCGGGTATTTATACTAATTTTTTACCTCATTTTGGGGCCGACCTACCATATGAAAATATTTTAGTTTTTTGAAAAGGAGCCGACTTCTAATATGTTTTTATTGGGTCGACATACTAAAAGATTTGATTTTTTTATGTTAAAATGGAACCGACCTTTGAAAAACTTCCACACCATTTTACATGCTGACTTTATCTGGTGTCTAGGAAACCATTGTTAGGGCTTAAACACATTTATGCTATCAAGGAAGCAAGAGAAACAGAGATGAATAGCCTAAAATCAATCCACTGTCAATTTGAACCTGTTGTAGATAATGCCAGCCCTTCAACAGCCTTAATTCTTGTTAATTCTTGGAAACCTTATCTAGGGTTAGACTGGTCCACGACAGCCTTAGTGGTGGCCTTCTAAGCTTCAGAATCCTCTTCTAGGGCTGGAACTGTCCATGCCAACCTTAGTTACGAGCTCATTCTTCACTTGAACGTTGGATATCCTATGAGGCCGCTGCAAGTCACATGTTGGCATCAATGACAATTTCATCAACAATCTCCCCCTTTGTCATTGATGACAACAACTCATGCTCCCCCTATGAGCATGCTCCCCTTTGGTCTTCATCTCTCCCTTCGTCTTCATTTCTCCCCCTTTGGCATCAATGGCAAAGGTTGTCCACATACCTGTCTCTGAAATCTCTGATCACTGCTAACTGCTCCCCCTGTCAATATGCACGATCCTAGGACCTGTCTCTATGCCTGGAGTAACCATCCTTTCTCCTTTGAGTTCATTCTCCAGCCTCATGAACTCAAGGTGTGCTAAGTTCTTTGAGGGACCTTACACTTAGCTTGCCATATGGCAGCCATCCTCCCTGCTCTGATCAGCTTCTCCTATCTGCAACTGCTCGGTCTTCCTCATCCATACCTGCTTCTTAACATCTGTTCTTTGAGAATTTGTTCCTTCATTTGTACTGGATTTCCTTGATGAGTTGTCTAGGTAACTTCTCAAGGATTGTTTCTGTGTACTCCAACAATCTTGAGCTTTGTGCCCAAGGCCACTGCAGCTATAACACCTCATCGTACGACAATGTGCAGCAATGTGACTGATATTGTGCAAGACCAACATCTGACTGAGCTGTTGGAGCTTCCAACACTTCTTTGATCAACTTCATTTCTCCATGCTTGAGAGTGTCCTTGATTGTAGACATTTGTCTTCTGATCCTCAAATATTCTTGCTGATGTGTATGGAGTACTCCTTCTTTCTTGACTTCTTTGACTGGCACATTCATGGGCTTTGTGTCCAAACCCACTGCAGGTGTAGCATCTCAATGTGTGATATGTGGCAGCAACATGTCTGACTTGTTTACAAGTCCAACATCTAACTGAGACATTGGGGCTCCCAGCCCTTCTTCTTCCATAGAACCTACAATCCATAGCCTTATGACCAAAGTTAGAACAACAATAACAGTAACCATTGAAGCCACTTTCATACCTGGGTCTTGGAGCTGTTTCTTTTATGAAGTTGCTTTGATGAACTGACCTAACTCCTTGTTTCATCTTTGAACTTCCAAAATCCTTGTTTTCATGAGCAGGTTCCTGGGGAGCAACTTTGGACGTTGATGGACCTGCTTCTGGAGACTTCGGAGACCAAGCATCATCTTCAGATTTTTGTTTGTTCTTCTTGTAACCAAGACCAGTTTTGTCGAGTGGAGATCTTTGGCAATCTAAGATCTTATCTAGGACAATTGAACTGTCCTGGAGCTTGACAGAGCTGTTGTTGAACTTCTCATGATGCTTTGATTTTTCAATCTTCTTTCTGAGATTGACAATCTCAAACTCATGCTTCTGATTTGTCACTTCTTTCTCTTCCAATTGATCTCTTAATGCTTCTTCTATTCTCTTGGCTTCTTCTAGCTGAGTTTTCAGATCAAGATTTGCCTCTCTTGCTTCTTCAAGTATTTTTGGATCTTTATCATGGTTCTTTTGTTCTAGGGTTAGATCGATCAGATCAATCTTTAGCTTTTCTTTTTCTACTTCCTTTTCCTTTAGCAATTTCAGCCAACCTACTCCTTCATGCTTAAGTTTCTTAAGCAACTCCTTTAGTTCAACATTCTGCTTTTGGATATTATCCATATAATCAAAGGTTGTCGTCCTAAACACCTTGTAATCATATTGATTAAGATCAACTTTGTTCAAGAACCAATCAGCTCTGAGATCTATGTTGCATACATAGTTTATAATTCTCTGTTTAGCTTTCAACATTGCTTCATCATTATCTGCAAGAACCTTCTCAATTTCATCACACAAGCTATCATAATCACAAGAGTTCATACCTTTACTAGAGTCCTCTTATTGTTTATCTTCTTCTTGATTTAGCTCTTCTGGGGGCTTGTCTTCTGATTTCTGATATGTCTTTTTGGGTTCTGGTCTTGCCTTTTGATACTCACTCTCCAGCTTGAACCATAGGTCTTTTGCCGAAGTGAACTCTCCTACACTTTCCTTCACTGAGCTGGGAAGTCCATCCATGAGGAACTTCAAGGCTGTAGTGTTGTCCTTCTTCGCTTCCTTCTGTGCAACTGATTTTCCTTTCTTGTTTGATGGAGCAGGTGGATTGATGACAATTTCCCAAACACCAAACTTCTTCAGATAAGCCTTCATTTTGTTCCTCCAACTGAAATAATCTGTAATATCAAGTACAGGCATGTCATTGCTTGATGACTCTTTATTTTCCTCCATTGTGTCTAAGGATCTCCTTCAAGCTTCCTAGGCTCATGACGAAGGCCGACTCTGATACCAATTGTAGACACTGAGAGGGGGGGTGAATCAGTGTAAAGCAATTTTTTTTACAACTTTTCTTGACCTATCACACTTAACTACCAATTCATCATTTCATTATTCTATCAATCTCAGAATCATTTCATAAACTTCATCATTCACATATCATAGCATTTAACTCATCAAGAACCAAAACACAGAAGAACACCACACCATATAAATTTGTAATCTTTTTATATTAGTTTTGGTTCGGCTACAACCGTTATGCAAAATCAGCACCTACTGATACATAGAGCACCTACTCTGTATCTAGGACCCTACCTGGTTTTCTTAGACCCTGATAAGAAGGGTTTGAGGTATCCTAACCTCAAAAGCAAGACAAGCTTGCTTTTACATTAAGGCTTACTGTCACATCAACTCATCAATCTGCAGTCAACTGTCTCAGCTCATGCTCATCTGCTCACCATCAATGCTGCTCATCATCACTACTGCTGGCCATCTACTGCTGCAAATTATCCTCTGATCAAAACTTCTTCTTCTGGTCAACTCAACTCATACTGCTCATCATAAATGCTGCTCATAGTCAAGTCATCATACAGCTCCTATCGCTGATCATCTGCTCATCATTCAACACTGCTGCAAATCATATCAAGAATCCAGCTGGTCACTATCAAGTCAACATACAACTGCTACAAGGATCTGCTCTTGTGCATTATCTTTCTTTACTCCTTCTCTCACACATTCATGCAATGATTTCATCTGCCAAGCCTGTATATGTCTGATGTTGGCTCAAGAGATGCCAAGAAAACTGCAGCTGATCATTTCTTATGTAAAATAGGACTGTCTCTTCTTGTTCCAGAATTATCCTTGAAACCTCCAAGTGCGGTTCTCCTTGTATTGTGATGTCAATCTTTCACTATCCCTAATCACAAATCCATCAACTGCTGCTCAATCAACTGATCAATTCCCTACTCAAAATATACTGTCAAATATATCACTTTCAAGTCCATCTGATCTCTGTCAAGTACATCAATCTCAAGTCACAAGTTCTCCTCTTTGTCACTGTTCACTTCAATCTGTATCATGCCCCAAAACTTATCTATTTGTTCCCAGGCTCATCACTTAGGGTTTTCATAACATCTTCATAATGCCAACTTTGGACTTATACTAGCAAATTAGTTCATAGTGAACTGCTTTAGTTGTCAAGCCAAAAGATGCTGCTACCGTCTCTGTATATCTTCCTTCAAAATAAAATCTTTCACACATCCTGCTGCTATAGGGAGAACTGACTTCATGTATTTGTACCTTTGGCTGCTTAAACACAAACTTCAGTGCTGTAGATGTCCAAGGTAATCTTCTTTTAGGAACCTGAGAGAATACTTGTAAAGGATCCTTGAAATCAGAATTTGAATGGCCTTCATGTGTGCCCAAAATTAGTGTTCATACATGCATCCCTTTCATTCTTTTCTTCATCTCAGTGAAAGTCCCTGTCCAGTCAGGGTCTTCATACCACATAGAATTGCAGACCTGTAGCTTCAAATGTATCCTGCTGTGTACACTGCTTGTGAAACCTAACCTTGAATTCAAACCATCTCGTCATTGAGGCTACCCGAGCTGATAGAGGTCAGTCCTTCTTTCACGGAAATAAGTGCTAATAACACTTCATACCATCATTTCACGCTTCCATCATACTGAGATAGAAAGGATAACTCATTTTCGGATGCCGTAGAAGATACCCGAAATTCAGAGATAGATCAGAGCATTTTGAAATGCAACTTTCATGTTGAAGTGATTGAACATTTGACGACCAAGTTAGATAAGAGCTAGAGGTCAAAACACAACCAGACAACTTCTATTTGGAGGGATTAAGAGATCAACCAAAACACAAACCCAAGATCCACTACACCGCTGCTTCTAAGTGTCTCTGTCCATCTTTTTAAGAATACAACATAAACCTACACTTATACATAATGTATCAACTTAGGGATGGCTGCTAGCACTTGAGCTATTGAACATACAAACTCATCAATTGTAGATCTGAGTATAAGCTTGAAGATAGCTTCTAAATACTAGCTGACTATTCTGCAATAGACCTCAAACTTCTTGATCTCATTTTCTATTTAAAGACAGCCCCAAAAACAGTCTTTCTAGGCCTCATCTTTCAGCGTGTTTTTCCAAAGAAAACAGTAAAAAATTTGACCTTGAAAAATCAGACATATGCTTCTACAAGCTTACCAAGACCTCACAAGTGGTCATGCCTTCTTATTGCTGAAGATGACTCTATTTAGTTGGCAAGAGGATAGTGCTTCATCATCATCTCCACTTGTTCATTCATGAACTGTGCAGACTTCATCAGGATAAGCATGGGAGTAGTCTCCTTAGAAATCTTCAGATCTGTCCAAAACTTCAAAGAATACAATGCTGTTAGCAGCTAGAGAAAATAGAGACAAAGATCACATTATTCTACTGGGGATAATGCACTGCTGCTCCACTTTGGGATTGTTCCTTCACAGGTATGTTGAAACTCGAACTGTTCCAATTTTAAGACTGCTCCCTACTACAATTTCGGACTGCTCCCTACTGCAATTTTGGAATGCTCCTTACTGCGGCTTGTTACAGTGCCCAGTCCACCCGAATTTCCTCAGAGATGGCCGAAATTTCCATATTTCAAAAAAAGACTTGCGTGGGGTATTTATACTAATTTTTTACCTCATTTTGGGGCCGACCTACCCTATAAAAATATTTTAATTTTTTTAAAAATGAACCGACTTCTAATATGTTTTTAATGGGCCGACATACTAAAAGATTTGATTTTTTTATGTTAAAATGGAGCCGACCTTTGAAAAACTTCCACACCATTTTACATGCTGACTTTATCTGGTGTCTAGGAAACCCTTGTTAGGGCTTAAACACATTTATGCTGTCAAGGAAGCAAGAGAAACAGAGATGAATAGCCTAAAAGCAACCCACTGTCAATTTGAACCTGCTATAGATAATGTCAGCCGTTCAACATCCTTAATTCTTGTTAATTCTTGGAAAACTTATCTAGGGTTAGACTAGTCCACAACAGCCTTAGTGGTGGCCTTCTAAGCTTTAGAATCCTCTTCTAGGTTTGGAACTATCCACGCCAACCTTAGTTACGAGCTCATTCTTCACTTGAACGTTGGATATCTTATGAGGCCGCTGCAAGTCACATGTTGGCATCAATGACAATTTGATCAAAAAGAACCACACTGAAAAGAGGATCAAGACCCTTCGATTAGATAATGGCAGAGAATTCACTTCAAATGAATTCAAAGAGCTATGCAAAGAATCAGGGATTAAGAGGGAGTTGTCCACTCCTTATAATCCACAACAGAATGGGCTTGCAGAGAGGAAGAATAGAACTATCATGGAAGATGCAAGAGCAATGCTTCATGATCAAGACCTTCCTATGCATCTTTGGGTGGAAGTTGCCAGAACAACGGTGTGTGTACAGAACCATACTCCACATAGAGTACTCGAGAACAAGACTCCTGAAGAAGTCTTATCCGACAAGAAACCAAAAGTTAGCCATCTCATAATATTCAGCTATCTTATGTACATACACATTCCAAAAGAGAAGAGAACAAAATTAGATCCTTCGGGAAAGAAGGGTATATTTGTGGGATACTCTGAAAGATTGAAAGCTTACAGAATATATTTTCCAGGATACAAGAAGATTGACATCAACAGGGATGTGACATTTGATGAAGACACAGCTTACAACAAATCCAGAAAGAGACCTGCTAAAGAACCTAAAGAAGTAGAAGCACCCAGAATTCATGATACAACCATGAACGAAGAAACTCAAGAAGAAGATCAAGAATTTGAATAACCACAAAGACCTGTAGATACACCTCTGGAGAAGAATCCTCATAAGAGGAAACCTACTTGGGTATGAGAACTTATCCAAGGTGCAGAAAGATATGGGGCTCTAGAAGAAAATCACAGAGAAAGAAAGAGGACCAGATCCTGCTCCGGGTATGTTGCATTACTATGTGATTTCATTGACAAAGAACCTTCCAGTTATGAAGAAGCGGCAGATCAGAAAGAATGGAAGGATGCTATGATCGAAGAATACCAATCGATCATGAAGAATGATGTTTGGGATGTTGTCCCAAGACCAGACGAGAAGTCAGTTGTAACTTCCAAATGGATCTACAAGATCAAACATGCTGCAGATGGTAGCATTGAAAAATATAAGGCAAGATTTGTGGCTCGGGGTTTCTCTCAGAAAGAAGGAATAGATTATGAATAAACCTTTACACATGTAGCTAGATACACTTCCATCAAATCAGTACTTGCTCTGGATGCAGTGATAAAATGGAAGATACACCAGATGGATGTCAAGACTGCTTTCTTGAATGGTGTAGTGGAAGAGGAAGTGTATGTAGAACAACCACTTGGTTTTGAGACACATGAGAGGGATTCTCATGTATGCAGACTAAAGAAAGCCCTATATGGTTTGAAACAGGCACCCAGGACATGGTACGACAGAATTGACAGCTTTCTATCCAGTTTGGGCTTTACCAAGAGTAAAGCAGATTCCAACCTTTACTACAAGGTTGAAGATGGAAACCCAATGATGCTTCTACTGTATGTAGATGATCTATTTGTGATAGGTATGGATGGGTTGATTGCTGATACAAAGAGAAAGCTTGCTACCGAGTTCAAAATGAAGGACTTGGGTATGATGCATTATTTTCTAGGCATGGAGGTGTGGCAGAGTGTAGATGGAATCTTCCTTGGACAAGGGAAGTATGCAGTAGAGATCCTAAAGAGGTTTGAGATAGTGGAATGCAAATCCATGGCCACACCTATGGCATCGAACCTGAAGCTATTGAGCGATGCTTCATCAGATTCAGTTGATGCTATGATGTATCATCAGATGATTGGGTCCTTGATGTACCTGACGAACACAAGACCAGACATTTGATTTGTTGTGAACACCTTGAGCCGGTTCTTGACAAATCCAAAAAATGTTCACTTGATTGCTGCAAAGCATATTCTGAGGTACCTAAGGGGTACAGTTGATTATGGGCTCAAGTACGATGAGAATCAGAAGATTAACCTGGAGGGTTATGTTGATTCATATTGGGCAGGCAGTGCCATCGATAGGAAGAGCACTTCATGGTGTTGCTTCAGTATGGGATCAGGTGTGATCTCCTGGTTTAGAAGGAAGCAATCCTATGTGGCATTGAGTACAGCTGAAGAAGAGTATGTCGCAGTTTGTTCAGCTAGTTGTGAGGCAGTATGGTTGAGGAAGCTACTGTCTGATTTATTTGATCTCCAGTTGGATGCTACTTGTATACATCGTGACAACCAGAGTTGTGTGAAGTTGTCAAAGAATCCAATTTTCCATGACAAGTTGAAGCATATCGAGATCAAGTATCACTATATCAAGGATATGGTGCAAATGGGAGTAGTGAAGCTCCGGTATGTTGCGACAAACAATCAGATAGCTGATGTGTTGATGAAGCGATTGGCCAGAGTGAAGTTTGAGTACTTCAGGGAGAAGCTTGGTGTTCTCCAGATCAAGGTCCCTTCCAAGGGGAAGTGACAAGTCCAGAATCCATTCTGACGAGCAGGTCAGATGTAAGGGCTAATCCATTCTATCATGGTGAGAGGATTTGGTTCCTTCCATGTCAGATATGAGTGCTAAATGCCATTCTAGGAATGGAAGTACCTGGTCAGTTACCAGGAACACTCAGTCTGGGACTGAGAGAGCCATTCTAACGAGCAGGTCAGATGTAAGGGCTGAGCCATTCTATCATGTCTAAAGGATTAGGTTCCTCCCATGTCAGATATGAGTGCTGGCCATTCTGACGAGTAGGTCAGATGTAAGGGAAACTGCCACTCTCCGGGAGTGTGGAGACACCTGGTCCATTACCGGGTATCTCAGTCTGGGACTAGGGGCCAGTCTGGCGAGGGTGTAGGATTGGTTCCTACCAGGTCAGATGTGAGTGCATGCCTTTCTAACGAGGGTGTAGGATTTAGTTCCTACCAGGTCAGATGTAAGTGCTGAAGCCTTTTCACAGATGATAGTGATGTCCTATCATGCTGGTGAATGTGAGTGCTGGGCCTTTCTAATGTTATTGTAGGCTCCTACATGATCAGATGTGAGTGTTGGGCGTTCCTTTCTGATGAGTAGGTCAGATGTAAGTGCTGGGTGGGCCATGCTGACGAGTAGGTCAGATATAAGAACTGAAGAAGACCTACATGATGGCTAGGCCTACAACCAGCATGAAAGAAGGATGGCTCTATAGAACTTCTTGTGATGAGAAGAATCATGAGATAGCACATATGATGATGACCAAAGGAGATCTAGATCCAGTTATGATGACTCCGAGAGATCCAAATCGAGTGATGATCCAGATCCAGTAGTGATGATCCAGATCAAGTGATGATCCAGATCTAGTGATGATGTCAAGTGATAATCCAGATCCAGTGATGATGATCCAAATCGAGTGATGATCCAGATCCAGTGATGATGATCCAAATCGAGTGATGATCCAGATCCAGAAATGAAGATGGCATGAATATAAACATGACTTGAAGACAAAGATGACTTGGATATGCAGATGACGAGAAGATCCAGAGAAGAAGACTAGTGATGAAAATTGTGTCGAGAGAATACCTTCCTAGTTAAGAGGGAATGTTAATGTAATTGTAACTTCGAAATGTATTCACTTGTATTTCTTATCTATTGTAACCTATTGTTTATTCTGGGATGTTATCATGTCATGTCATGCCCTGATGTTTCGATCAGGAATATCTATAATGTAAACAAGTCATGTCAAGTCATTGTGGGTAACCCGCCTATTGTCTAAGGGTAAAAGTCCCCGTAGTTCTGGGGCACTAGGGTTATTAGACTCTCCTAGAGAGGTCGGCCCTAGTAGGGTTTTAGTCATGCCAGGATTAGTATAAATAGAGAGATGGACTCTCTATTTAGCACACATCACAAACACACTCAAGTGTAGCGCATAGTTGAGGAAGGAGAAGACACTGGGGCTAGATAAGAAGAAGGTTACTATTGTCGAGAGATCATCTCACTGTTTTGGGGTTTTACCTTTTGTGCTAATTCTATCTCTGAGGAAGTTGCGGGGTTTTATCCATTTATGGTTTCCCCGAGGAAAAACACTATGTTCATTGTCTCTTGTGTTTGATTGCTGTACTCATTGTTCTCTTAGTTAAATATCCTAACATAATGCTAGCTTGAATGTTGAAAAACTAACAATGGCCAAATTTGACAAGGGAGGATTAATAATCCTAACACCACCCCTGAATGCACACTTGCACAATCTGTGGGCCATGGTAACTAAGACCATAGGTCACCCATTACATCAAGTAAAGTAAAGTAATTTCTCAATACAAGAATCCAAGGAAAAAACCACATGGGAAAAAATCCCCCCCCTCTAACTAAGCAGATAGAATCAAGATTCAAGTTTGAAAAACTTGAAAATGTGTTGCTGCAATATTTGTGATGTAGTGGAGCAGCACGCATGATGTTCTATACACAGGTATCCTGGGTCCTGGCATGTAGACTTCTCCATATTCTCCCAAAATGATGACGGAAGGAAGGAGGAATGTAACGTTTTCCTCTTGAATGAAGAGGTGTATGATCCACTCTATTCTTCTGAATGTAGTGAGACTCGTCCCTTGCCATGTAGCATCTTACAGGGATTATATTGCATCCCTCTGAAGGAGGTAAGATTGCATGACATAGTGCAAGGGTATTTCCCTTCTAAGTGTCAGATGGATTTCCAATCATCTTCCTAGCTTCCAGTTTGGAAGGAGGGACTGGATCTGGATCCGAATCACCTTGAATCTCAATCTCATAAATTGATATAGCTAGATCTGAAATAAAAGTGGAAAATACAAAATAAGTAGATGAAATGTTTTTACCTTCCCTTTCAACTGGCTACTGAGAGTGCACTAGTTCTGAAAATGGCATGAAGTGTGAGAAATCATATACCTTAGAGGCATGATTTGCAACACCCTTCATTATGATGTTCCCAGTAGAGATATCTATGATCTCCACTGAGTCGAGATGAAATATGACTCGCTTTGGAGAGCCAGTATGAGTCATCTGGTATACAAATAATAGGTTTGCAGCTAGGGAGGGAACATAAAGCACATCTTTGAACTTTCCATGTTCAAGCTTGATAGATCCCTTCCCTTTGTCTTGAACTCTATTGCTATTTTCAATATGAATACTAGGACCATCAAAATACTGTAAGGAAGAGAATCATTCTTTGGATGCAACCATATGATTGGAGGATCCAGAATCAATGAGGAAGGCATGTGTTGTGGAGCAGTTAGCCTTCAGTGTATGGCATGTCTCTTCATGTTCTTCAGTTTCTTCCTTATGGTTATCCTTCCTTGTGCTAGCAGGTATAGTAATGTTATGCTTCTTCAGAAGAGGAGCCATCTCATCTATTGTTCTTCTCATACAGGTGCTTTCAGGATGAAAGCCCCTTCCACAGTAAGAACATAGTGTCTTTCCTTTGCCATTCTTCTTGCTTCTCTTCAAACTTGAAAGCTCTTTTGACTTCTCTTTCTCTATAAGAGACTCATCCTTTTGCTTTCATTTTTCATTTGCTACCTTAGTTCCTCTTGTAACAAGTTCTTGATATCTAGAAGATCAAATGATCCCCATTTGGATCAACTTGTCATGCTCCTGAGTGAGAGATTCAATGAAAGAGTTAAGAGTAAGCATCTTCCAGTTTGGAGTAGAGAGCTTCATAGAATGAAATGTTGATACAAATAATAAATAGTATGCACCAAGCTTGGAGAGAATTGCAAGGATGAGTTGATCATCCTCCTTCTCAACCTTGCACATCTTCAATTAGAACACTAGATTCTTGAATTTTGTGAAGAAGTAATTGAGTGTTTTGAAATTAGCTGGATGAAGAGAAATCAGATCATTCTCCAGCTGATAGACCCTCAGATAATCCTGCTTGTCAAATAAGGAGAAAATATTATCCCAAACCTCCTTGGGAGTCTTCAATCCATTTATGTGGAAGAGAAGATCTTGAGAGATTGAGAGGCACAAGCATCTGTAGGCTTCATCAAGCCTATTCCAATACTTTTCTTTATCAACATAATGAATTGGCTCTTTCTATTCCTCCATTGTGAGTCTGAAGAGTATTTTGGAGTGTAGCTACATCTCCATGTCCTCCTTCCATTGGTGATAGTATAAAGGAGTAAGGAGCTCCATTGGAGGGGCCATATAGAATGTAGTGGAGAAGACTGAGCTACTATAGCGAATGCTGTGAAGGAGACTGAGCTGCTTGTACCAAATGCGGTGAAGAGGACAAATAAACATGTAAATCACACAATCAAATAGACAAAATAAGGTCGATAGTCTACACTTTTGGAATTTCCTTCACACCCATCATTTTTGATCAAGCAAGCTTGATCAACAATTCCTTAACTTGGGATATTAAGTGGTAAATTCTCCGCTTCTGGTGCAGTATTGGACGGAGCAATTTTGCTCAAATATTTTTTTTGATCCAAGTATGTATCTATAGTAAGAGAAGTTCCTTGTTCTACTGAGGCTTTGATACCATATTAAATTGAGCACATATATCTATGGATCAACACACAACTCACAAAATAGATCACACAATTTTACTCAGGAATTCAAGAATGAAACAATGCAAAAATGGCTTGCAACTGTGAATGCTTTCATTAATCAAAAGTAATTAGATAATAATTACAATGAAGTACACTGGATAAATAGCCTCATGCAATATGAATCCTAAGTGAGTAAATTCAAATTGGTTTGACTCTACTTGACTGAATGGTTAACTTACCTTGTCTAAATCATTATCAAAGGACTGAATGGTTAACTGAGCTTGTCTAAATCAAAATCGGAGTTCCAAATCACAACTCAAGTGTCTAATTCAGTGTTGACTATTCTAACTGAATGTGGTAGGTGAGTAAATGTGCCTCACCTTCATGCAGCCATGCAATCCTAGCACTAACTAAATAGAACTAAGTGTAGGGAACAAGAACTAAATGTAACTAACTCCTAACTGAGCTTGACTAGTCACGAACTGAACTCAACTGATCGAGGTTGGTATCAACACTCCGAGTGGCTCCTAATTAGTAGGGATTGATAGGAGCGACTCCTAAAATGATGCATGCAAGTGAAATCAGTGGCAGTAGGCCTCAATTAGTGTTCCCCACACTTTAGTAACTAGAACATGTGCCCCGATTAGGCCAAATGGACCCAATGGTGCTAGTGACTAAAAATAGACTAGAAGGACTCCCGATTTAGACATGACTCCTGATTTAGACATATGACCAAATTGGACAAGAGAGGATTAATAATCCTAAAACCCCCCTGAATGCTAACTTGGACAATATGTGGGCCCTGGTAACTAAGACCATAGGTCACCCATTACATCAAGTAAAGAAAAGTAACTGTGCAATACAAGGAGCTGGGGAAAAAATACATGGGAAAAAATCCCCCCCTATAACTAAGCAGATAGAATCAGGATTCAAGTTTGAAAAACTTAAAAATATGTTGCTGCAATATCTATGATGTAGCGGAGTAGCATGCATGATGTTCTATGCATAGGTATCCTGGGGCATGGCAGGTAGACTTTTCCATCTTCTCCCAAAATGATGATGGAAGGAAGGAGGAATGTAACCTTTGCCTCTTGAATGAAAAGGTGTATGATCTACTCTATTATTCTGAATGTAGTGAGATTGAGCCCTTGCCATGTAGCATCTTACAGGGATCCTATTGCAATATCTAAAGGAGGTAATATTCCATGACATAGTGCAAGGGTCTTTTCCTTCTGAGTGTCAGATGGATTTCCAGTCATCTTCCTATCTTCCAGCTTGGAAGGAGGGACTGGATCTGGATCTGAATCACCTTGAATCTCAATCTCATAAAATGATATAGCTATATTTATAATACTAGTGGGAACTACAAAAGAAGTAGATGAAATTGTGTTACCTTCCCTTGCAAGTGGTTGCTGAGAGTGTATTGGTTCTGAAAAATGGCATGAAGTGTGAGAACTCATATGACTTGGAGGCATGATTTGTAGCACCCTTCGCTATGATGTTCCCAGTAGAGATATTTGTGATCTCCACGATTCAAGACCAAATATGACTTTATTTGGAGAGCTAGTATGAGTCATCTGGTATACAAATAATAGGTTTGCAGTTAGGGAGGAGGGAACATAAAGCACATCTTTGAACTTTCCATGTCAAGCTTGATAGAGCCCTTCCCTTTGGCTTGAAATTTACTTCTATTTACCATATAAATACTAGGACCATCAGAAGACTGTAAGGAAGAGAATGATTCTCTTGATGCAACCATATGACTGGAGGCTCCAGAATCAACGAGGAAGGCATGTGCTGTGGAGCAGCTAGCCTTCAGTGCATGGAATGTCTCTTCATGTTCTTTAGTTTCTTCCTTCTCGTTAGCATTCCTTGCACTAGCAGGTACATTAATTTTATGCTTCTTCAGAAGAAGAGCCATCTCATCTAGTGTTCTTCTCATACAGGTGCCTTCTCAATGAAAGCCCCTTCCACAGTAAGAACAGAGTGTCTTTCCTTTTCCATTCTTCTTTCTTCTCTTCAAACCTGAAGGCTCTTTTGACTGCTCTTTCTATACAAGAGACTCATCCTTTTGCTTCCCCTTGTCATTCACTACCTTAGTTCCTCCTACAAAAAAGTGCTTGATCTCTGGAACATCGAATGATCCCCATTTGGATCAACTTGTCATGCTCCTGAGTGAGAGATTCAATGAAAGAGTTAAGAGTAGGCATCTTCTAGTTTGGAGTAGAGAGCTTCACAAAATGAAATGTTGATACAAATATTGAATAGTATGCACCAAGGTGGCACCAAGCTTGGAGAGAATGGTTAGGAGGAGTTGATTATCCTCCTTTTCAACCTTGCACAGCTTCAATTGGAACACTAGATTCTTGAATTTTGTGAAGAAGTCATTGAGTGTTTCAAAATTGGCTGGATGAATAGAAATCAGCTCATTCTCCAGCTGATAGACCCCTCGGATCATCCTTCTTGTCAAATAAGGAGGCAATCTTATCCCAAATCTTCTTGGGATTCTTCAATACATTGATGTGGAAGAGAAGATCTCAAGAGATTGAGAGGCACAAGCATCCATAGGCTTCATCAAGCCTATTCCAATAATTTTCTTTGTCAACATAATGAATTGGCTCTTTCTCTACCTCCACTATGAGTCTGAAGAGTATTTTAAAGCATAGCTACATCTCCATCTCCTCTTTCCACTGGTGATAGTTGAAAGGAGTGAGGAGCTCCATTGGAGAGGCCATCTAGAATTCAGCGGAGAAGAATGAGCTGCTGTAGCGAATTCTATGAAGGAGATTGAGCTGCTTGTAGTAAATGCAGTGAAGAGGAATAATAAACCTGTAAATCACACAATCAAATAGACAAAATGTTATACCCAAATCCTATCACCACCATGTGATAAGACCCTTAACTTTCATGTTTGCCCTTAATCCCAGAACTTAGAGTGGAAACCTACTATGTTTGTCAATTCTACAGGAAAAAACTCAGCACCATGCTTTCCTTGTGTCCCATGAGCGGTACCTTGCTCGCACCGCCTGCATCCTGTTTTCCATAAGCGGTGCCACTGCCTGTGGTATTTGGTCCATAAGTGTTTCTCATCTAAACTGCTCTGTCATAAGAGAATGAAAGTGGTAGCCTAGGTAAAATGGGAAAAAGAGAAGTTTCTTAAGGCTTCTAGATCATGAGCCTTGTGTCATCCCTTATCCCTATAATTGTGGGTCAGTTGAGCTCGAGATCCCCCATCATAGGATCTTGGATCCACCTCATCCACAAATATCTCAACTATCCCTATCCATTGAGCCTTATAAATACAAGCTCATGTCCATATTTGAGGGGGGAGAACTATATAGGTATTGTTGTGCTGTTGGATTGACCACTTAGCCCAAACCATTGGATAGCATAGAGAGAAAAGTTGGAGCTTATGGGGATGAAGTGTTTGTTTCGTGGAGATGTTTGTCGACACTAAGGCTATGGTTGTAAGCTTCTCCATACATCTTTAATGCAAAGCTGATTTCCATCCCACATTACTGTTGTTTTGATTTCATATGTACATGTTTTTAGATTCCTTAGTCACTAACATGGATAAGTAGATTATTTTTTGATAGCTTTGATGTGTTTGCATGTTTGATCTATTTGCAAGTACATAGGTTCACTATCGAAGTAGAATTCCAAGTGTCTATGACATCCAGGGAAGGTCTTCATCCTTTATCGTTCACTCATTTGTTCTAAATCTAAACCATTCAGACCAGAGGAACAACTTCTGTCTACAGAAGGTGAAATATTCCTAGTTACAAATTTGGCGACACTACTGGGGAATTAGTACATATATCAGTTGATATGATCTTCCTCAGTTCTTGAACTCTTATCCGAATCTAGGCTCCATCTCCAACCCTCTTCAGTTAGATCTACCATCTGACTCAGTGAATTTTGGTTTGAAACTTTTAGATCTATCTAGATCTAAATTATTTCATCTTTTTATGCTCTTTTCTACTGTCAATCCATCAATTTTTGCATTGATTTGATCTTTTCCCAACTTGATCTGTCATTCTCCTTTGTGTTTTGGATCTATACAAGGAATCGCTCATATGCTATTGGCAAGAAGCGGTGCTACCGCCTGAACCCTGTTAGTAGCACGTGGTGCCACCACCTGAGTCCTGTTATCCAGAAGTGGTACTGGTCCAAAACTGCTCTGTCAAGACCCCTCCAGTGCGGTGCCAGGTAGGCCTTGTTCCAAGACTACTTTTTTCTCATTTTTTGCAAAAAAATTGAGTTTTTTTGTTTTCAACCCTGCACTATCAGGCTTGTGTGTTAGAATCTGAATGCTTATGGTTTTCAATTCTGTGGTAAAAGTTAGGTTTGATTGAGGAATTCAAAAGCTAGACTAGGCTTGTTGATTGTCCATTTCCATCCGTGTTTGTTGGTTGTGATTGTGAAAGGATTTCTTTTTTGAAAGCTTAGGTGTTAGTGAGCTCTCTTTTCATTTCTGGTATATATACTGAAAGAAAAACATTTGATTAGCATCTTGATTTCATTTTTTTTTTCATAGAGGACTTCTTTTTTCTTCTTCAAAAAGCAAATTTTTGACTGAGATTAGGTCATTATCATCATTGAGCATAAGACATTGGATCTCTGATTGGTTTCACAAGCTTTCAGGTTCTCTATGTTCGTTTGTCTCTTTTGCATTAGTACTGTCTCATCAAAATAAAAAAATATTGTAGTTTTAAGTTAGATTTATTTATGTTTTGAGAAAAATTGAAAAATTGAGTGCATATGCATGTAGTGTTCTTTTTGTTGTTCTTTTAGGAAAAGAGTCTCTTCCCCTTTTTATTGCTTTCAGAAAAGAGAAATGAGTTTGGAAAGTGTTGCTTGTCTTTGATTTTGATTTGTTCAAGATAGTTGTTTGGAAATTTTTGGTTTTCAAAACAAAATAAAATACTCTCTTTCCCTCCCGTAGGTAGGCATACCATGAACGGTAAAGTGAAATATTTTCATATGCATACTGCATGGTTTTACTTTTTCTGTCAAAATTGCATGCATTCACCTAACCATCCACTTTAAAATTAACGGTAATTATATGTTAAAATTTACATAGCAATTTGAGTGATAGGTTAGAGATGTGTTCGAGTGTCATTAAGCGTAGGAGATGTCATTACTCGTCTTCATTACATCCTGGTACTCACACGGTTCTTCCACGTACCCTTGAGGTATATAGAAAGGTACTTCATGTACTCGATTGTATATCGAAAGGCCCCTTGTGTACGGTTATGCATTAGACAGCACTACTACCAATTTGAGCTCCCAGATACCTTGCGTATATCGGGAAACCCCACTAGGATACCTTATCCATCTGAGAAAATCCCTTTGGCTGTCTTGCTTGGAGCCACACATCGAAAAAAACATTTGGGGATATTACTACGCACGTACCCTTGAGGTATATTGTGAGTGGCACCTTCTTGACGATCCTAGTGAGAGACCTGACTCTCTGAACTCCTCCTGTCATTTAAGTTTGCTTGTTTGACCTATATCTTGAGTAGGGAGATTTTTGGTGTGTTTTCTAGTTTTTGAGACCCTAGGCTAGATAGGAGCTATACAAACTGGCTGAGCTAAGATAGTCCAGAAGAGTACGGGGCTTGCCACCCGATTTTATTCTTGTTTTAGGAGAAAATCCAATGGAAGCTATTGACCAAGGAGCTACTACCACCTCCCAAGTGGGAGATGATGTGGTTGCAGAAAGTGGAGGACCATATCCTTCACACTTGCCTCCCTTGGTCCAACAACCTTATTAGGATAATAATTCATTCCATTCTCCCATAGAAGGTCATGTTGATGATACTACCCATCCGGATTATGGTCCCAATGCTCCATTTTGGGAAACCTCTATAGGACAGGCCAATGCCTCATTTGGCACTCATTTAAAATTTTCTGGAGAAGTTTCACCAGATAAAGAAGAACGTAGACAGTACTAGGAAGCCATTCTCTGTGCACACGAGATTGAAAGGAAAATATATGACATATTGGGCACACCACCATCACATTCCACAACTGTTCCTATGGGATATTGCTCACTTACTGATTCTATGAGATTCATTGAACCAATTATAGATCGCATAGTGACTCCACACAACCTAGGTCAAACTACCAACCCAACCGCCTCCCATATTATGTATGTTCCCAATCCTCCTAGGTCTTCCGTACCTAGGGCTCAACCTTCAATTCCTGTTTCATCATCACCTTCTGGTGCCAAGGGGCAACCCCCAACATGACCTACGTTATCTGGCACTGAAATTGTATATAGTCAAGGACAGACCTCTGGTATAGAGAAATCTATAGTTTATGTCCCTCCCACCCACACCAATGTGGTTAACCCCCCATCTAGTTCAAGTCAGTCCTTGGGGGCACAACCTATAACCAATCAAACCTCTTGGGGTTATGGTTATACAACAAATCAAGTACCTATAGGAAACCTTAATTATCCACCCAACCCTACTGGAATGCCTTATGCTGGAATTCCATATCCTAGTAATACTTTCACGCCATGGGGGCAACCTAACTGGTCCTACATGCCAGCTATGGGGGGGATACCTATACATATTGCAGGAGGAGCCGACGGACCACCTTATGGAGGTCCTCCCCCTAGGGGGCCTGGTATCTTTCTTCATTATGGTCCTAATGGTCCTTGTGGTCTTGGGGGACCTAGTGGCTTTCCTCCTAATGGCCCTAGAGGGTCTAGTGGCCCTCCTCCTAGTGGTTCCAGAGGCTCTGGAGGTTTACCTCCTAGAGGTCTCAGAGGGTCTGGTGGTCCTAGTGGTCCTGGTGGTCCCAATGGTCCTGGTGGTCCTAGAGGCCCTGGTGGTCCTCCTCCCAAAGGCCCTGGTGGTCCTAACAGTCCTGATCCTGGAAATCAACCCCCCACAGGCAGATTTTTCGATAGTTCTTCCTCACAACAACCTATCTATCAGTCTACTTATGGTCCTACTGGTACGTATATGCCATATCAATATTACCAGTATGTGAAACCTAATCATCAGTTACATTTCCTAGCAACTTTGGACTTTCCCAATTTGTCCAAGTTGATTAATGACCCCATTCAACATAATCCCTCGTGGCCTCCCATTCCGGTAAAGTTACCATCAGACATTGCAAAGTTCAATGGGAAGCAGGGAGACGATCCAAAAATCCATGTCATGACATCCCATCTGTGGTGTTCTTCAAACTCCCTCATGGATGATTCAGTTTGTTTAAGACTCTTTTAGTGAACTTTGACCGGTACAGCCACGAAATGGTACATTGAACTTCCGCAACATTCCTTTGTGGATTTTGGCTTGTTGGCAACTATTTTTCTTATGCACTTTCAGCTTCCTATTCATTATGAAATGGGTATTGATCCCTTAACTTCGTTGCGACAGAACACCTCCACCCACATATCCGATCATATCCATGAGTGGAGAAGGTGGAGAAGACTTATTAAGGCTCCTATTTCGGATCAGTTATTAGTTGATTGGTTTACCAAATCTTTGTTGCCTCTGATTTCCCGAGATGTGGCTATGGGTGGTGCCGTTACTGAAGAGCAATCCATTAGTCCATCCCAGTATCTAGACTTGGTCTATTCCCAGTCCAGAACTTTGTATGACTTGATTCCTCAAGATCCTCACCCAAGCACCCATCCTGCAAATCCACCAATAGAAGTCCCTATGGATGGGATTGTTGGTTCAATCCAGTCCTTGTCAGTAGAAAAACCTACCAAGAAACCCCATACTTCCACCCCTACTCCTTCGACTACCAAGGTTTCCGCCGAGGTCAATTCTATTCAGAGTATTCAAACCTCCGGCAATAATAAAAAGAAAGGTAAAAGTAAGAATAAAAACCTAGAAACCAATAGGAGAATCCAAAAAAAACCAACAATGATAACGATAAAGGGAAAAGAAAAGAAAAATATCCATGTCTGCTATGCGGAGGTGACCATTTCACAAAAGAGTGTTCCTGCTTGGACGAAATCACCCAATTTTTGAAAATAAATCCTGCACCCGTAGTTCTCACAGATTCGTTTCCCTCTCAACAACAACTAATAGACCACATGTCTAATCAGGGAAACTCTAGTTCGTCAGAGGAAATTCATATGATGTCCTCGGATACCATTAGTATGCAAACTCGAAGTTAGAATTATGACAAACCCATAGACAAGAAAGAAGACCATTCTTCTTTAGGGAAATCTCCCTCTACTAGTTCTCTCGAATCCTCGTCTACTGTCCCCCTAACCATCGAGAAGCCTACTCTCATTATGGTTTTGCGTCCAGCCAAGAGTACTCTTAGGAAGGTTGTTTTTAACCCTAATGCTCAAGCTGCTCAATTTTATAATGTAATTGAAGATCTCGCTCAGGCAACATGTGCAATGTCTACCTTGGAAGTGCTCCAAAGTTGTCCTACACAACGCAAAAACCTGTTAACTGCATTAGGAGATTTAGACCCTGACAATACTAATTTGATTCATTTCAATGTGGAGAACTATAAGTCTATACTATCTCACAAACTTACTTTCCAAATCATCACGAAATTAATTGGAAAGAAGGTATTTAGAAATGTCCTAGATGAAGGAGCTTCAACCTCGGTTTTGTCCCTGTCTTGTTGGAAAGCTCTCGGATCTCTCGAGCTTGTAACATCCCCTATGACTCTGAAAGCCTTTGATGGATGAGTTTTCTAGTCCCATGGTCTCATATCATCCCTTGCAATCAATCTTGGGGGCAAAACTGTTTCTATTCAAGTAGAATTAGTGGATGCCCCATTAGCTTACAAACTCCTTCTAGGAAGAAATTGGTTTTACGCCATGACTGTTGTCGCTTCGAGGGTATTTCGCACTGTCCAATTTCCACATCTAGGGAGAATTGTTACCATTGATCAGCTTGATTTCTGTATGTTGGATGTTAATACCTCTATAGCTAATAACATCCCTATGTTAGGCTAGTCCCCTCCTCCTTACCAGTCGATTGGGGTAGGCATGTTGAAGGATTCATCCCTTATGGGGATTTTTCCATCCACTCCTCGTAACACAGACATAGCGACAATAAATATGATTGCGTCATTTGATTTTGAGCCCAAGGGCAAAAAAATTGTTGAGTCCACCTCATTGAGTCCACATGAAGAAATGTACAACATCATTCAAACCCTTTCTGATGATCACATCGATGAGCTTCATTTGGTGGCTTCGGACCCTTACCACCTTCCCTACTGGTTAGAACCATCTCTTCCTATTCCAGATTATCTCTCTGAGACTTTTCCTTTTGATGATTCCATTATGGAGATCATGAATATGAATTAGCCTATCTAGGAGGATTACCATCATAGATCCTCGTTCCTCCCCAACACCAGTTCGGTAGACCATGACTTTGCACCCCTGTTTTCCACTGATATTGTTAACGCACCTCAAAGTCCTATATTGTTGCAAGACACAGATTCTGAAGGAAAAATTTGCAACATTACTCAGACAAATCTGATTGACATATCAGCCAATCCTAGTACCATCGAACGTGTTCATGTTGGGCAGAACAGCTCGGCAAATGAATCTAAAGCATACAAGGAACTTTTCAAAGAATTCCATGATATTTTTTCCTGGTCCTATGAATAAATGTCAAGGATCAACCCATCCATTGTGGTCCATGAAATTAAAACCTATCCCATGACTAAACTTATCAGAAAAAAACTAAGGCAAGTCCATCCACGAAAGGCCGCAACTATTAAAGCTGAATTAAAGAAACTTCTCAAAGCTGGGTTTATTTATCCCATACCCCTGATGGAATGGGTATCAAACATTGTCCCTGTCAATAAAAAGCAGGGCACCATTAGAGTCTGTATCGGTTTTAGAGACTTGAATAAAGCTTGTCCTAAGGACAACTTTCCTACTCCACATATCGATAAGATTATCGACAACTGTGGTGGAAGTGTCATATTCTCATTGATGGATGGATTTTCTGGCTATAATCAAATTGAGATATTACCCACTAATCAGCATAAGATGGCATTCATTTTCCCATGGGGAACCTTTGCATATAGGAAGTTACCATTTGGCTTGAAAAATGCTGGAGCCACTTTCCAGTGTGCGATGTCCTATGCGTTTCACGATAATAAAAATATTGTTGAATCATACCTTGACAACCTCCCTGCTCATTCACAGCGATGAGATTACCACCCTAGTCATCTTAGAGATATTTTCCTGAGATGTCATCATTATAATATATGGCTCAATCCGCATAAATGTGTTTTTTACGTTGAGACGGAATGTCTGTTAAGTTTTGTGGTCTCTAAGGATGGCATTTGGATAGACCCTTTGAAAATTGCCTTCATTTTAGCTCTACCAACCCCAACCAATCTCCTCGAACTCCAAAGTTTGCAGTGGAAGGAAAACTTTCTTCGTCGTTTTGTGTGCAATTTTGCAGAGAAAACGCATGATTATATGCGTCTCCTTAAGAAGGACACTTCATTCTTTTGGGATGACCAATCCGAACATGCCTTTGATAATCTCAAGCACACTCTGACTCATTCACCCGTGATACACCCCCCATATTATTCAAAGGACTTTCTCTTGTATATTTTTTCCTCCACTACTACCATCGCTATGGTTTTGGTGCAGGAAAATCCCAATGGTTAGGAGCACATGATTTACTATGCTAGTAAGAATCTTATAGATTCTGAAACCCGATATTCACGTGTGGAGAAGTTAGAATTGGCCACGATCATTGCTGTACAAAACTTTCATCACTACATTTTGCTCTGCACAACCACTGTATTGGCAGACCAGAACCCTATGTATTACATCCTGACTCGTCAGGTGCTTGGGGGAAATTACTCTCGATGGATAGTCATACTATAAGAGTTTGATCTGGAATTTGCCAAAGCCACATCAAAGAAATCCTTGGTCTTTGCCGAGCTTATGTGCGATCTTCCCTCTTCTTTGATGGAATCTGAGCCCAGTGATTCATTTTCAGATGAATTCCTGTTCTTGATAAGAACTACTGATCCATGGTATGGATATTTTCTTATTTATCTCCAAACACAAAGATTTCAGCCAAATCTATCCCGTGATGATCGCCGTCGTATCTGTCACCACGTGAAATACTACCTCATCCTGAATGATACCTTGTATAGACGTGGGATTTATTCTATTCTCCGACAATGCCTCACCCATGAGGAAGATGAACATGTGTTGAATGATTGCCACTCTAGAGCATGTGACGGTCATTTATCTGGGATGGCTACAGCCCAAAAATCCTTCGCGTTGGCTATTTATGGCCTTCAGTCTTCAAAGACTATCATGAGGCTATTAATAAATGCCCACCTTGTCAACATTTTTATCCCAAAAAGTGCACTCATCCTACTCCACTACACCCCATCATTGTCATTGGCCCATTTTCCAAATGGCAGATTGATTATATGCATTGTAAGCCTACCTCAGCTAGGGGGCATGGTTACATCATCGTAGTCGTTGACTATTTTACAAAGTGGGCTGAGGCTATGCCTACATATGTGGAAGATAATAAGACTGCCACTCTCTTCCTGTTCAATCATGTCATAGCTATATTTGGAGTCCCGTAGTCCATTGTCACTAATCACGGATCACATTTCCGTAATCAAATGATGGAGGAACTAAGTGCCAAGCTAGTTTTTCACCATGAAAACTCTATTTCCTATTATCCGCAAGCTAATGGTCAGGTAGAGGCCATTAACAAAGTTTTGAAAACTATGCTTTGTCGAATGATTAGAGACCATAAATCCAACTGGCACCACATCCCTTTCTCCGCTCTCTGGGCTTACAGGACTTCGGTGAAAACAACTACTGGTTTCACACCATTCCAACTTGTCTATGGACTCGAAGCTGTCTTACCGATTCAATGTCAGATTCCATCCTTGAAACTTGCCGTCGAACTTCTCCCAGACACTTCCACAGAGGAAGAGATATTTTTGTACCTGAATAACCTTGACGAAACTAGGAGAGATGCTACCTTGGCTAATGAGGCACACAAGAAACGCGTCAAGGTGTAGTATGATAAACCCATCCAACCTCGTGCCTTTAACGAGGGTGACCTAGTGTTGACTTACGACCAGAGATATCGCAAACTAGGGAAAGGAAAGTTTGAGTCCATGTGGTACAGTCCTTTCGTCATTTCTAAATTTTTAGAGAAAGGGGCCTACGAGCTTGTAAACTATGATGGAATCCCTTTAGGGAAACCTCGCAATGGGTTGTACCTCAAGAGGTACTATGCCTAAATATTTCTTGGATAGTATCTTGTATATATGTATATTTCTTGACTTTCAATGTGCTTTAAGTATTTTCAATATGGTTTTGAGTTTAGTGTCTGTATCTGTTTATACCATGTTTTGGTCGTGCAGATTAGATGGCTTTCTACGGCTCCGCTGATGGTGCTTGCTGCCACACCTTGAATCTTGCCTCAGCTGCTTGGGTTCTCTAGTCCCCAGCTGATGATTTGGTCAGTTCAGGAGTGGTTTGTATTGGTCCTGCTACCAACGATATCGTCAAGTATCAAGCAGTCATAGATCCTCTAACTGAAGCTTCCTCCCAGGATGTTCACAATTTGGTAGTGTTGATGGACTCACAACTCGTGGTTTGTCATCTAAACCATGTTTATACCAATAGGAACCCTGTGATTCTCTACCTCTTTCAGAGGGTACGATTGTTAGAAAGGTCATTTGAAACCATCACCTATAGGCATATCCCTAGGGAACATAATGTAGTTGCTGGCTCATTAGCTAATTACATCCTAGATTGGCATATTTCCCACTCATGACATTAAAATCAAACAAGGTTCATTGTAAATAAACAATTAAAGACACATAAAACTCATGTAAAATACATTCACCATTTGAGACGTATAAACACCAGGTAAATGTTTGTATATATATATATATGAACATGTTTACAAAAAATAGGTCACGAGACCTCATCTGAAGCATGTAGGCTTTCAGGCAAAAATCACCATACAAAATCCTGAAGCTATCATCTTTTAGTAGATACATCATGCATACATTGTCTAGTGATGCTCGTGGTAGCACATCACTACTTGGGCTACTCTACGTAGCATCCTGATAAACCGACCCGATACTCCCACTGTAGGTCTCTGATACCTCAGAGGTAGGTCATAATTGGAAGCGTCGGGGATGTCTAGGGTCAACCTCTCTAGGTTTTCCTCTACCTCCCTGGTCACATTTTCACCCTACAGTACGAAGTGGTCTCTGGCTCATCTATCCAATGGGAAAGTTCCCCCAGGCCATACTACTCCAACGTCTGCATGAAAATATTCAGGTCTCATTACTTAACATAAAAAATATAAAACATCAAAGATATAAAAACAATATGTCCATTTTAGGGTTTTTTTCTTCTTACCAATGTCACCCCACTGTCCACCAGGTGGGAGTGGTAGTTCAAGGTCTCTGCTGAAGTCTGTACCCACATATGCATAATCCTCCACCATGAGGATCTGATCTCTCAACCATCGGAAGAATGGGTCACCGAACTTCACCTTCCCCCTACTCGCTCCAGTACGGGCCATAATCCAGACCCACCTCTGCATGCGAGGGTCCCGTGCTCTCAGCTCTGTAAATACCACCTAGGGTCTGTGGCACCCGCTCAAAGAAGAAGTAGGATAGAATGGAACCAAAACCAAACTACTTCAGTTCCCCTTGCCGACACTTAGTCAGTTTATCCATGAATATCGGAAGCAGGGCTTCTGCCCAGCTAAATATTGTAGGTGCCATGGCCTCTATGGCATAGAGCATATGTGATCTAGAATCTTGGTGCACTCCCTAGCTTCCTTCCACTCTCTGCATAGTAAATAATACAGTCCATAGAGGCCCATCCATCACTGCTTTTATGGGTGTTGTCTTCCCCGATGTCCTTGTCCATAGAATACAGTGACGGTCTATCAACTCTTGTGTGGTAATATCCCCTCCACAGGACCCTGTCAGCGATATGGGAGCACCTCATCTCAAAATTCCAGTCAAGAAGTAGATCTCCTCTACCTCCACTGTTAAAATGTGAGCACCAACTTCAAAGTATTGTTGCTCTGGATTCCACATCCGGAGTATATGCTCAAGCAATCGCTTGTGTGATACCATATTGGGAGTCCGGAATAATTTTAGGAGTCTGCATTCTCTTAATGCAGCTATGCAACACGCATTTCTCTCAGCGAAGGCATCATCATTATCATGTTGTCTTTCTTTCCATATCACCATTTTTTATCAGCTAGAACCTGCCAAAAACAATCACAAGACCCATTAAAATCATTCTTAATCATTTAAATCAAACAAAATGATTTATTTTTGCTTGTGTGAATAGTTTTACATCTTCAGGGCTGGCACCGCCTGTGCGCTGTTGAAGACAGGCGGCGGCACCGCCTGTGCGCTATGTTTTCGACGCGATTCTAGCGAGGTACCGCGCATCCCATAAGGGATAAGAGCGGTTCCCTCTCCCACAGTTTTAAGGATTTCCATACAAGCCCAAAACACCATTAAAAATAAAAATTGAAGCTATAGAATGAAAGAGTACAGTCTAGGCTATTACCTAGAACTGACGGCACTTGAATCCGACGATGAAAACTCCCGATATCAGCAACTGAAGATCTGGCTAGGAAAGTGCTCCAAATGCTCTCCACTATGGGTAAATACTAAAATGATTTGAATTTTACTATTTACATGACTTTTATACACATTTTTGGGTTTGACATGATATAGTTTTGTTTTTAAATCGTTTATTATTCAAAATCTATCAGTCGTAACCCTTTAATGTCAGTTATCGGTGCATTTAACACTTATTTTTTAGTCGTTACAGGATAGAAGAACAGTAGCCGTAAAGTTTTGGGAGTTTGTTTTTGAATTTTTCGTACTACCATAAAACAGAAAAATTAGTTGACGTTTATTACAACACTTTGGTCACACTCTCGAAACTCAGTATCAAAGGTCCGAGTCTGTTTCTGATTCTTTTCAGGCTCGTAAAATATCTCATTTTGAAAAGAGACCTAATGGAGTCTTCTTTAAACTCTTTTTAGGCTCCCTAAATACAAAAAGATTGTTGAGCGATCTTGTCTTCTTCACGCTCATTAAAATATTTGAAGAGTCGTCTCTCCGACGGTAGGTTATCTCTTTTTCAGTTCGAATAGACTATTTACGAAAAAGGAACACTCCAACCAATCATGACTGGAAGAGTTCGCTAAGGTATTATTTTACACTTTTTCGAGCCTTAGGGACTAAATCATACGAAAAAGGACCCTTTGGAGTCTTCTTCCGTAACCGTTCAGAATCTTTAAGCATGAACGATACCAAGTTTTCTTTCATTGGACTCGTTAAATCAAACATTGAGAGACCCATTTTTGGGAACGAACCCCTCCTGTCTCAGGTTCGTAAAACATATGAGTTTGGACTTGTCTTCAGATGAGCTATACCGAGTTTTTGTTACCCTCTTTGAACTTGTAAAACCGAAAAGATTCACTCATCAATCATGATGGGGGAAAAGGGAAGGGAATCATTTTGCAAATAAATGGCAGTAGTTTGTCGTTACCTTTGAACATGGCACTTTTATGCATATGATTTCAGTCAATTGGGTATTCAGCTAATCTCCATGATGATCCACTTTCATGAGTCATGTCACTCCTTTGAATATTTCAAAAGAATGCATTGTCCACTGTCACATCGTGAGTTTGTCCCGTTTAGTCATGCTTCAAAGTCTTGTGTCATGCCGCCTGATGTTCAAAGGGAAGTTGAATAAGTTTACCTCTGCAGTCAAAATGTTCTCTATGTCAGTAATTTTGAGTCAGTCTTGTGGTTACTACATTCACATCATTCTAGAACTATGTTCCAAGTTTCATGTCATCGATGTGGGACTCAGCATGGCCCTCCTTCAACGAGACTATTCCCGTCGACATCAGCTCATTATCCGGGAAATAGTCTTAGAAACAAAAACTTAGTACCTTGAGATATGTATTCCTTAATGACAGATTCTCTCGCTCTTGACATAGGTTCGCATCATTGACCTTTGATCGATAGAATCGACTGGGTGTTCGACATCAGGACATCTATTCACGCTAAGTGGATTGTACTAGGGTACCTTGGAAATCATTGACATCATGGTGATCTCCCTCGCACTTGTTAATGGTTCACATCATTGACCAGCAATCAAGTGGTTTCTACCATGTTCGACTTCAGATCATTGCAATCACATGGATAGAATCGTACTTTGTGGAAGACAAGACGAAGACTCTGGGTATTTGTTTAGCGTTCATTTCTTTCCCTAGGTTGAGATGGATTTTTGTATATCTAGCATGGATCCACATTTGTATGGTCGTGGCCATGCTCAAATTTGCATCTATATGACATAGATCTACGTTGTATGTCTGGTAGCTATGTCCAAGTTTGAGTCCTCTATCACATGGATATATGCTGTATTCTAGTAGCCATACTTGTTTATTCCTCTCATGGATCTACCTTGTATTGGTCTGCAGCCATGATTTGGTTACTTGTGTCTATGAGTCAAAAATATTGATGTACTACAGATGCCTACTGGATGACATACTTCGATCAAGTTTATGTTTTCACCTCAAAGTGACAACTTGTTCTCTCAAAGCTTTCGTTTATCATATCCCTCTAAGTCTCATGCTTTGGGGGGCATTCTGTTATACCCAAATCCTGTCACCACCATGTGATAAGACCCTTAACTTCCATGTTTTCCCTTAATCCCAAAACTTAGAGTGGAAACCTACTATGTTTGTCAATTCTACAAGAAAAAACCTAGCACCGCGCTTTCCTTATGTCCCATGAGCGGTACCTTGCTCTCACCACCTGTATCCTGTTTTCCATAAGTGGTGCCACTGCCTGTGGTATTTGGTCCATAATCATTTCTCATGCAAATCACTCTGTCATAAGAGAAGAAAAGCGGCACCCTGGGTAAAATGGGAAAAAGAGAAGTTTCTCGAGGCTTCTAGATCATGAACCTCATGTCCTCCCTTATCCCTATCATTGTGGGCCAGTTGAGCTCGAGATCCCCCATCATAGGATCTTGGAGCCACCTCATCCACAAATCTCTCACCTATCCCTATCCATTGAACCTTATAAATACAAGCTCATGTCCATAGTTGAGGGGGGAGAACTATAGAGGTATTGTTATGCTATTGGATTAACCACTTAGCCCAAACCATTGGAGAGCATAGAGAGGAAATTTGGAGCTTATTTGGATGAATTGTTTGTTTCATGGAGATGCTTGTCGACACCAAGGCTATGGTTGTAAGCTTCTTCATACATCTTTAATGCAAAGCTGATTTCCGTCCAACATTACTGTTGTTTTGATTTCACATGTACATGTTGTTAGATTCCTTAGTCACTAACATGGATAAGTAGATGATTTTCTGGTAGCTTTGATGTGTTTTCATGTTTGATCTATTTGTAGGTACATAGTTTCACTATCGAAGCAGCATTCTAGGTGTCTATGACATCCAGGGAAGGTCTTCATCCTTTCTCATTCACTCATTTGTTCTAGATCTGAACCATTCAGGCCAGAGGAATAGATTTTGTCTGCAAAAGGTGAAATATTCCTAGTTACACAAAATAACGTCGACAGTATGCACTTTTTTAATTTCCTTCACACCCAACATAGTTGATCAAGCAAGCTTGATCAACAATTCCTTAACTTGGGATATTAAGTGGTAAATTCTCTGCTTCTGGTGCAGTACTGGAAGGAGCAATTTTGATCAAAAAATTTTTTGATCCAAGTATGGATCTATGGTAGGAGAATTTCCTTCTCCTACTGAGTCTTTGATATCATATTAAATTGAGCACATATATGTATGGATAAACACACAACTCACAAAATAGATCACACAATTTTACTCAGGAATTGAAGAACGAAACAATGCAAAAATGGCTTGCAACTGTGAATGCTTTCATTAATCAAAAGTAATTAGATAATAATTACAATGAAGTACAATAGATAAATAACCTCATGCAATTTGAATCCTAAGTGAGGACATTCAAATTGTTTTGACTCTACTTGACTTAATGGTTAACTAACCTTGTCTAAATCATTATCGGAGGACTGAATGGTTAACTGACCTTGTCTAAATCAATATCGGAGTTCATTAGAGTTCTAAATCACAACTCAAGTGTCTAATTCAATGTTGACTAGTCTAACTGACTATGGTAGGTGAGTAAATGTGCTTCACCTACATGCATCCATGCAATGCTAGTGCGAACTGAATAGAACTAAATGTAGGGAACAAGAACTGAATGTAACTGACTCCTAACTGAGCTTGACTAGTCACCAACTGAACTCAATCGATGGAGGTTAGTATCGACACTCCTAGTGGATCCTAAACTAGTGCATGCAAGTGAAATCAGTGGAATTAGGCCTCAATTAGTGTTCCTCACACTTTAGTAATTGTAACATGTGCCCCGATTAGGCCAAGTGGATCCAATGGTGCCAGTGACTAAAAATAGACTAGAAGAACTCTTGATTTAGACATGACTCTTGATCTAGACATATGACCAAATTGGACAAGGGAGGATTAATAATCCTAACACCCCCCCTGAATGCTAACTTATACAATCTATGGGCCTTGGTAACTAATACCATAGGTCACCCATTACATCAAGTAAAGAAAAGTAACTGCTCATTACAAGGAGCAGGGGAAAAAACCACATGGGAAAAAATCACCCCCTCTAACTAAGTATATAGAATCAGGATTCAAGTTTGAAAAAATTGAAAATGTGTTGCTGAAATCTCTGTGATGTAGCATAGCAGCATGCATAATGTTCTATGCATACGTATCCTGGGGCCTGGCATGTAGACTTCTCCATCTTCTCCCAAAATGATGATGGAAGGAAGGAGGAATGTAACCTTTGCCTCTTGAATGAAGAGGTGTATGATCCACTCTATTCCTCTGAATGTAGTGAGACTCGGCCCTTGCCATGTAGCATCTTACAGGGAGTCTATTGCATCTCTCTAAAGGAGGTAAGATTGCATGAGATTGTGCAAGGGTCTTTCCCTTCTGAGTGAAAGATGGATTTACATTCATCATCCTAGCTTCTAGTTTGGAAGGAGGGACTAGATCTAGATCTGAATCACCCTAAATCTCAATCTCATAAACCGATACAGTTGGATCTGCAATACTAGTGGAAACTGCGAAAGAAGTAGATGAAATTTTTTAACCTTCCCTTGCAAGTGGTTGTTGATAGTGCACTGGTTCTGAAAATGGCATGAAGTGTGAGAAATCAGATGCCTTGGAGGCATGATTTGCAACACCCTTCGCTATGACGTTCCCAATAGAGATATATGTGATCTCCATTGACTTAGGACCAAATATGACTCACTTTGGAGAGCCAGTATGAGTCATATGGTACAGAGATAATAATTTTGCAGCTAGGGAGGGAATGTAAAGCACATCTTTGAACTTTCCATGTTCAATATTGATAGAGCCCTTCCCTTTGGCTTGAACTTTACTGCTATTTCCCATATGAATACTAGGACCATCAAAATACTGCAAGGAAGAGAATGACTCTCTGGATGCAACCATATGATTGGAGGCTCCAGAATCAATGAGGAAGGCATGTGTTGTGGAGCAGCTAGCCTTCATTGCATGGCATGTCTCTTCATGTTCTTCATTTTATTCCTTATGTTTAGCCTTCCTTGTGCTAGCAGGTACAGTAATGTTATGTTTCTTTAGAAGAAGATCCATCTCATACAGGTGCTTTCTGGATGAAATCCCCTTCCACAGTAAGAACATAGTGTATTTCCTTTGCCATTCTTCTTTCTTCTCCTCAAACACGAAGGCTCTTTTAATTGCTCTTTCTCTACAAGAGACTCATCCTTTTGCTTCTCTTTATCATTCACTACCTTAGGTCCTCCTGTAACAAGTTCTTGATCTCTAGAAGATCGAATGATCCCAACTTGGATCAACTTGTCATTCTCCTGAGTGAGAGATTCAATGAAAGAGTTATGAGTAGGCGTATTTCAGTTTGGAGTAGACATCTTCACAAAATGAAATATTGATACAAATACTAAATAGTCTGCACCAAGCTTGGAGATAATGGAAAGGATGATTTTATCATCCTCCTTCTCAACCTTGCACAGCTTCAATTGGAACACTAGATTCTTGAATTTTGTGAAGAAGTCATTGAGTGTTTTGAAATTGGCTGGATGAAGAGAAATCAGCTCATTCTCCAGCTGATAGAACCTCAAATCATTTGCTTGTCAAATAAGGAGGAAAACTTATCCCAAACCTCCTTGGGAGTCTTCAATCCAATGATGTGGAAGATAATCTCTCGAGAGATTGAGAGGCACAAGCATCCATAAGCTTCATCAAGCCTATTCCAATACTTTTCTTTGTCAACATAATGAATTGGCTCTTTCTCTTCTTCCATTGTGATTCTGAAGAGTATTTTGGAGCGTAGCTGCATCTCCATGTACTCCTTCCACTGGTGATAGTTGAAAGGATTCAGTAGCTCCATTGGAGGGGCCATCTAGAGTGCAGTGGAGAGGACTGCGCTACTATGGTGAATGTTGTGAAGGAGACTGGGCTGCTTGTAGCAAATGCAATGGAGAGGACTAATAAACCTATAAATCACACAATCAAACAGAAAAATAAGGTCGATAGTCTACTCTTTTGGAATTTCCTTCACACCCAAAATAGTTGATCAAGCAAGCTTGATCAACAATTCCTTAACTTGGGATATTAAGTGGTAAATTCTCCGCTTCTGGTGTAGTACTGGAAGGAGCAATTTTGTGAAAAAAAAAATTGATCCAAGTATGGATCCATAGTAAGGGAAGTTCCTTGTCCTGCTGAGGCTCTCATACCATATTAAATTGAGCACATAGATCTATGTATCAACACACAACTCACAAAGTAGATCACACAATTTTACTCACGAATTGAAGAATGAAACAATGAAAAAATGTCTTGCAACTATGAATGCTTTCATTAATAATAATTAATTAGATAATAATTACAATGAAGTACAATGGCTAAATATCCTCATGCATGTCGAATCCTAAATGAGGAAATTTGAATTGGTTTGACTCTACTTGGCTGAATGGTTAAATGACCTTGTCTAAATCATTATTGGAGGACTGAATGGTTAACTGACCTTGTATAAATCACTATCGGAGTTCATCAGAGTTCTAAATCAAAACTCAAGTGTCTAATTCAGTTTTGACTAGTCTAATTGACTATGGTAGGTGAGTAAATGCGCCTCACCTGCATGCAGCAATGCAATCCTAGTGCTATCTTAATAGAACTCGGTGTAGGGAACAAGAACTGAATGTAACTGACTCCTAACTGTGCTTGACTAGTCAGCAACTGAACACAACTGATGGAGGTTGGTATCGGCACTCCTAGTGGCTCCTAATTTGTAGGGATTCATCTAGGAGGCTCCTAAACTGATGCATGCAAGTGCAATCAGTGGCAGTAGGCCTCAATTAGTGTTCCCCACACTTTAGTAACTAGATCATGTGCCCCGATTAGGCCAAGTGGACGCAATGGTGCTAGTGACTAAAAATAGACTGGAAGGGCTCCCAATTTAGACATGACTTCTGATTTAGACATATGACCAAATTGGACAAGCGAGAATTAATAATTCTAACACCCCCCCTGAATTCTAACTTGGACAATCTGTGGGCCCTGGTAACTAAGACCATAGGTCACCCATTACATCAAGTAAATTAAAGTAACTGCTCAATACAAGGAGCCGGGGAAAAAACAACATGGAAAAAAATCCCCCCCTCTAACTAAGTAGATAGAATCAAGATTCAAGTTTCAAAAACTTTAAAATGTGTTGCTGCAATCTCTATGATGTAGTGGAGTAGCATGCATGATGTTCTATGCACATGTATCCTGGGGCCTAACATGTAGACTTCTCCAAATTCTCCCAAAATGATGATGGAAGGAAGGAGGAATGTAACCTTTTCCTCTTGAATGAAGAGGTGTATGATCCACTTTATTCTTCTGAATGTAGTGAGACTGAGCCCTTTCCATGTAGCATCTTATAGGGAGTCTATTTCATCTCTCTGAAGGAGGTAATATTGCATGACATAGTACAAGGGTTTTTCCCTTCTGAGTGTCAGATGGATTTCCAGTCATCTTCCTAGCTTCCAGTTTGGAAGGAGTGACTAGATCTAGATCTGAATCACCCTGAATCTCAATCTCATAAACTGATACAGCTGGATCTGCAATACTAGTGGAAACTGCAAAAGAAGTAGATGAAATGTTTTTACCTTCCCTTACAAGTGGTTGCTGAGAGTGCACTCGTTCTGAAAATGGCATGAAGTGTGAGAAGCTATATGCCTTGGAGGCATGATTTGCAACACCCTTCACTATGATGTTCCCAGTAGAGATATCTGTGATCTCCACTGAGTCAGGACCAAATATGACTCGCTCAAATACGACTCACTTTAGAGAGCCGGTATGAGTCATCTGGTATACAGATAATAGGTTTGCAGCTAGGGATGGAACATAAAGAACATATTTGAACTTTCCATATTCAAGATTTATAGAGCCCTTCCCTTTGGCTTGAACTTTACTGCTATTTCCCATATGAATACTAGGACCATCAAAAGACTGCAAGGAAGAGAATGATTCTCTGGATGCAACCATATGATTGGAAGCTCCAGAATCAATGAGGAATGCATGTGATGTGGAGCAACTAGCCTTCAGTGCATGGAATGTCTCTTCATGTTCTTCAATTTCTTCATTATGGTTAGCCTTCTTTGCACTAGCAGGTACAGTAATGTTATGCTTCTTCTGAAGAAGATCCATCTCATCTATTGTTCTTCTCATAAAGGTGCTTTCTGGATGAAACCCCCTTCCACAGTAAGAATAGAGTGTCTTTCCTTTGCCATTCTTCTTGCTTCTCTTCGAACCTCAAGTCTCTTTTGATTGCTCTTTCTCTACAAGAGACTCATCGTTTTGATTCCCTTTGTCATTCACCACCTTAGGTCCTCCTGCAACAAGTGCTTGATCTCTGGAAGATCGAATGATCCCCATTTGGATCAACTTGTCATGCTCCTGAGTGAGAGATTCAATGAAAGAGTTAAGAGTAGGCATCTTCCAGTTTGGAGTAGAGAGCTTCACATAATGAAATCTTGATGCAAATACTGAATAGTCTGCACCAATCTTGAAGAGAATGGCAAGGATGAGTTGATCATCCTCCTTCTCAACCTTGCACAACTTCAATTGGAACACTAGATTCTTGAATTTTGGGAAGAAGTCATTGAGTGTTTCGAAGTTGGATAGATGAAGAGAAATCAGCTCATTCTCTAGTTGATAGACCCTCATATCATCTTGCTTGTCAAATAAGGAGGAAATCTTATCCCAAAACTCCTTGGGAGTCTTCAATCCATTGATGTGGAATAGAATATCTCAAGATATTAGGAGGCACAAGCATCCGTAGGCTTCATCAAGCCTATTCCAATACTTTTCTATGTAAACATAATGAATTGGCTCTTTCTCTGCCTCCATTATCAGTCTAAAGAGTCTTTTGGAGCGTAGATTCATCTCCATGTCCTCCTTCCACTGGTGATATTTGAAAGTAGTGAGGAGATCCATTAGAGGGGCCATCTAGAATGCCGTGGAGAAGACTGAGTTGTTGTAGCAAATGTTGTGAAGGAGATTGAGTTGCTTGTAGGGAATTAAGTGAAGAGGAATAATAAACCTGTAAATCACACAATCAAACATAAAAAATAAGGTCAAAATTCTGCACTTTTGGAATTTCCTTCACACCCATCATAGTTGATCAAGCAAGCTTGATCAACAATTCCTTAACTTGGGATATTAAGTGGTAAATTCTCCGTTTCTGGTGCAGTACTAGAAGGAGAAATGTTGCTCAAAAAAAATTTTTGATCCAAGTATGGATCTACATTAGGAGAAGTTCCTTGTCCTATTGAGGCTCTAATACCATATTAAATTGAGCACATAGATCTATGGATCAACACACAACTCACAAAATATATCACACAATTTTACTTAGGAATTGAAGAATGAAACAGTGCAAAAATGGCTTGCAACTGTGAATGATGTCATTAATCAAAAGTAATTAGATAATAATTACAATGAAGTACAATGGAGAAATAGCCTCATGCAATTCAAATCCTAAGTGAGGAAATTCGAATTGGTTTGACTCTACTTGACTGGTTAATTGACCTTGTCTAAATCATTATCGGAGGACTAAATGGTTAACTAACCTTGTCTAAATCAATATCAGAGTTCATCAGAGTTCTAAATCACAACTCAAGTGTCTAATTCAGTGTTGACTAGTCTAATTGACTATGGTAGGTGAATAAATGCACCTCACCTGCATGCAACCATGCAATCCTAGTGCTAATTGAATAGAACTGAGTGTAGGGAATGACAACTGAATGTAACTGACTCCTAACTGAGCTTGACTAGTCACCAACTGAACTCAACTGATGGAGGTTGGTATCGGCACTCCTAGTGTCTCCTAATTTGTATGGATTCATCTAGGAGGCTCCTAAACTGATGCATGCAAGTGAAATCAGTCGCAGTAGGACCCAATTAGTTTTCCCCACACTTTAGTAACTGGAACATGTGCCCCAATTAGGCTAAGTGGACCCAATGGTGCTAGTGACTAAAAATAGACTGGAAGGACTCCTAAGTTAGACATGACTCCTAATTTAGACATATGACCAAATTGGACAAGGGAGGATTAATAATCCTAACATCTTGTATGTCAATCAAATCCACATTTTATCCAATACTCTTCTCAAATTATCCTATAGTTGTTGTGCCTTAATTCCTATATAATTGAGTCTATTCTTGGGTGAAAAGGGGGGGTGGGGGAGGAGAGCGTCTTTACTATGAAAAATTGTATAGGTAACTTTGTAACACCATGATTATGATTTTATGAAATTCAAATGGATGGGAAGGAGAGCTTCAGAAGCTACTGCAACACTAGCATCAAGGTTGTAAAATGCTTCATTACTTATCGCTTTCCACATAATATAACTTGTCATGTTCCCCTCATGGTTATGTTGTTCATTATATGCAAGTGTATATAGATATATATACTTTTCCTAATAGTATATTGTAGAAGAAGGAAGTATTGATTTGTTCCTTGCAGACCTTCTCTTGCACCGAGAGCTCAGGCATCGAGATCAAGGACTGGAGTAGTGAGGACAATCGACAGAAAGGAGGTAGGTTGTCTATCTCATTCTCTCATATTATCTTCTCATTTTTTATGTGGGAATATAGAATAGTTGAAAGGGAAAAGTAGAGAACCATTTGTTATCTTCTATCTTGGATTGAAGGAGTCCACAGGGAGAAAAATTCCACAACAATTAGTCACTTTTCCATAGGGGAAACTTTTCAACAATAATTAGTCACTTTTCCATAGGGGAAACTTTTCAACAATAATTAGTCACTTGTCACCAACAATATTTCATCTTTCACAAGAATAATCCCTATCCCAAAATAAATATTAGATAGTCTCAATATTTCCCAATTGAGGACATGTATCAGTTATGAATCATGTGTGGGATAAGTGATCCTTAGAAGGAAATCCTTGATAAAAGAGAGTTAAGAAAAGAATACGGGGCCTTTAGATTGTCAACGTATTTCCCATCTTCTTGTCATAATTATACATTTTCTTAATGCATACAATTCCTTCCTAGACATATTACTTTTTAACAACAAAACTCACTAATTTTGAATTATGCTTATTTAATTAAGTGTGGTGTACTTCAACTCAAATTTAAGTGATTTTTAGATTGCTTTTATGGTTTTCATGACATTGACTAATGTGGTTTTTCACATAGGGAGATGAGTGCAACATTGATGAATAATTTCTAAATCAAGAGGAACTTCAACCCTCATTATATTGACCTTCTTCAAATACCCATCACATCTTAATCAAATAAGAGGATTAGAAATTCAAGGGGATCCCCCTCAATAATCAAGAATGCCCATCGAATTGTCAACCTTATGAGGAAACAATAAACTCCTCATGTAGTTAAACATCCTTCAAATACTAGTTGCGTCTTGGAATTGGAATTATAGAGGAGAGAGAACAATCCTCATGACTCAACTATGATGGAAAAAATGTTAGATTTTTATCATTCAATCTAGCATTATGATCTTAGGATCTTTAACTGAGAGAATAACATGCACAGCAATAAATCACAAGAGACAAGAGACACAAATAATTTTTCTCGGGGAAACCATAAAGGAGAAAACCCCGCAACTTCCTCAGAGATATAATAGCACCAAAAGTAAAACCCAAAAACATAAAGATGATCTCCCGACAGCAGCAGTCTCTCTCTTCTCCCAGCAACTTCTCCTCGCACTCATGTGCCCCAATGAGTGAGTGTATGTGTGATAAATAGAGAGGCTCACTCTCTATTTATATTCTTTCATTCACTTGAAACCCACTCCAACATGTCGGCCTCACTTAACAATTACTTACAAGAGTCGACATCTCTAGGAGTGTCTAATAACCCTAGTGCCCCACAACTTGTGGGAACTTTTCCTCCTCCAACCAACAAGGAGGGTTATCCTTAACACAATGGTGGGGACTATTTCCCCAACTTATAATGACTCACCTAGGGTTGAATTCTCTAGGATAGTCTAATAACCCTAGGGCCCCACAACTGTGGGGACTTTAACCCTTGACCAATAGGAGGGTTACCCACAATGACTTGACATGACTTGTTTACATTATAGAAACTTCCTGGAATAAACATCAGGGTATGATATGAATCAATTACATTACAGACACATCTTGGAATAAACATCGAGGTACAATACATAAGATATACGAATGAATACATTCTAAAGTTACAATTACATCAACACTCCCTCTTAACTAGGAAGGTATTCTCTCGACACAATTTATTAGCACAAGTCTTCTTCTATGTATCATCATTGAGTTCTCGTCATCTTCATCTTCAAGTCATATTCATCTTCAAGTCATCTTCATCTTCAAGTCATCGTCATCTGGATCTGGATCATCACTCGATCTAGATCGTCATCACTGGATCTGGATCATCTCTAGTCTGGAACATCTCTTCTAGATCATCATCACAGGTGCTATCTCTTGATTCTTCTCGTCATAAGAATTTATATAGAGCCAACCCTTTTTCATGTTGGTTGTAGGTCTAACCTCCATGTAGGTCTTCTTCAGCGCTTATATCTGACCCTAATTCAAAATGGCCTACCCAACACGTATATCTGATCATGTAGGAACCAATCCTATAATCATATCAGAAAGGCATGCCCAGCACTCACATCTGACCATGTGGGAACCAATCCCACAACCTTGTTATAAAGTCCCAACACTCACATTTGACACATGTGAGGAACCAATCCAACATACATGTTCAAAAAATCTCTGCACTTACATTTGACACATGCGAGGAACCAATCCAACATACATGTTTAAAAATGCTCTGCACTTACATTCGACACATGTGAGGAACCAATACAACATGCATGTTTGAAAGGGATCTGTACTTACATCTAACACATGCAAGGAACCAATCCAACATGCATTTTTGACAGGGATTGCACTCACATCTGATCAAGTAGGAACCAATCCTACAGTCATATTAGAATGGCCCTCAGTCCTAGACCGAGCTACCTGGTAACTGACCAGGTGCCTCCATTCCAAGAATGGCAACAGCCCTTATATCTGATCAAGTGGGAACCAATCCCTCAATCACATCAGAATGGTCATGTACTCACATCTGATCATGTAAGACTACATCTTACAGCCATATCAAAAAGGCCCTCAGTCCTAGACCGAGTATTCCTTGCAACTGACCAAGCACCTCCATTCCAAGAATGGCATTCAGCGCTTACTTCTGATCATGTAGGAACCAATCCTATTGTCACATCAGGATGGCTCAGCACTCATATCTGACATGGAAGGAACCAATCCTCTCACCATGACAAAATGGCTTAGCCCTTACATCTGACCATGGAAGGAACCAATCCTCTCACCATGTCAGAATGGCTCTGGGTCTCATCATTTCCCCTTGGAGGAAACCTCGATCTGGAGAACACCAAGCTTCTCCCTAAAGCACTCGAACTTCACCCTAGCTAATGGATTTGACAACACATCAGCTATCTTTTCCTCCATCACAACATACTAGAGCTTCACTGCTCCCCTTTGCACCATATCCCTAATGTAGTGATACTTTATCTCGATATACTTCAATTTGTCATGGAACACTGGATTCTCTGACAACTTCACACAACTCTGGTTGTCACATTGTATACAAGTAGCATCCATCTGGAGATCAAATAAATCATATAGTAGCTTCCTCAGCCATACTGCCTCACAACTAGCTGAACAAGCTACGACATACTCTGCTTGAGTTGTACTCAGTGTCACACAGGAATGCTTCCTGCTAAACCAAGAGATCACACCTTATCCCATACTGAAGCAACATTCTGAAGTGTTCTTCTTATCGATGGAACTGCCTAATCTGAATCAACATAACCTTCCATGCTAATCTTCTGATTCGTATCATACTTGAGCCCATACTCAACTGTACCCTTTGCAACCATCAAGTGAACATGTCTCAATGTGTTCACAGCAAAGCAAATATCGGGTCTTGTATCCATCAGGTACATCAATGAAAAAATCATCTAACAATACATCGTGTCATAAACCAACCCTGATGAAGCAACAATTAATAGCTTTAGGTTCAATGCCATAGGTGTGGTCATGCAATCCATCATCCTGAACCTATTCAAGATCTCTACTGCATACTTCCCTTGTCCACACCTACATGCCTCGAACGTAGTGCATCGACACATAACAGGAGCATCACTGGTCTTCCACCTTCAACCTTGAAGCAAAGGTTGGAATCCACTTTATTCTCAATAAATCCTAGAGTCATCAGTAATCTATCCATCCTGTTGTACCATGTCAAACCTTAGGATCTTCTGCAGTCACTCCCTCTGAAGCGGAGAATCATTCTCCCTCTGTCTTTCGTACTCTATGCACTGAAACATTATGTACCGGAGTGACAAGTAGCTTCCTATGCTACTAATATTCTATGTATCCATCTAGGATCACTGGATACCAAGATCCTCTATCTTTGAAAGTGTTCTTCTCGCACCCATCTGTGATCTTGTCATCATTTATCAACCTTGTAGCAAAGGTTAAGATCCTCATCAAACTCCTCATGTATGTGTTATCCCATGGGTGTCTTCTAAACTCGTACAAGGCCTTATTTCATTTGCACACATGATTATTCCTATCATGTGACTTCACTTCCAGTGGCTACAAATGTCTCTTCATAGTATATGCCTTGTATCCCACGATGTTTCCATCTACTGCATGATGGAACTATGAACTTCCCTTCACGTATCCATACTGCATCCTAGACATCATTCTTCTTGAACTGATCTTATGTTTCTTCTTGGTTACTTTTTCATGGTTGGAAGGTTCTGCATCAATGATGTCACTGCATTCCTCATATTATTCTTCATCTTGAACTGTCGTCACTTGTTCTTTGGAACAAGTCTCATTCTTCTTTTCTTGTAGGCGATTATCTATGTGATCTTTCCTACAAGTCAAATGCATTTGCATGGTTAGAAACATTTCATAAGGAATATTCATACTGGCAAGTTCTTATGCATAAATATCTGATCATGCAACTACTTTAGCCAATACTACATTCATCCATATCTCACGGAAACTTTTCTAGATGCCTTCCATCTCTACCAAGACAACATTGAGATTGTGCACTAATCCAATATGTCAGCAAAGAGGTTTCATTCTAGATAAGTAGCAATGGAGAGTTGTATAGCACCATGAGCTACTTACCCATCACATGCATATTAGCAGTATACTGTCAATTAATGCAAACATTCTATCATGCATAATACATTAATTAAATATAAACAAATGCATAACAAAACAATATCATGAAATGACAATTGAATACTTATCTTTATTTGTTTCATGGGTAGACTCCTTCTTGAGCCTTTAGCTTCATCATCTTCTTTATTCATAATAGCATCGTTTCTTATCCAAATGATAAGGTGGATAAGAGCTTCTTCAAGAGTTGAGTTCTTCATATTCCTCATCGCTTGAGGGATATTCTTTGGATGGTGAGAGCTTGATCTTCAGTTTCTCCCATCTTCTTTTCTCTTATTATTAGTTGAGCTTCTTCTTGTGTGTGCTCTTCCCAGAGTCTGCTGAAAGTAATCACTTCCTTCTAGCACACATTCTTCGAATGAATGAATCCCATGATCCTAGGAGGCCATTCAAGGTGGTTATCACCACTTCTTCTTCTACCACTTCAATTTTTTCTTTGATTTGAGAGACCCCTGTAAAGTATGACTGTATGGTCTCTGCATTCTGGATCTTCACATTCTTCAACTATTTTCTCAAAGTCATATTCTGATTTATGTTCTTCCCTTCAAATAGCTTGGTCAAGGAATCAAACATCTTCAATGTCTTTAGGGAAAAAACTTGTGGTACAATGTGATCAGTGATTGAATCAACAATGATCTTCTTGGCCTTAACCAAGTTCTTCTGGAGTAAGGCTTTTAACCTCATCTTCCTCTGGAACTGGAACCTCTCTACTCATGTAGGTGTGCAATTCATTTTCTTCAGAGAGATCAAATACTTCCATGCTTGGAATTTGTTAACTTCACCAATCTTATCATCAAGTTCATGTGATAGATCACTTTGAAATGAGAACCTCAAATGCAAATAGCAAAAGATTAGATCTTACCGATTTGAGGTGTCTGTCCTGGTTCCGGAGCTGGCTGATCTAGGGTTTGTCAAAGAAACCCTAATTTTCAAAAATTAGAATATTTCAGATCTGATTGGATATAAATATATATATCTTCAAGTTGATCTGTCCAATGTACTCCTTTTCTGAAAACAGTGGAGGGAATCTCCTGGAACAAGAAGCCCTAGTTTTCCAATTTCTTCTGCAGAAATTTCTGTTACTGTTTCTGCGGTATATCCAAAATTAATGCTCCTCTATGTCTTAAAATTTTCACTGAGGTAGCCTCGCATGTCCCTGTTCCAAAACCATAGTTTTAATCAGAATTGGTATCACCAATTGGGACTTATGATCATTTTCCCAAGGTGACCTGTTACGGGACTGTTCAAACTAGAAAAGTTGTATGGACTTCCACGTGTCACTGGTTCATCTTCTGAGTCTGAAACATGGACCATAGAAATTAAATTCCGTTCCATTTCTGGAGCATATTCATAAATTTCATTTGGACCTTTATACCCCAAGATATAGTAACTCTCCCCAGGTGTCCTATTTAAGGATGAATTCTGGAAGAGGCTAGAACCCTAACATAGAGGGATCATATCTCCCATAATATAGTGAATATGAGGCTGAAGTTTGGATACAATGTAAATCAGTATTTTATATTTGGTCTCTCAAATTTTTAGCTCTTGATCCTTTGCCAATCTTGAGATATATCGAATGTACCAAAACTTATCATTTTTAGTATTTTAGGGTTTTTCCAGCTCAGGGTCAAACTAGGGTTTGACTTTCTTGGAGTTATACCCAACCAAAAATATTGATCCAGGTCTCTAAAATTTTATTTTTATGAGGATATCAATCCTATCCTGGACTCACTCAAAAATTCCTCTTCTATAAGAAGCCCTAATTTCCCGCACCAAAAACTGAAAATGCTCGGAATTGAATTCTGCTTCGACAGAAAGATGCGCCTTTCAATGGAGAGTCATCCTAACATACTTTTGCTGATGGATTGTGGAGAGAGACCCAAAAATTAAGAAGCCCTAGCTTCTGCATCTGCAAAATGTCTTCTTCTCAGGTTAGCTCTAATACCATGTTCAATTTTTATCATTCAAGCTAGCATTATGATCTTAGGATCTTTAACTGAGAATAACATGCACAACAATAAATCACAAGAGACAAGAGACACAAAGAATTTTCCTTGGGGAAACCATAAAGGAGAAAACCCCGCAACTTCCTCAGAGATAGAATCAGCACCAAAATTAAAACCCAAAAACATAAAGATGATCTCCCGATAGTGGCAGTCTCTCTCTTGTCCCAGCAACTTCTCCTCTAACTCATGCGCCCCAATGAGTGAGTGTGTGTGTGATAAATAGAGAGCCTCACTCTCTATTATATTCTTTTGTTCACTTGAAACCCACACCAATATGTCGGCCTCACTTAACAATAACTTACTAGAGCCGACATCTCTAGGAGTGTCTAATAACCCTAGTGCCCCACAACTTGTGGGGACTTTGCCTCCTCCGACCAACAAGGAGGGTTATCCTTAACACAATGGTGGGGACTATTGCCCCGAATTACAATGACTGACCTAGGTTTGATTTCTCTAGAATATTCTAATAACCCTAGGGACCCACAACTGTGGGGACTTTAACGCTTGACCAATAGGAGGGTTACCCACAATGACTTGACATGACTTGTTTACATTATAGAAACTTCCCAAAATAAACATCGAGGTATGATATGACTCAATTACATTATAGACACATCTCAAAATAAACATCGGGGTATAATACATAAGATATATGGATGAATACATTCCGAAGTTACAATTACATCAACAAAATGCAATCAAGTAGGAAACATTAATCAATCAAGGATTGACTTATGGGATCCATTAGGATATTTTTGAATAATTTCATAATATATAGATACTTAGATGATAGATTAAGGATCCATGTATTATTCTATTTACTATTGTTGGGGACTAGTGCAAATTTTGCTAGAGAGATAATGTAATGTCATGTTTTCCTAATATGGGGTGAGAATGGAGTCAAATCTTGTCCCCTCTAGCTAGAACATGGAGGGAGCAAGCGGTAATACAAATGAGCAAGGTGGTAAGGTTGATGAATACGAGGATTGTGTGGAATAAGGCCTAGTGGAGGGTCGAATGAGGGATATTTAGCGCAATCCTATAGTGAGTGGTTAAAGCCACGTGTACTCTTTAACTGCATGCTCATGGCATTCATGGTTTCCAGCAATAATTATATGCTCCTTAGATACATGGTGTACTTAGGACCCCAACTCAATCATAATCTCCACAATTGCTTCCTCGCCATGGTTTATGTTAAGGAATCATGTAAGGGAGAGCTTATGGGCATTCCTAGGTGTGACTGGTTGTTTTTAATTCCTCCATGGGTGCATTCTATTTGGATCTAGAATAGCATCGATTTATTCTCTTAGGATTGGTTTATGTTGCATTAATGTGCCCAAAGTTGGTGAGGGGGATGAGGGTGATAGAACCAGTTAATATGATGGTTCAACAATGATATTCCATGGATCATTTGAACTGAGACTGATCAAGAAAATAAAATACTCTTTCCAAATCTCCAGGCAATCCTAAATGAGGCTAAGGAAACCGATTTGGAGGGAATTCCTAGTTTGGATCCTTATTTGATTCTAAAAATACTCCTTGGCAGGGTCCTCATGGAAATGTACAAAACCAAAGAGAGAATTCACATAGTGGTAGCTACCATTCATGATGACAATAACAATAATCATACCAAGATGGATCTCCTTGTGAATGTGGAAACTACTACCTTGAAGGTGTGTGACTAGCCTCATCATGAAACAAAAGTGATTTATCACGTTTTATTAGGTCTTGCATTATTAGATTTATATGGTTTTGATGATGGAAAATAGTTGCAATTAAAAACTTTCTAGTTTTTTTTGTCTGTTAAAATTTCTCTTGTTAAAACAATTTTAAAAATGGTGGTGGAAGCTATGGTTTCCCATGAAGGGTGGGCTCCCCTCTATGGTTTAAGTTTGAAAAGTTATGGCTCACTGTCTTAGATCCCAACTGAAACTCTTTCAACAAATGACCTAGTTTACCTTAAGGTAGGTTATCCACCGACTCCTTTTGCATTTTATGTATTTTACCAGTAATAAAAAGAATCTCCAACTAGTTAAAAAAATGTTATGTCCTCTTTATAAAATGTCATTTTTTAAATAAGAATAAGAAGGCTTACTAAATTTTTGTTTCTCTAAAAGTTTTTCAGGGTTACAAGACCTCCCTTGGATAGGTCCCATTCAAGGGGAGATTATACGAACCCTCTTTTCATTTCATTTATGTCATTAGCATTATTGTTATGAATTTATCTAGATTTCTATATAATATATTGATTTATTTTTGTCAATTGTGTATTTTCATTTACAAATAATGCTATTGTTCTCATGCCTTTTTGTTTATTTCCCTTAATTCCTTTACATTACAATTGTCAATGCTTGGAGTGGTATTTGTGAACCTATGAACATTGTTAGCACTGTTTTGATGAACAAGTGAGAAGAAGGGGCCTATGCTTGATAATTTGGAAAATGATTGATTGGGTGCTAGGAAAAAAGGGGTTTTGTTATTTATTATTCCATAGAACCATAGGCCAAAGGCGGAAGGTGGCTAAAGTAGTGAAAAAGGCCCTTGTGGTATATGATGAAGGGTTCAACAATTCAGATTTAGGAAGAAGAAGGATCAACGGTGGATAGTGGATACACTAGGAGACATTGTGCTACGGAAGAAAAGGTAAGTGATCGGTGGAATGTAAATTGGGAGACGTTAAAAGGAGGATGTGATCAATGGCAGGAGATGAAAGGAAAAATATATCAATAATGGAGAGGAGTTTCACACCCAGAACATGCATGAGAGGCAGATTGGTCATGGCATAGTGGAATTTTTACCGCTTTCCGCATGGAGAGCAGAGATTTATTTCGCTAGGTGAAATGTGATACGGTAAATCCACTCCCCACGAGCCCAAAACTGCTTGTGGAGAATTTTATAAAAGGAAAGGGCACGTGTTTATGGATTATTTTTATTTTTTGAATTGGAAGGAATGTGCTTGGGCCTTGTGGAATCCAATTTATGCAATACACCTTTCTATCCACCATCATCTAGGTAAGCCACATAGCTAACCCACTAGAATCGTTTAAAATGGAAGGCGAAAGGGAGGTCGAAACGTATGTCCATGAATTTGGTAAATTGGAAGAGATTTTTTAGGATAGGGATGGTGACATTTTTTTATACTGTACTTTCCTTTGGTCCTGTTCATGATTTTTAAAAAAATACAACCCTTTAAAGAAAAAGGAGTCGACCTGCACAATGTTTACATATCTCAGTTCCACCATTTATGTCCAAACCAAACCCTAATTTTTCTGGATTTTATAACCTAGTTTGCATATAATTAATCCCATTTTGAATGCGTTGTAATGGATTCAACTAGGTATAAGATACTTTTCCCTATTAATGTGCTATTTATAATAGAGTCACTTCAAGTACCCCTATCATTTACTTTGAACCAAGAATATTTTGTTGAAGAAAACCTAATTGGGTAGTTTAGGCATGTTGTTGTGGAAGAAAAACAAGTTTTTTACTCTAAAATCCTTAAACCTAATGTATATGTTGCAGATGAACATGTTTCCTTTGATATCAATATGTTCGATCAAGAGTCTTAATTGGTCAATTCCTTGTTGAGTCCATTTTTAGGGTTGGACACTGATAGGTTTGTCCTAGAGATTTTATTGAGTCTATTGTTTAATATGAGCATGTGTCAGTCTGAGTCTGAGTCAAGTCAATTACCTTGCCTTAAATTAGATGAATTCCTAGATGAGAATATCCATTCTTAGCTGGAAAATTTCCACACAACAAGAAACTTCAAATTCCAGTCTTACTTGGTCAGGATGTTTCTATTCTTGAATGAAGAAAACTTGTAGTTTCCATAGATATTGTTTACTTCATAAATCAAGAAAAACACCTTCAACTATATGAATCACATAATGGTAGAGATATATAGAGTCATGTTTAAGAATAGGTTGCCTAGATTTCTGCCAGAAATGGAACAAATGTTGCATTTTTCTCTAGATAGAAGGGTTAGGGATTGGATCTTGCTAAAGGAACATACAATTATTAGAGTGTATGATTTTTTTCATGAACCATATATTCTGCCAACATTTTTTACACCCAATATTTTTACTTTGGAATTCATCAGACATAAATCAATTGTAGAAAATGAACATTTTTTTAGCTTCTAAAAGGCTTCAGAAATCAAGTTTCCTTTAAATGTAGGTCCATTCATCATAAAAAAACAAGTTTACTCTCCCAGTGGTTGAAGGCATGTTGTAGGATATGAATTTCACGAAGGCCACTAAAATCAATTATGATCCACATCATATCATCTCTCAAAGGAGGAAGCAAAATAAAATTAAAGCATTTGAGCATCAGGAGATAGAAGGATTAGTTGATATAGCTAACTTGATGTACTACCAATCAGATATGGAGGATTCAAGAGGTTTACAAACAAGTCCTTCTGCAACAAGAAAGCAACAGCAGTGATTGTTCCAACTACTAGTAAGATTGAAATAATTGGTATGAGAGGTTTCTCAGAGGCTATGGAGGTTGAAGAGGAGGACTCAGAAGCATCAAAGAGATAGAAGATACAGTCAGAGAAAGGGTTGGTTGAGGTTGGGAGTAAGAAAATGAAAGATAAATTCCAAGGCCCAACTTTTGAATTTCAAGAATATAGTTTTTTAGAGAAATGGGAGGGGGATCAAGTGATAAATTCAAGTCCAAGAATGATTTATACCAGCATAGATACAAATCCTGGGCTCTATCAAGCGCCGAGAGGTATCAAATATTTCGAGGTGCAAACCTCTTCTTAAGTATTGCACTCAACTATCAGCTTTGGTGTGATTTATACCAAAAGACACATCTTTTTATTTAAGGTCAACATATAATATTTTTATTATTAATATTTAATATTATTTATGGCCAACATATAATATTTTTTATTATTTTTTATTTTGTTAGGAAATAACATTACAACATCTCCCCCATACATGGTTTTAAAACCATGTGCGAGACCCTCCTAAAACCATGGGTTGTTTACGAGGCCTTTCACATGGCCTTAAAACGATTTCCAATGACCTCCTAAGCCATGTACAATAAAACCATGGGTTGTTTAGGAGGACTTTCACTTGGTTTTAAAACAATTTCCAAGACCCTCCTAAACCATGTACAATAAAACCATGGGTTGTTTAGGAGGTCTTGCACAGGGTTTTAAAACCATGTGCACGACCAACATTTTTTTTGCGGATAATTCAATTTTTATTTTTATTTTTTTTGTTAAGTAGGAACATTACAACATCTCTCATCGACATTTTTTTTGGCCAATAATTAATTTTTTTATTTTTTATTGTTTTATTAGGTAGGAACATTACAACATCTCCCCCATATTAGGTTGTTTTTGTGGCCGACATTTATTTTGGAGGATAATTAAAATTTCTATTTTTTATGGCCGACATTTACATGGGGAATGTTACATAATGTTACATAACATTACAAGATCTCCCCCATACTGGGTTGTAGAGTGCATCTTGGCGCAATGATAGATATAGGAAAGAGAAGAATGTACTTCAAAATGATCTTTAAAGCTTTATTCCAAAATAAGAAACATTTCAGATAGGGAGGTTTCATTGGCCACTGTGAAGGACCATGTCAAAAATACACTAAATCTGGGGGTAACGACCCAAAATAGAGTTGCAAAGATGTGGCTTAATCTGCAGAAGATCCCAATGTCTGATAAAATTCATTTACACATGAAAACTAGGGAGGTAATTTACACTGATCTAATGAAATCTACATTAAAAATATCAAAGTTACAAACTACAATATCCAAGATAGAAGGTGAATTAAAGCAGGAGAAGGTAGAAAATAAAATACATCAACAACATATTAGGATGCTTCAAGGTGATCTTTTGGCTATGGAAAACAAGGTTTATAAAGGACATGCTACTAAGAATATTTTGGTTGAAAAAGAGAGCATTATGCAGCTGTTAAAAAGGAACCTAAAGATTCCAGCTACTCAGTTGATTCAAGCTTCTGAGTTAACTGAGTTAGAGAAGGAAAAATAGTCATTGTCCATGAAATTAAATGATTGTAAGGATAAATTGTTGAATCTTGCTAGAGAACAAAGCCAATGGGAAAAGGAAAAAGGTTTCCTTATAGCTAAAATTGATGTTTTGAATGAAAATTGATTGCATTTGGAGAAGGAGAGAGAGGACAAAAAAGAGATAAGATAAAGGAAACATATCAGCCAAGTACATAAGAAAAATACTAAATCCATTGTCAGAGCAATGTCACAAGTTAGCTTGAGAGATGAAGAGATAAAGAGCCAAAAAACAGAAAATCAAAAGCTGCCTGTAATAATTAAAAAGAAGGAAGAAGAAACAAAACTTTTTCAGAATAAGAACAAGGAGTTGCTAGACATAAATGACAAGTTAGAAAAAAAATTGCCGGGACAGTTTCCAGTACAAGGTGCCATACATATCCTTTGGGACATGATTATTGCATAATCAACAAAAATAAGGCCTTATTTAAATTATATTAAGGATAAGGAGACGGTAAACAATGTGGCCAGATAGTTGTGCACCTGTAAAAGAGGCTTTGGATAGAAAACAACCAGATATAGCTAGAAACACTATAAATTTTCTCAATAATTTGTCTGAAGAGGAATTGACAACAATGGGAATCAAAGAGATAATCACAATAATAACTTGGGACATAAAAGTTATTGGTAAACATAAACACATTGAGATTATTCAGTCAAAGGTAGACATAATGTTGCATCAGGTAAAATATTTTAAAGGTTTATTCATAGAATTATTTCAAAAACGCCTTCCTCATTTTTGGGATGAAGATGGCAAGTTGATTTCTCGGTCTGGATATTAGGCGTTGCTAGTTAAAGCCAGGTTAGATCATCAAAAGTTTGAAGATATGACCGAGTCCTACGGTTAGGAAAATTCATATTTGATAAGCCGGTTGTCGATTTGGAATTGGTAAATTCATTCGGAACAATTGGGACCCAGCTACCACCTATTTCTTATGTGGATCATGTGGAGATGAGGGTATTGGATGAAGAGATGGAAAATCAGGAAATTCCATCTATAGATCAGTGGAAGACTATTGAAAATTTTGGCAAAATGAAATACAGGCTACATTAATGAAAATTTCATTTCAAGGCTCGAGATGAAGATATGACAAATATTGTTTCAAAGAAAAGTTAAAATATTTTCTAGTAGTTATAAATATTTAGTCTGTTAAGGTTATTGTACAGATGTAATAAGAAAGTTACAAATGCGTACTTTTAGAATAGAGTTAGTTAGAGATCAGCTCGAGGAACATTTTTTATGTCTAAAATCATATTGTGTAATGTAATTCGAGTTGGAACCCATGAGGAAAACTCATTTTGTAATAGAGCTTTCAAGTTAATAAAAATTGCAGAGCCAAGCAGGCATTTTTCTATTTCAGAGATTCTCATGTTGTTCTTTTCGTAGTTTGTACTTCCTTTTTCTTATGTGAATCTGCTTCCTATTATTCCTTTCCATTGTGTTACCTCTCATACTTGAATAAGTGTATATTGAATAAGAATTCATAATCATATGCTCTGGTACTTTATTTCAAGTATTCACAAACAAAATTCTTCTAATGTTAATATTGGATTCATCTTTTGATGCCCATGTTAATGGATTGTTCATATTTCTTTCCTATCACCGGGAAATCAAGAAATTGACTATAAAGGAGTGATTATCCCACCTCTGTGAAGAAACTTCATTACAAAGCATTGTAATTCATTGAAACTCATGATTTTGACTCCAATCTCAATGATACCCACTTGTTCTAGCCTTTTCACTCAATTAAATATGTTTCTTTAGAAATATATATGGCCTTTGTATTTATTTATTGAGAGATCCCTCTCTGGTAGGAAAGAATCCATCTTTCCTCCTAAATATTGGTTTGTAAGGTTACCTTGGAGCTATCCTTCCACAACCAAAGGATAAAATTCTGATTGATAACATCTTGGCTTTGTTGCCGGGGAGCGAAAGTTCAAATCTACCCTGGGAAGAACGATAGTTTTTCAAGAAAAGTAGAATTTTTGTGGGAAAACGGGAGCTCTTGCATTTGAAGATGGTTTTTCTTTTTCCTGGCGAATTCACATTGAAAATTTAAGAAAGTCGATTCAAAAACGACATCTTGGCTTTTAGAAGAGTTCATACAAGAGGTAATCCTAATCCTTAAGCTTTACATGTTGTAAAAGATCCAGAAAGAATTCTAAGGAAATGAAAAGGGAGAGAACTAGAAGGTACTTCTCAATTAGAAAGGTCTTTTTGATCATCTCAAGAAGAACTTTTGAGTTTACAAGAGATTGATTTGGGTATAAAATTTGAACAAACTCTTTTAAAATCTAAATCTGAAACTGACTCTAAAGAAAGTTGTAGTTGATCAGAACATATTTCATTCTTATCTCCTAGATTATCTTTGGAAAAACCTACAAAATACTGTAAAAATCAAATAAAGGAAACAACCAGTTCTAAACCCTCAATCACAAATCCATAATCTTGTTTTGAACCCTGCTAGAGATATGGCTGCTAGGTTTTTTCCACTTGCTTTACCAACTATCTTGCATGAATTTCCACAAAACTATGCTCAAAGAATTGCATTGCATGATGGGGAGGGAAATTTTACATCCCAACAACATGTTGATATTTTTAATGACTTCATTGAACTAGAGGAGGTAGAATCTAATGATGCAAAGATGAGGTTATTTTCCCAAAGTTTGTCTGGAGAGGCAAAGAAGTGGTTCAAAGGTATTCCTGCAATATTTATTCCTATTTTTGATGATTTCCAAACTCTTTTTCTGTATAGATGGGAAGACAAGAAGAATCCTCTGCATATTTTGGCTCAATATAATAATCTGAAAAAGGGAAATTTTGATTCTGTGCATAGGTTTTCAAGTGGGTTTATGGGGGTGTATAATTCAATTCTTGCTGATATAAAACCCATTGTAGGAGCTACAAAGCTACATTATGTCGATGCTTTTGAAATTGATTTTTCCTTACTGTTGAGGGAAACAAAATCAATTGATTTACCTATTATGTTTAAAGATGCATTAGAAGAAGAGGCTAATTTGATGGCATCTGGTAAAATGAAGCAAAGAGTTGAGGTAGATAGGAGAATGGTCAAAGAAGAAAATCAACCCTCAACTTCTTCTTCAACATATGCCAAATTTGATGTCATGATGAGAACCATGTAGAGACTCATGGATAGATAGCCTTGGATAATAGACCTCAAAACAGATATCAGCCAGAGCCATAGATTAAGGATCCTAATTTTAGGAGACCTCCTCCCCCACAGATTAGGAAAAGAGATCAGTGGAATCTAGGGAATGTAGAATACCAGTAAGTAAGACCCCCTTTCCAAGATAACTATGTGGATGAAGAAGAGGAAAATGATCCTATGGATAAATCAGATACATCATTTTTATTATGTATATTTTGAGATATATCTCACAGAAGAATAACATAACAAGATTTCTTAGTAGGAGGAGGAGCGTAATACTTTTGAATTTGAAACAGAACAATATCAAAGAGGGTATCAAAATGTTGTGAATGATATCCAAAGGAAATTGAATATGAGGAACAGAGATGCAGTTGTAAATAAATGAAGGCTTCCTTCAAATCATCCTTCCACTAGTCAACAAAATAAAGAAAAAAAAAGAGGACATTGTAAAGAAAGTCCTAGAAAATAAAAAGAAATACCAAAAGAAAATGACAAAACAACTTCCCCCTTTAGTCTGCTAAATGAGATATCAAAAGTAAAAATTTCCATTCCTTTCAATGAACTGCTAAAAAACAATGAGTACAGAGAAAAAATCACTAGAATGGTTAGAATTGATGGAGAGTGCCAGCCTAATACATCAGATCTAAATGTTGATGCCCCAACAATTATTTTTGGCCACGGAATAGAAGGCAGCAATGAAGTAGATGGTTCACCCATCTATGTGAGCCTAAATGTTCATGATATGATCCTACACAATGCCATGCTGGATTCAGGTGCTTCACAAAATATGATGCCAAGAGTGGTAGTTGAAAGTCTGGGATTAGGAATCACAAGACCTTACAAAGTTTTATTTTCTTTTGATTACAGAAAGGTTAAGTTTTTGGGGTTTATCAAGGATTCAGTAGTTACTCTTGCCAAAATTCCTACCGAGAGTATTATCATGGATGTAGTGGTTGCTAAAATTCCCATGAAGTTTGGTATGTTGTTATCCAGGTCTTACTCCTCAAAGCTAAAAGTAAATTTGCAAATGGATATGTCTTATGCAACGATTCCACTTTTTGGAGAGCACGTGAAATTATATAGAGAGAAAAGACCGGCCTATGTGGTGAGTAGTCAAGAAATACCTGATAATAATCAAATTTATGTAGTTGATACTAATTTGGGATCTTCAATTTTTTATAATGACTTTCATATAGAATAAGACCTACTAGTAGTAGATGAGAAGAAAGAAGATAAAGATTTTGCTAAGAGACAAGAAGCCTTAGAACAAAAGCATATGGCTGAAGGAGTTTGGACCATTTATTTTGATGGGTCAATAACTAAAGAGGGAGTTGGTGTAGGTGTATGGATTATTCCTCCAGACATAGATTTTAAATTTTATCCTTTTAAGTTAACATTTGAGTGTACAAATAATGTAGCGGAATATGAATCTTTTCTTTTAGGTTTAAATGCATTGAAAGAGTTAAGAGCAAATAGAATAGATGTTTATGGAGATTCAAAATTAGTCATTAATCAAGTAAATGGTAGATATCATACCAAGCACCCCAGGATGAGGGCATACATGAATGAAGTTTGGGATATGATTGAAAAAAATTCAATGAACATAGAGTGCTGGTAATTCCTAGAATTCAAAACAAGGTAGAATATTCATTGGCTACAACTGCTAGAAATTTTAAAATTCATGTTTATTCAAATAAAAAATACAAAATTGAAGTTGTAAATAGACCTTCCATTCTTGATAATTCAAAATATTGGAATTTTTTTTAATATGATTTGAAAATGAAAAGGATTTTAGAGATGTCAGGTGAATTTACCAATACAGTTGTTGATGTAGAGAATCATAATTTGGAGAATGCTTAAGATGATGAAATATTTACAGATGAAGATGAAGAATGGAAAATTTTTAAAGGTATGATTGGTGTAAAGGATATCATTCATCTTAAGAGTAATTTTATTCCAAAGGGTCTCATATTTTTAGAGAAGTTGTTTGATAGAAATGATGTGGCAAAAAACCTCAAAGTTCAACCCCGTGAAGATGAGATTGAGGATCAGAACATTGGAATGGAGGACCATCCTAAGATAATAGATATTTCAAAATCCTTACCAACAGAGGAGAAGAAAACATATATTGAATTGATGAAAAATTTCTCTGATGATTTTGCTTGGATTTATGAGGATTTGAAAGAATATAATGCATCCATTATATAACATACTATTCCAATAAAACCAAGTGAAAATTTTTTCAAGAAGAAACTCAAAAGAATAAATCCCATGTTGCTTCCTTTGATTGAGAAAGAAGTTAAGAAATTATTTAATGCCAAAATAATTGTCACACTTAGATTTTCAAAGTGGGTGGCAAACTTAGTGCCTGTTAGAAAAAATAATGGAGAGATAAGATTGTGTGTTGACTTTAGAAATATGAACAAAGTTTCTTTGAAAGATAATTACCCATTTCCAAAGATGGATCATATCCTACAAAAGGTTGCTGGTGCAAAAAGAATATCTATAATGGATGGATTTTCAAGATATAATCAGATTAAAGTTCACCTAGAATCAGGAAAAAACAACATTCACAACACCCTAGGGAACCTTTATGTATGCTAAAATTCCATTTGGAATAATGAATGCAGGGGCGCCATTTCAATGGGAAATGGATATTGCATTTGTTGAAGAAAAGGAATAATTTGTTGTAGTGTATATGGATGACATTACAGTCTTTTCAAAGTATGATAGACATCATATCAAGCACTTGGAAAAAGGTATTTTTGAAGTGTAGAAAGTTTGGTATTTCCTTGAACCCCAGAAAATCAAATTTTTCCATGAAGGAAGGTAAGATACCGGGCCACATTATTTCAAAGCATGGAATTAAAATTGATCCTTACATGGTAAAAGTTATTTTGAAAGTTGGCATACCAAGTAATAAAAAAGAAATTCAGTCTTTCATTGGGCAGGTCAATTTTCTAAGGAGATTCATTCTAATCTTTGCAGAAATTCTTAGAAGTGTAACTAATATGCTGAGGAAAGATTGTGATATTAAATAGACCATGGAAGCTAAAAAATATTTTAATGATATCAAAAGGGAAATAACATAAGCAATTGTTTTGATTATCCCAAACTTTTCTAAATATTTCATTGCCTTCTCTTTTGCTTCAGAACACACAATAGTTGGAGTTTTATTACAGAAAAATCAGCAAAATGCAAAACAACCTATTGCATTCTTTAGCAAGATAATGAGAGATGCAAAACTAAAGTATGACATAATGGAAAAGAAATCCTATGCATTGGTCAAATCTCTAAAGGATTTTAGAGTTTATATTTTGCATTCTCATATCATTGCTTATGTGCCAAAAAGTATTATAAAGAATATCCTCACTCAAGAAAATCCAAAAGAGAAGAGAGAAAAATGGATTGCAGTTCTGTTGGAATATTATTTGGACATTAAACCCACCAAGTTGGTAAAAGGTCAAGGATTGGATAAATTAAATATTGATGCAAACGTTGAGTCCTTGAAGACAAATTTCATGTCTAATGTTTCAAGTGGTTGAGACCCAGGATTGTAGATAATCAAATATTTTTCTTTGTCTGCTTGGTACAGTGATATTGTCTATGTTTTATAGAACTTGCAGGAACCTCCAAAATTGAGCAAGACTAGAGCCATATCTACGAAGCTGAAAGCAACCAAATTTTTCATTATGAATGAATTATATATGTGCATACCCAAAAACCCATGCATGATCACAACCTCAAACTCATTAACTTCTTCTACCACTTCACTTCCACTTCTGCTCTGTCTGTTCTTGTCTTACGCCACCTCAAACTATTTGTGTTGTCCTATTCTAAATCCATTGAATAGCTCGTTGGAAGTAAGGCCAGGGTAAGGAACAACATTATTACCGATTGGAGATGTTGAAGATGTTGGAGCTATTGGAATGTCAAATATGTCAAATATGTTGGGTGGTCATTCGAAGATGGAAAAACTTAGTACCATATTTGTATTGGAAAGACCCAAGAGGCATTCTGTTAAATTGTTTACTTGAGAATGAAGCTCGAGAAACTATGAAGAAATTTCATCAAGGGCTATGTGGAGGACACCATTCATGGAAGGTAACTCTCAATAAGATTATGAGAGCATGGTTTTATTGGCCTGCATTTTTTTTTTTATGTATACAACGAAGTTACAACTTCCCATGAATGTCAGATTTTGTATGGAAAAAGAAAATTGATGCCTTTACCTGTCAACCCAATCTCAAAGGAAGCACCATTTCAGCAATGGGGATTAGATTTCATTGGAGAGATTAATCCAAACTCCTCTGGCCATCATAAATGGATCTTAACTACTGTAGATTATTTCACCAAATGGATTGAATCCATATTAACTAAAAGAGCCATAGATATTGTTATCATTGACTTCCTTGAAAATAACATTCTATCTATGTTTGGATGTCCCAGGAGGATTGTAACAGACAATGCACAGGGTTTTAAGTCAAAGAAACTGATTAATTTCTACCACAAGTATCACATATGTCTGAATCATTCCACATCATACTACCCTCAAGGGGATGGATTTGTTGAGTCATAAAATAAAATTTTGGTAAGTATTATAAAGAAGTTACTAGAAGAAAACAAAAGCGCATGGCACACTAAGCTTAAGTATGCTTTATGGGCATATAGGATAAGTACCAAGAGGGTCATTAGTATGTCACCATTTCAGTTGGTATATGGAGCATAAGTGATATTTCCAATATCTTTGGGTTTTCCTAATGAAGTTGCTACAAGAACAAGATGAAGACTCTAACCATATGCAAAGAAGAATTAATTTTGATAATAGAACTTCATGAATTAAGGGAAAAAAACATATGACAAAGTGCAAGTTGTTATACCAAAATCTTGTTACCATCATGTGATAAGCCCTTTGACATACCTATTTGCCTTGAATCCCAGCTTCTGGAGTGAAGAATAAATGGTTTTTTATCAGTCTGTCATACAAATTCCCAGCACCGTGCATGCCCCTTTGTCCAGGAGCACTACCCCTGCTCGCACCGCCTTTCATCGGTTGTCCACAAGCGGTGCCACCGCCTATTACCATTGGTCCATAGGTGGTTATTACCAGAACCTTTCTATCATAGAAGGAGAAGTGCAATACCCTAGGTAAAAAGGGAAAAAGAGAAGCTTCTCAAGGCTTCTAGATGATAAGCCTCGAGATATCCCTTATCCCTGTTGTTGTGGGTTGGTTGAGCTCGAGACCCCTCATCCTAGGATCTTAGAAGCCACCTCACCCACTAATTTATCAACCATCTCTATCCATTAAAGCCCTATAAATATGAGCTCATAGCCATGGTTGAGAGGGGAGAACATTGAAGGTATTGTTATGTTGTTGGACTGATTCTTGGCCCAAGATCATTTGGAGAGAGCATAGGGAGCTAGAGTCGGAGATTTTGAGGATGAAGAGTTGGGTTCATGGAGATGCATGTCAACACTAAGTCTTGGTTGTAAACTTCTTCATATTTCTAATGCAAGTTGATTTTCTGTCCCATATATATTGTTGATGTTTGATTTCAGATATATATTGCTAGATTCCTTAGTCACTAGCATAGATTAGTAGATCATATTCTGGTTGCTTTGATCTGTTTCATGTTGAAATATTTTGCAGGTACACAGGTGAACTATCAAAGCCTTGTATTCCAGATATCTACAGCGTCTAGGGAGATTTATCAACCTCTGTGATCTATTTGTTCTGGATCTGAACCATTTAGACCAGCGGAACACCTTGTTGTTCGCAGGGGGTGAAATATTCCGGTCAACAATTCTTGCGACTTTGCTGGGGAGTAGTTATATTCAGTTGTTCTGATCGTCCTCAGTCTACAACTCTTGTCCGAATCCAGGCTCCGTTTTCTTCAACTCTTTTCAGTCAGATCTACTTTCTGACTTACATTATTTGGGTTTGAAATTTCTAGATCTGTTTAGATATGAGTCATTTCGGTCTTTTATGCTCTGTTTCCATATTCAATTCGATAGTATTTTCCTTGATCTAGCCTTTTTCTGACCAGATCCTTCGTTCTATTTGTGTTTGTATTTTTTACAAGGAACCACACATGTTCTGTTGGCAAGGAGCGGTGCCAATGCCTGAGTCTAATTAGCCATACGCAGTGCCACTGCCTGAATCCAGTGAGCAAGGAACGGTTCTGCCTCAAAACCACCTGTCAGCAGCTTCATCTATGTGGTGCCAAGTAGGCCCTGTTCCAGACTTGGTATTTTGATTTTTGTTTGTTTTTGGCTTACTTTTTTATGAAAATGAATTGTATATTCTACAGTCACTTTGATTGTTGTTTTCTTTCTGCATTCAAGGAGAGTTTGTGTTTCTTGCATTAGATTTTTTGTTATTTTCTTTGCTTGAAACCTCTTGTCCTTTTTTGTATATTTTATTCATTGGAATTGAAAATATACATTTCATTTTCATGAGTAGGTTTCGGTTCGTTTCAGACTTGGAATGCATTAGTGATCCATGTTGTTTTGAGTCTTTCTTTGCTTGGGGTGATTCTTCTTTCCTTTTGCATGTTGATTCTTTTAGTGCTTGGTAGGAAAGATTGGTTCTTCGTTTCCTTGTCTTTTTCAAAGAGAAGTTTTAGTTTTATCTCTCCTTTGCTTTATTCGCAAGCTTGTTGAACGATTTTCTTCTTGTTTTGTGCATGATTGTTTGAAATTCTAGATATTACTTTCATTAAGAAGAAATATCTGTTTTTAGCTTTGTGTACATTAGAGTTAGATTTGTTTGGAAATGTAGTGAAATCATCTTTCCATTAAGTATTTATGCGTCTTTTTCAAGCATGAAAAGATAGGAAACATTTTGATTTATGTTATATGTTCTCTAGATCTCTTCCTTCTTTGCTTTGAATATTGTTTGGGGTGCATTGATATTCACTTTTCGTTTGAAAAGATAGAATTCCATTTGCATTTGGGCATGCATTTTTTTGGAAGAAAAGTAAATCTCTCTCCCTCTCTTAGGTAGATTTCATTGAAGAGGAAAACTTGCACTATCATATAGATCAGTATGCATCTTCTTTAAATTCAAGTTTTCACTCCATGGTTCCACGTAAACGCACAAGATAAAATTAATGGTAGTACTAGGTTAAAACTTTTAGAAATTTGAGTGATAAGTTAGAGACGTGTTCGAGCGTCGTTAAGCGTAGGAGCTATCGTTATTTGTCAACATTACATTACGGGACTCACGCGGTTCTTCCACATACCGTCGGTATATTGAACGGCCTTTCACGTACCCTTGAGGTATATAGAAAGGTACTTCACGTACTTGATTGTATATCGGAAGGCCCCTTGTGTACGGTTATGCATTAGACAGCACTACTACCGATTTGAGATCCCCCATACCTAGCTTATATCGGGAGACCCTTTTAGGAATCCTCAAACCATCTGAGTTATCCTTTTGGCCTGTCCTATGAGATTTCTGACTCTTATCCACTCCTTTCACATGTTTTCTTGTTGCTTTTAGTTTGAGTAGTAATTGCTTGTGCGTGGTAGTTAGGGGGTTATTAGAGAGTTTAGAGATGGCATCCTCATCTGGGATTACCACTCAAGAGGTCCCTTTCCAAGGTGTACCTTTTGTATTCCCTCCAAGTGAAGGTATTGGTTCTCCCTTTATTGCCACTCTAAATCTTCCTAGATTAACTATTGGATTATCGGTCTAGATTTTTAATCCAGTAATTCCTGTTACACCTAATGTTTCAAATGTCACCTCTCCTCTGAGAGAGGATTGACCTCAACATAATCCTGCTCCTTCTTCGTCGGTTGTGGCTTCACCCCTTTATTCTTCTTCGCTTGACCAAATCTCTGTGGTTAGTAGTCACATGGGTAAGAAGAAGAAGAAAGAGAAGAGTAAGAAGAAGAATGATAAGAAAGAGAAAAAGAAGCAACCATCTGCTCTTGATGGTGCTTTTTCTAAGAGAACACCCAAAAAAGCCAAGTTCCCTTGCAAGCTTTGTAAGGGGGACCACCTTCTTAAGGAGTGTCCCAGTCTCTCCGTGTACAAGAAGAATGGTCTAAAAGATCCAAACTGTATGTGTCATCAACCTCTGATCATCATGTTGACGATACTCCCTCAACCAGTGACCCGTTGGTAAAAGGTCGTAAGGGTAAAGTCTTGTATCCTTGTTTGATTTGCAAGGCTATGCATCGTACTTTTATTTGTCCAAGCATGGATGAAGCTTCGTGTTGGTTGGAAAATATTACTGATCATCAACAGGTGATTCTAACAAGTGATAGTAAGTTATCCCTTGATCCCCCACTGGTTGACCAAGTGGTCGATTCAGATTTATCTGTGGTTGATCCCACTCTTCCTTTGGAGAGTGAAGTTAAAGTGGTTGAGTCTGTGGTTGATCCCACTCTTCCCGATCCCGCTCTTTCATTAGAGAGTGTTAATACTGAAGTAGTCTCTTTGACCAAATCTTCGTCTCGTTCTTCTCTTCCAGTAGAGAATGAACTCAAACCTACTGAAGTTTTTATGCTTCATTCTGATTGTTCTCAACAAGAGGAAATTTTGTCTGTTTCGACAGAATCCTCTCCAAGTAGTGAGGTCATTTCCTTTGACTGGAGTAACCTAACAGAGTCTTGTCTTCATTCGAGTGTTCCTTTCCAGATAGTTGTGAATGTTACCGCTAGGTGGATACTTCACACCATTGTCAATGAAGGGGCTTCTGTTAGTATTCTATCCTCAACTGCTTGGCAAGATTTAGGTTCTCCTCAGCTTGTGCCAGCCACCGATCAGATACTAGCTTTTAATCGCAAGCCTACTGCAACTTTAGGGACCCTTCCTTGCTAACCTATTACATTAGGAGGGAAAGCTGTCTGTATTGATGTTATGGTGGTCCAAGGTCCTTTAGATTTTAATCTGCTCCTTGGACATGATTATTTTTATGCCATGAATGATGTTGTGTCCACACTCTTTAGAGTTATGCATTTTCCCCATGATGGGAAGATTATGACCATTGATCAGCTTTCCTTCGTTACACCTGACCATCACATTACTCCTAGTAATCAGACTTCCCCGAATGTGCCACATGTTCTTGTGGCTCCTTCTCCTTCTTCTAGTTAGCTTCTTCCCATCATAGGTAAAATGGGGGGCATGGCTCTAGTCTGTGGATATCATAATGGAGCTAAGTCACTAGCTTTTATGAAATGGGGGAAACCTACCAACCTTTGTATATCATGTTTGGTAGGAGCAGGTTTGGGAGCATAGTTTACGCTTTTGGTTTCAAGCTTGTTAAAAAATAAAACCACTCGAGCATAGTTTACGCTTTTGGTTTCAAGATTGCATAAAAATGAAACCATGTCTAGAGCATAGTTTACGCTTTTGGTTTCAAGCTCATTAAAAAATAAAACCACTCCTTGAGCATAGTTTACGCTTTTGGTTTCAAGATCGTTAAAAAATAAAACCACTCTTTAAGCATAGTTTACACTTTTGGTTTCAAGCTTGCATAAAAATGAAACCATGTTTTGAGAAAAGTTCCCATTCTATGTCAAGCTCGTTAAAAAATGAAATAGCACTTGACCATCATGTCAGGTTTTGACCATCATGTCAGTTTTTTCTGAGCATAGTTCCCATTCTATGTCAAGCTCGTTAAAAAATGAAATGGATCTCCTCAAGCATAGTTTACCTTTTGGTTTCAAGCTTGCATAAAAATGAAATCATTTATGAGCATAGTTCATTTTCTATTTCAAGCTCATTAAAAAATGAAGTAGGTTTCCTTAAGCATATTTTACCTTTTGGTTTCAAGCTTGCATAAAAATGAAACCATGTTCCAAGCATAGTTACCTTCTATTTCAAGCTTGCATAAAAATGAAACAGATCCCCTTCCCTTGAGTCAAGTCTTCACTTTAGTGTTAGAACTTGAACCTTTGCCTGCCCTATTCTCATTCTTCCTACCCCCCTGATGAACATTTTCACATTAGTAACTGGGTTTTTAGGTTGGGTATGGAAGAAGAATTTGTCAGATGAAACGAAGCTTGGGGGCATGTCAAGCTACTAGCAACCATGCTAGGGGTAAGCTTCGTTGGCAATCATGCTAGGGGCAAGATTCCAACCTCTGTATGTCATGTTTGGGATTTTTCAAGCATAGTTTACCTATTGGTTTCAAGCTTGCATAAAAATGAAACCAATCCTGAGCATTCTTTCAATTGATCTTCAAGCTCATTAAAAATAGTAAGATGGTGTTGAGCTTACTTTTCATTTTTTGTGCTCTGGTTAAAACATGAAATTTGGTTTGATCTTAGTTTATTACTTTTTTGTGCTCTCTATTCAAACATGAAAAGGGATAATGGAGTTCTCTTTAAACCCTTTTCAGGCTCCCTAAATATGAAAATATCGCCGAGCGATCTTGTCCTCTTCACGCTCATTAAAGTATTTGAAGAGTCATCCGTGCGACGATAGGTTATCTCTTTCTCGGTTCAAATAGGACTATTTAAGAGAAAGGAAAACTCCATCCAATCATGACTGGAAGAGTTCCCTAAGGTATGATTTTACACTTTTTCGGGCCTTAGAGACTAAATCATACAAAAAAGGACCCCCATGGAGTCTTCTCCTGCATTCGTTCAGACTCTCTAAACATGAACGATACCGAGTTTTCTCTCAGTGGACTCGTTAAATTAAACATTGAGAGACCCGTTTTGGGAACGAGCCCCTCCTCTCTTAGGTTCGTAAAAAAATGAGACTAGACTTGTCTTCTGACAGGCTATATTTAGTGTTCGTTACCCTCTTTGAACTCATAAAACCGAAAAGCGGCACTCATCGATCATGATGGGGGAAATGGGAAAGGGAATCATTTTGTAAATAATGTTAGTTGTTTGTCATTACCTTTGAACATGGCACTTGTCTGCACAATTATGTCAGTCAATTGGGTATTCAGCTGATCTCTGTGATGATCCACTTTCATGAGTCATGTCAATCCTTTGAGTCTTTCAGAAGAATGCATTGTCCACTGTCGCATTGTGTATCTGTCCTGTCTAGTCATGTTGCCAAGTCATTTTGTCATGCCGGCCGATGTTCAAGGGGGATCTGAAGAATTCTTTATGTCAGTATCTTTTAGTCAGTCATATGGTTACTACATTCACATCATTCTAGAACTATGTTCCAAGTTTCGTGTCGTTGATGTGGGACTCATCATGGCCCTCCTTCGACGAGACTATTCCCGTCGACATCAGCTCATCATCCGGGAAATAGTATTAGAAACAATATTTAGTACCTTAAGATCTGTATGCCTTAATGAAAGATTCTCTCGCTCTCGACATAGGTTCACATCATTGACCTTTGATCGATAGAATCAATTGGGTGTTTGACATCAGGACATCTATTCGTACTCAGTAGATTGTACTAGGGTACCTTGGGAATCATTGACATTAATGGTGATCTCCCTCGTACTTGTTAACGGTTCACATCATTGGCCGGTAATCAAGTGGTTTCTACCATGTTCGACTTCAAATCATTGTAATCAAATGGATAGAATCGTACTTTGTGGAAGACGAGACGAAGACTCTGTGCATTTGTTTAAAAGCGCTCATTGCTTTTTCCCCAGGTTGCGATGGAGTTTTTTATATCTAGCATGGATCCGCATTTTTATGGTCATGGCTATGCTCAAATTTGTGTTTGTATGACATAGATCTACGTTGTATGTCTGGTAGTTATGTCCAAGCTTGAGTCCTCTATCACATGGATCTACGTTGTATTCTAGTAGCCATGCTTGTTTATTCCACTCATGGATCTGCCTTGTATTGGTCTGCAGCTATGAGTTTGGTTACTCGTGTCTATGAGTCAACATACCGATGTACTACAGATGCCTACTTGAATGCATACTCTGATCGAGCCAACATTTTCATCTCTTGGCAATGACTTATTCTCAAAGCTCTTGTTTATCGTATCACTCTAAGACTCATGCTTTGGGGGGCATCCTGTTATACCAAAATCCTGTCACCATCATGTGATAAGACCTTTGACATACCTACTTGCCTTGAATCCTAGCTTCTGGAGTGAAGACTAAATGGTTTTTTATCAGTCTATCATACAAATTCCCAGCACCGCGCATGCCCCTTTGTCCAGGAGAGGTACCCCTGCTCGCACCGCCTTTCATCGGTTGTCCACAAGTGGTGCCACCGCCTGTTACCCTTGGTCCATAGGCGGTTATTACCAGAACTGCTCTGTCATAGAAGGAGAAGCGTGGTACCCTGGGTAAAAAGGGAAAAAGAGAAGCTTCTCGAGGCTTCTAGATGATAATCCTTAAGATATCCCTTATCCCTACTATTGTGGGTTGGTTGAGCTCGAGATTCCTCATCCTAGGATCTTAGAAGCCACCTCACCCACTAATTTCTCAACCATCTCTATCCATTAAAGCCCTATAAATATGAGCTCATAGCCATGGTTGGGAGGGGATAACATTGAAGGTATTGTTATGCTGTTGGACTGATTCTTGGCCCAATATCATTTGGAGAGATCATAGGGAGCTAGATTCGGAGCTTTTGGGGATGAAGAGTTGGTTTCATGGAGATGCATGTCAACACTAAGGCTTGGTTGTAAACTTCTTCATATTTCTAATGCAAGTTGATTTTTTTTCCCATATATATTGTTGATGTTTGATTTTAGATATATATTGCTAGATTCCTTAGTCACTAGCATAGATTAGTAGATCATATTCTGGTTGCTTTGATCTGTTTCGTGTTGAACTCTTTTGCAGGTACACAGGTGAACTATCAAAGCCTTGTATTCCAGATATCTATAGCATCTAGGGAGAGTTATCAGCCTCTGTGATCTATTTGTTTTGGATCTGAACCATTCAGACCAGCGGAACACCTTGCTGTCCGTAGGAGGTGAAATATTCCGATCAACACAAGTCCATCAAGAAAATATGAAGAAAACCTTTGATATGAAGGTGAAAGAAGAGCAATTCCAAATTAAGGATTTGATTCTGAAGTGGGATGCAAGAAGAGAGGATAAGCATGGAAATTTTGATCATCTATGGAAGGGTCCATATATCATTGTTTCATACAGGGGAGATAATTGTTTCATTCTGCAAAATCAAAATTGGGTTGATATTAAAGGAGGCCCTGTGTATGGGAGATTTTTGAAGCATTACTTATCTTGAAGGTGATATCATTCTTGTACATTAGTTGTATATATATTTGCATTTGAAGTTGAGTATGGATGGAATATTGAAGTATTTGAAGCCCGAAGTTGAAGTCCCTAAGATCTAGAGATTTGACATTTTTTAATTTTATGTATAGAAAAAAAAGACTTACATTTTTTTATTTCTTAAATCATAATAACTTGTGCAAAGGATAGTAGTGTTGGCATTGTTGGGCTATAGGGCAGACCCAGGTTTTATACCTTTAACTTCGCACCAAAAAAAGACCCACAGAGTTGGCCCTTTCGGCAACAACCTGCGAACAGGTTGCAGTCTCACCCGAAACAGCTATGGTGTGCCGTAGAACCATATTTCTGCAAGCAAAAGAGGGATATTACTGTACCTTTAGCTTTTAACAGATTATAAATATAAATCACAGAGCTTAACATTCACTTATTTAGCTTCGCAGTTAGATAAACAAACAGTGCCTTGCGCAACCCTTTACTGGGAATTCACAGCGAAGTTATTATCTAGCAGTGATCTTTACTTATCAGATATATAGGTATAAATGCATGAAAGAACACAACATAAACAACACACACAACCATGACACAAGATATAACATGGTTCACCCCCAATGTAGGGGTTACGTCCACAGAACTGCGTTTTATTCAATCTTTCTACAAAAACCACAGTTCTGATCTGCGCACTCAGCTGCAGATCCCTTCAGTCCTCAAAGCCGCGCACACAGCTGCAGAGGTCATCCACGCACACAATTGGGACTTAACCTTTTGTTACAAAATTAGCCTTAGCTTCGCATCAATTCCTTTTTCATAAAAAGCCTAACCTCACTTATTTACAAGAGTGCCTATTTATACAGCGCACTATTACAAAACCATGGACTTAAACCATGGGCACCCCGAACCCTAAACCCTGGATTTAAACCATGGGTTTATTACAAAATAAGGTTTTTGACTCAGCCCCAACACCCCTAAGACTATTTAGAGCCATAGCTCCGCTTACAAGCTCCCAAAGACCCACGGAGTTATCCATATTAAGGACCGTTAGGGTGCACGCCCCAACAGGCATTGGTCTACAGGTTCTTTGCTACCTCACAAGGAGGATAACATCCCCAATTGGAGCCAGATGTTAGCATTGTTTTGATGAACAAGTGAGAAGAAGGGGCCTATGTTTGATAATTTGGAAAATGATTGATTGGACGCCAGGAAAAGAAGGGATGTGTTCTTTATTGTTCCATAGAACCATAGGCTAGAGGTGGAAGGTGGCTAAAGTAGTGAAAAAGGCACTTGTGGTATCTGATGAAGGGTTCAACGATTCAGATTTGGGAAACCAAAATATCAACGGTGGACAGTGGATCCACTAGAGAAATTTGTGCGATGGAAGAAAAGGTAAGTGATCGACAGAATGCAAATTGGGATAAGTTAAAGGGCGGATGTGATCAACGACAGGAAATGAAAGGAAAAATAGATCAACGATGGAGAGGAGTTCCGCACCTAAAACATGCATGAGAGGAAAATTGGTCATGACCCAGAAAAATGTTTACCACTTTACACATGGTGAGCGGAGATTTATTCCACTCGGTGAAAGGAGGTATGGTAAAACAACTCCCCGTGATCCCAAAACCTCTTGTGGAGAATTTTATAAAAGGAAAGGGCATGTGTTTATGAAGTATTTGTCTTTTGTGCATTATAAGGAACCTGTATGCACCCTATGGAATCCAATTCAGTAAATACACCTTTCGATTTGCCATCATCCAGGTAGGCCACGTAGCTAACCCACAAGAATAGTTTAAATTGAAAGGTGAAAGGGAGGTCAAAACACAGGTCCATGAATTTGGTAAACTGGAAGAGATTTTTTAGGATAGGGATGGTGATATTTTTTATATTGTTCTTTCCTTTGGTCTAGTTCATGAGTTAAAAAACAAATTGCAAACCTTTAAATAATAAGGAGTTGACCTGCGCAATGTTTACAGGTCTAAGTTCCACCATTTCTGTCTAGACCAAACCATAAAATTTATGTATTTTCTAGCCTGGTGTGCGTCTAATTACTCCCATTATGAACACATTGTAATGGATTCAACTAGTTCTAAGATACTTTTCCATATTAAATCATTAGTTATCATAGAGTAACTTGAACTACCCATGTCATTTACTTTGAACTGAGAATATTTTGCCGAAGAAAACCTAATTGAGCAGTTTGTACATGTTATTGTGGAAGAAAAACACGTTTTTTACAATAAAATCCTTAAATTTGATGTATCTATTGCAAATGAACCCTTTCCCTTTGATATCAACCTTTTCAATGAAGAATCTCAATTGGTCGTTTCCTTGTTGAGTCAATTTTTAAGGTTGGACACTGATAGGTTTGTACCATAGATTTTATTGAGTCTATTGTTTAATTTGAGCATGTGTTAGTCTGAGTCAGAGTCAAGTCAATTACCTTGTATTAAATTTGATGAATTATTAGCTGAGAATATTCATTCTCAACTAGTGAATTTCCACACAGCAAGACACTTCAAATTCCATTCTTACCTGGTCATGATGTTTGTATTCTTTAATGAGGAAAACTTGTAGTTTCCAGAGATATTGTTTACTTCAGAAATCAGGAACAACACCTTCAACTATATGAATCTCATAATGGTAGAGATACACAGAGTAATGTTTCAGAATAGGTTTCCTGGAGTTATTCCATAAATGGAAGAAATGTTCCAATTTTCTCCAGATAGAAGGGTTAGCGATTAGTTCCTATTGAAGGAACATACAATTATTAGAGTGTATGGTTTTGTTCATGAAGCATATGTTCTGCCAACATTTTTGACATGCATTATTTTTTCTCTGGAATTCATCTGACAAAAATTAATTGCATAAAATAAGAATTTTGTGAGCTTCAAAAAGGCTTCAGAAATAAAGTTTCCTTTGAAGGTAGGTCCATTCAACATCAAAAACAAGGTTTCTCTCCCAACGGTTGAAGGCTTGTCGTAGGATATGAATTTCATGAAGGCCACTAAAATCAATTATGATCTGCATCATACAATCTCTTAGAGAAGGAAACAAAATAAAAATAAAGCATTTGAGCATCAGGAGATAGAAGGATTACCTAAAAGAGATAACTTTATGGACTACTAATCATATGTTGAGGATTCAAGAGGTTTACAAGAAAATCCTTTTGCAACAATGAAAACAACAACAGTGATTGTGCCAACTCCTAGTAAGATTGAAGTAACTGGTAAGAGAATTTTTTCAGAGGCTATGGAGGTTGAAGAGGAGGACTCATAAGTATCAAGAGACAGAAGATAGATTCAAAGAAAGAGTTGGTTGAGGTTGGGAGTAAGAAAATGAAAGAGAAACTCGAAGGAATAACTTTTGAAGATCAAGAATATATTTTTTTCAGAGACATGGGAGGGGGGATCTAGTGATAAATTCAAATCCATGAATTATTTATATGATAGATATAGGCAAGAGAAGAATGTTTCTTCAAAAGAATATTTAAATATTTATTCCAAAGAAATAAAAATTTCAGATAAGGAGGTTTCATTGGTCACCATACTCAATCTGGCAATAACTACCCAAAACATAGTTGCAGAAATGAGCCTTAATCTACAGAAGATCCCAATTCCTTATAAAATTAATTTACATGAGAAAACTGGGGAGGTCATTTATACTAATCTAATGAAAGCTACATTAAAAGTCTCAAAGTTACAAACTACAGTATCCAAGTTAGAAGGTCAACTAAAGTAGGAGAAGGTAGAAAATAAAATACATCAACAACAGATTAAGAAGCTTCAAGGTGATCTTTTGGCTACGGATAGTGAGGTTGATAAAGGAAAAGCATATTGGTTGAAGAAGATTTTGGCTGAAAAAGAGAGCACTATCTAGTTGTTAAAAAATAAGTTGAAGATTCTAGCTACTCAGTTGATTCGGGCTTCTAAGTTAACTGATTTAGAGAAGGAAACATAGCCATTGTACCAAGAATTAAATGACTGTAAGGATAAATTGTTGAAGCTTGTTGGAGAACAAATCCAATGGGAAAGGGAAAAAGGTTTCCTTACAGCTAAAATTGATGTTTTGAATGAAAATCAGTTGGATTTAGAGAAGGGGAGAGAGGAGAGACAAAAAGATAAGATAAAGGAAACACACCACCCAAGTACAGAATCAAATAGTGAATCCATTGTTCAATCAATGTCACAAGTCATCTTGAGAGATGAAGAGATAAAGAGCCTGAAAACATAAAATATAAAGCTAGCTGAAATAATTAAAAATAAGGAAGAATAAATAAAACTTTTTGAGATAAGAACAAAGGAATTGCTGGAAAGAAATGACAAGTTAGCAAAACAACTATCAAGAAAGTTGCCAATACAAGGTGCCAAACATCTCCTTTGGGACATGATTATTGTAGATGGAACAAAAATAAGGACTTATTTAAATTATATCAAAGATAAGGAGATGGTGATCAATGTGGACAGACAAAGTTGTACACCTGTAAAAGAGGCTTTGCACAGAAAACCAACATATACAACTAGAAACACTATAAATTTTCTCAAAACTTTGTCTTAAGAGGAATTGAGAACAATGGGCATCAAAGATAGAATCACAATAATAACTTGGGCCAAAAACGTTGTTGGTAAAAATCAACACATTGAAACTATCCAAGCAAATCCAAACATAATGTTGCATAAGGTGAAATCTTTTAAAGGTCTATTCATAGAATTATTTCAGAAAGGCCTGCCTCCTTTTTGGGATGAAGATGGCAAGTTGATTTCTCAGTCTGAATATTAGTCCTTGCTAGTTAAATACAGGTTAGATCATAAATTTTTTGAAGATATGACTGAATCCTTGTCAAGAAGAGTCATAGTTGATAAGCTGGTTGTCGATTTTGAATTGGTAAATTCATTCAAGACAATTGGGACCCATATGCCACCTATTTATTATATGGATCATGTGGAGTTGAGGGTATTGGCTAAAGAGATGGAAAATATGGAAATTCCATATGAAGATCAGTGGAAGACTATTGAAAATTTTGGCAAAATCAAATACAAGCTACATAGTGAAAATTTCATTTCAGGGCTCGAGCTAAAGATATGGAAATGATTATTTAAAAGAAACATTAAAAGATTTTATAGTAGTTATAAATATTTAGTTTGTTAAGTTTATTGGACATATGTAATAAGGTAGTTACAAATGCCTATTTTTAGAATATAAGTAGTTAGGGATCGGCTCGAGGAGCATTTTTTATGTATAAAAACATATTTTGTAATGTAATTAGGGTTGGAACCCATGAGGAAAACTCATTTTGTAATAGATATTTCAAGTTAATGAAAATCACAGAGCCAAGCATGCATTTTTTTGTATCAGAGATTCTCGTTTTTTTCTTTTTGCAATGCGTACTTCCTTTTTATTATGTGAATGTGCTTCTTGGTATTCCTTTCCATTGTGTTATCTCACATACTTGAATAAGTGTATATTGAATCGGAATTCATGATCATACGTTGTGGTTCTTTATTTCAAGTATTCACAAACAAAATTATTATAAAGTTAATATTGGATTCATCTTTTGAAGCCGATGTTAATGGATCGTTCATCTTTCTTTCCTATCACCATACAATCAATAAATCGATTGTAGAAAAGTGACTATCTCACCTATGTGAGTAAAATTCATTACAAAGCACTGTAATTCATTGTAACTCGTGATTTTGACTCCATTTCCAATGATACCCACATGTTTGATCCCTTGCAATCAATTAAATCTGTTTCTTTTAAAATATATCTGACATTTGTATTAATTTATTGAGAGATCCCTATCTGGTAGGAATGAAGCCATATTTCCTCCCAAATATTGGCTCATAAGGTTACCTTGGAGCTATCCTTCCACAAACAAAGCATAAAATTCTGACTGATAACAAACATGATAAGTTGATGTTGTATCTACATAGTGGTTATTTATTTAAGGAACCTTCTCACTATTAGTTTTTCATCTACTAGAAAGTGGCTTTGTCTTTATTTAACTTCTAGAATCTACTAGAAGATATGGAAGTTAAATACATTACCTTAGTCCATGGGAGGTGAAATGGGATGAGTTTACACAATTGTTCATTTATCTTGATACAATATTTTTATAGTTTTGAATCATATTAGATTTATGCATTTTACATATACATTTCACAAAACCTAACAAGTTTGCAAGTTCCCTAGGTTGACAATTTAAGTTGAATATGTGGAGTTCAGTACTTATTGCTAAAATTCTATGGCCCGTCACTTTTCAGCATCATTATCAAGGAGGTTAATAAAATTTCCATTAGGGTAAATCTAAAATAATTTGAAAAAAATAGTGTTCGTACTAAACTCATAAATAGGTTGCATGCATCCACCTATGGATACATTTGGATTGTTTGTACAAAAAACTCATTTTTTTCGGATGGACCAAGAAATAGTGATCAAGTACAAGAAGAGTATTTTGAATACTTTTTAAATCCAGACACTGAATAAAATCCAAGAAACATCCAATGGATTATTGAAAAGTTTGTTGAGTACATAAGAAGTAGAACACTTTAATGTGGGGATTTTTATAAATCATTTTCACAATAAAATAAGAGTTGGAGTTAAAGAACAATATCCATCTCTAAATACCAATATAGATCAAAGGGAATACCAACTTCATGTTTTTTAATTTCCAATTTAGGAAATTGATGAGAAAAAAAGAAGTAAGAACATAAATATCTATGCTCTTCCTCATTTCCATGGGATGACTATTGAAGACTCGTATACTTTTACCTTTGATTTTGAATTTACTTAAAAAACATATGACTACACAACATATACCCAAACATAAAACCCTTTTCTTCCACAAAGAAGGAAACTTTAAGATGGTTCATGATCATAGAGGGAAATGGTAGCATTGGTTAGGATCAAATGAAACAAACCTTCATTGAAAATATAGAGATTATTATAAATCTTTAGACACCAAGAATGAAATATCTTGAATGGTACAAGGAGAAAATGAATCTAGTATATATATATATGAAGAAAGGTTCCAAATTAGCTACAAGAAATATCATAGTGGAGCACTAGATGAGGAACCAATCTATTAACACTAGAAGGAAAACAACTTTTAGAGGAGCATTATGTGGAGCTTTTTAGACTATAACATTTGGTTGTGGATTTTGATGTTTTTTTCGACGATGGTGACGGAATTTGTATGTGTTTCCAAAATATATTTTGAATTCTTGAATTTACCCTCAGTCTACGTCATAATTACGATGCGTCTTCCTAGAAATTGGTGTTTCGATGTCAATAGGTCGGAACAGTCAAATATCCACAAGACCGTTCTTATTTGAAATGGTCAACTAAAGGCCTTGTTGACCTAATCAACTATCATCAGACTTCTGATGAATGTGCACCTAAAAATAATTGGACTGCTACATAGTAGGTTGTAAAGTGTGCATATTCAATGCGTGTGAGTCAAAGTGTGCATATTCAATCACCGTCAAAGTTGGCAACATTGATGTAAATTATATATAAGCGCTTCATATTAAGGTGACAATTTTGTGGTTTTCTTGATGTATACAATAAATTGTTTTGTAGTTTCGACAAATATAACATCATTACAACAATTTCCTATCAACTTATAGTTTCATTAATTAAAATATATAATTAATCATGTCCATATGAAACGAGGAAAGTTCGATAATTGTCGCTAAGTTAAGGGAGCAATTTGGCGATGGTAAATGTTGGTTCCCTTGAAAAAAATTAAGGGAATGAATAGAAGAATTTTAAGGTCTACAACTAAAAAACATTATTGGGAATATGGGAACTTTGAAGGGGGGCATGAATTTCATCCAATAGTGAGACATACTAGACAGATTTCATTATTACACGTTTAATTGTTATACTGATAAATTTAATTTGGAATTTTTAATTTATTGGTTTAATATTTGATTAATATAATAAAAATATTTGATTGTAATTTGTAATTACAAAGACAAAGTATCCTAATATATTATCAAACAACAAGTGGGATGTGCCAAATTGTAGTAAAATTATTGGTAAACAAGATTATGGAGATCATCATGATGGTTCTTGATTCGGAATCGAAACGTTGACTTAAAAATGACTACTGTTGATTTTCTGGAAAAAACCTACATCAACCTAACTCACCGCGGAAACTTACAAACTGAAAAAGATTATGGCGATCATCATGGAGTTGATAATGGAGATCTTGAAGTTAATCCTATGTTCAATGAAAATAATGATATTGATATAATTCATAATGATGGAATAAATAAATTGATCAATGAACCTTTCATGCTTTTTCGATGGATGATAAATTTGATGTATATGTTGAATATGTACCTCTCATTATGAAGGCAAAATTGAAAAAAACCATTATATGAAGACTCAAACATAAATATATTCTCTGTGATTTTATTGTTGGCGAACTTGATCGTCTTCAATGGTTTATCTAACACTTGCCTCACATAGATCGTAAGTATGCAATAAAATTCTTCATACATAATGAAGACCATTTTTTTCCTTTCTATTTTTATAAGTGCTAATTATATTGTAAAAAGATTGATGCAAATTTGATGAGCAATATTCATTACTTTAACTTTTCATTTGAATGTTATAGACTACTAGGTGATATTTGCATGCCATCACCAAATCATTTACCTCGCACATAATGATAATTGTCTCTCATTATGAAATATTTAGGAATGGAGTATGAATCCATTGATGCATATATTAATGACTATATTATATATTATGGACAACATGCAACAAAGTTGGAATTGCCGCATTTTGGAATTAGTAGATTTCGAACTAAAAAATAAGGTGCCCCGCAATGTTCTTCATCATATTTGTATAATTTCATCTTTCCATCGATTGTTTAGGTGCAAACACATGGAACATTTTATGGATTACCATGCACGAAATAAAAGTGAAAATGGTGTTATGTGAATGCCTACAAATTGTACTGCATTTAGGGACAACAAATAGAGATGGATAGTTTTAAAAAAAAAAACTCATAATGTTAGGCCATCATTGGAAGTTGATGGTGTCAATCCATTTGGGGAATTGAGATTCGTTTACTCTGTGTGGTTTTTTTTTGCCATAAAGAATAACCTTTCTCCTTGGATCTAATTGAATAGGGAGCACAAAATGTTGGCAATGATTGTTTCGGGTATTTGTCCATATTAAGAATATTGTTTTGAAATATATATCATTTCAATTGTACTTTAGTTGTTTGTTAGATACAATAATTTATTATATGTTTGACGTAATAAATGTGTGTATTTTCAAATAATTATATAAGTACTAAGTTTAATATATGGACATGTTTATTGAGCCTCTTATTGATGACATCTCCAAACCAACATGCCAAAGACAATTTCAATTCCATGGAACACTTATATGGACAATTCATGATGCCTCGGGGCTAACACAAATTTGTGGTAATTAGTATTAAAGTATTGCACTCTAACAATATTTAATGCTATCAATGATTCATGCATTTTTGAATAATCACTTTGTATAGTACTAGTATTAACTTAATTCCACCTCTTGTAGTACTTCAAATAAAGAGTAAATTTGTTGTCTAGTGTGTGGTCCCATAATGATATCTAAATGCTCCAAAATCTTAGGAAAGGATTTGTTTGATTAGTATAGGCACCTCCTCCCTAAGAACCATCATTATTGAGCTATCGAGAAACATATTTTTAATGGGAAGGAAGAGACTAGGAAAAATCCCCAAAAAATGACACCTTAACTATGGAAATTGGAGAATAACAAGAATCATCGTTGAGGTAAGTAATTGGATTCCATATCACATGTAATATGTTATACAAATTATAATATTTATAATATTCAATTGTTTATATGGTGTCTAATAATTAATTTTGTTCATTTGTGTTTTATAAAATTTATCAATGCATTAATGAGTTTCCTACATGAGGAATGAAAACATACTCCAACCAATTAAGTAGTTTTCCCTACTATGAGCACCTACAATTTGTACATTTGTTTCATACAATGCATATCAGGAAGAATGTTACAGAAAAATTATGGAGAATCTTAGATGGAAGGAGTAACATAGATAAAAATCAACAAAGCTTGTAGCGATATTCTAGAATCAAATCATGTAATGGGAAATAATTTGATTCATTGTTCTAGTGATGGAAAACTAGACAATAATCCATGGTTATTTACAGAGTAGGGAAGCAATGTTGTAAAACACGTCATTAAAAAAATTAAATATCCCACTAGTTTTTCTTCGAACATAAAGAATATCTTAACAAATAAAGGAGAATTTGGAGGGGTAAAAACTCATGATTGACATACATTTATTAAGGTAATTTGGTAAATTAATCTTCCTTTCTTCTAGAAATTGGTTGTTGTTTTGAATTTATGAATGAATAATGTGTTAGCACTATTTATTTTTGTTGAAAGTTAGTGCTATCATCGAATTGCTTTTAAGATATATTGGTGATCGGGTGGTTTTGAAATTCTTCCCGCTAAGCAATTTATAAAAATTTCCCAGGTCTGCAAGAAGAGAAGGTTCTAAAGGTGTTTTGACCAAAAAAGAAAAAGTTAAAGGCTTTTGGTTAAGAATGAGATAATTTATAGAGAAAAATTATCCATTATGAATAATGTTTACAAAAATTTATGAAATATATTTTGTAAAAGGAGGCTAAAAGTTATGTTTTCTAAAAATAAACGAAATTTATTTTTATAAATCCAAAAAGCATTTGGATATTTTATGGAAAAAGTAAATGGGATATTTTACCAAGAGGTATGTTAGGCTAATCCCAAGAACCAAGCAACTCATGTACCAACCTGGCACATCAACATACCAAGCAAAGTCAGCAATCAAACAAAGCGTTGAGCTCCCCAGAACTAATACACACATTGTTCCTGTGGAGAACTAACCCGGGACAGCGGAGGCAGCGACTAGGGTTTTTCCCAGGTGTAGCAAGGCGAGGGGTGGCCAGGCCACGCGGTTTTTCCTACGGGCGACGGACCTAGGCCTCATGTTGTGTGCCATGGCGGCATCGGGGCAGGGGGGTATTTCCCCGGAAGGAAGGGATCCCATGCTTGGACGGGAGAAGTTAGCTAAGGAAGGAAAGGGAGACGGGAGTCATCCAGGCCCCAGGTCAGGAAAGAAGGATGGATTGGGGGGTTTCTTGTCGAAGACTGCCTCTATTCCAATGATTCAAATCGGATCTAAGGTAGTTAGAGGCAAGATCGAGTCATGGAAGGAAAAATCCCTAATAGGGAAATTTGTGGGGATATGGCAAAAGGAGAAAGACCTGATTAAATGGATAAATGGTGTGTGGAACCCTAAGGGTCATTACGACCTTCAGTTAGGCTCAAAGGGTTTCTTCAATATTATATTTTTTAACTAGGAAGACAGAGATAAAGTCATGGAGGGAGGCCCATACTTCTTCTTCTCATCTGGGTTATACCTTCACCCATGGAAGGAGCGTTTTAACCCAGAGACGGAGGACATGATGGTCGCCCTGGTCTAGATTCACCTTTTCTCTCTTCCGGGTGAGTACTGGGATATGGAGACTCTGAGGGACATACGTAACACTCTAGGGGAATTCATAAAAATAGCTGAACAAACCAAGATCCAAAGGTATACCTCCTTTGCGTGGATCTGTGTCTATATGGATCTCTCCAGAGATCTCCCATAAGCAATCAGTCTAAACTGGGAGGACGAAGAATGGATTCAGCCCATCAACTATGAGAAACTCCCATTTAGATGCTATCACTATCATGACTATGGTCATCTTGGAAGGAATTGCCCCAAACTTAGACCTGGGGCTGAACTGTATGCACCCCATCCGGATAAGGACGCTGAAATGGATGGGTTCACTCAGGTAAAGAACAAAAGGAGAATCAAAGGGGGAGGGAAACCCAATACAAGAAAGGAGCCGGTGACAAAGGAGCACAGACCCAAAAATCCATTTGAGGCTTTAGGGTCAATGAATGAGGACGAAGGAGTCCCAACCAAGAAATCGACTACTGACCAACAGGAAAATCTCAACAAAACCCCAGAGGAAGAAGATGTCCAGTAGATGGAAGGGACGGAGGAGGAGGAAGGCGACGACATGGAACTAGGAGAGCTAGACCTGGACACGATTGAGGAAGAATGTGGGAAGAAGGGACAAGTTTATGTCTCACGATGCCAGATCGAATTCCTATAGGAGGCAATCATTCGAACGAGTGCCCATGAGATTCTTGGGATCGATCCAAATGCTCAGAAAGGTAGCAAGAGGAAATCCCCAGAAGAAGAGCTATGAAGAGGAAGGAAGACGAATAAACAGCGCATAGCAGTAGTGGGAGTTCGACTGATTGAATCCGGCCAATACCCCACAATCAGGGTGGCCTTATCCAAAGTTAAAAAGAGTTGTCAATGAAGATCATATCATGGAATATAATGGGGTGTGGCAACCCCAGGAAGTGGAAAACACTAAACAGGAAAATTAGGCAGGAAAACCCAGATATTCTTTTCCTTCAAGAAACAAAGTGCAGCCTTGGGGGTTTAGAGAAGATTAAGGAAAAAATTTGGAAAGGTAGTCATCTCATGGCTCTGGATGCTGCTAGACAATCTAGAGGTGTGGCAATATTTTGGCAGCCTCAGACTATGGAGCTCACTGATTGGAGAGCCAACAAGCTTTCTCTCATGGCAGACTTCTATTTTTTGGACTCGGGGGTGAAGGGCTCCTTGCAGAACATTTATGGCCCCAATAGTTTCCCTAAAAAGCAGTCTTTCATGGATCTCCTCAACTGGTTCAAAGAGAAAACGGAGAGGGGAACATGGGTGCTTGGTGGGGATTTCAACATGATTGCCAATCTAGGGGAGAAGAAGGGAGGAAGATGATTCCTGGACAAATACCAGGAAGCTTTCTGCGAGTTTCTATCCCAGAGCTTGCTCATTGATGTAGAGACAGGGAATGGTTGGTACACTTGGAACAACAAGAGAGGGGAGGAGCATTTGGTTTCCTCATGCCTGGATCGTTTCTTGGTGTCTAAAAATATCATGCACAGCACGAGGGAGATTATAGCTGACGTTCTCCCAGTAGCTGGCTCGGACCACTGGCCCATCAACCTTTCTTGGGATTGGTCTTGCTCTCCTATGGGAAAACCTTTTCACTTTGAACACTTCTGGATGGAACACAGAGACTTCAAGGACCTTGTCAGTCAGTGATGGAAGGAGTTGGTTCCCCCCCAAGGACCGTTATGTATCACTTTCAGCAGAAACTCAAGGCTTTGAAGGCCAAAATTCACATGTGGAACAACGAGGAATTTGGAAACATCTTTGAGGAAGAAAAAAAATATGCTAAACGAGTTGGACCTCATTAATAAACAAGGTATGGAAGTAGGTTGGGATGAGGGCATGAAAGTCAAAGAAAATGACTTAATGCATCAACTTGAGGCTAGGGAAAGGCAGAAGGGAATATATTGGAAATAGAAGGAGAGGGTTAAATGGCTACATGAGGGAGAAAGAAATACCAAATTCTTTCATAACTCGGTGATCCAGAATAGGAACAGTTCTAGAATCCAGAAACTTAAGAAAAGGGATGGTCACAGGGTGGAAACTAGATGAGACATTGAATCTGAACTCACACAACACTTCTCTGAGATTCTCGGTGAAGATGGTGGGGATAGAAGTCGAGACATTGAGCGAATCACCACCTTAGTTCCTAGGGCAGTCACTGCTAAAAATAATGAAATGCTGACCAAGCCAATAGGGATGCAGGAGGTGGAGGAAGCTGTCAACCAAATGGCTCTGGGAAAAGCTCTTGGACCTGATGGATTCACAATTTACTTCTTTCACCACTTTTGGGACCTTGTCAAGGAGGACGTGCTAGATATTGTGGAGGAATCCAGGAACAAGAGGGGAGTCCTTAAAGCCTTCAATTCTACCTTCCTCACTCTAATTCCCAAAGAGGCAGGGGCAGACACTCCTGACAAATTCAGACCGATAGCGTTATGCAATGTCATTTACAAAATTATCTCCAAGGTCATTGCAAATTGGCTCAAACCCCTTCTCCCGAATCTTATTAGCCTGGAGAAGTCGAGTTTTGTGGAAGGAAGACAGATCCTAGATGGGGTTATTCTAGTCCACGAGGTGCTACACTCGCTCAGAATCACGAGGGTTCCGGGTATGATGATCAAGCTTGACATAGCAAAGGCATATGATAAACTAAACTGGAAATTCATGGAGAAGATGCTGGAGGCCTATGGTTTCTCTCAAGGTTGGTGGAGTGGGTCATGGGTTTAGTCACAACACCCTTCTTCAACATCCTCCTTAATGGATCCCCGACTAACCCTTTCCATCCCTCTCGTAGTATTAGACAAGGTGACCCTCTATCTCTGTTCCTCTTCATTCTTATGGTTGAGGGTCTGAGTCGTCTCATCGCGGCCCAGGTTGGCCGAGGGGGAATAAGGGGAGTAAAGGCTCATGATGGGGTTCCACCTCAGACACACCAACAATTCATTGACGACACTATGCTCATGGGGCACCCTTCAATCCAAGAAGTGCTCAGCTTCAAGAATAGCCTGGATCTCTTCGCAAGGGCCTCAGGCTTAGCGGTCAACCCAAATAAGTCTCAGGTCTTATTTGTTAACACTCCTTCGACCACTCCGAGGAACATCTTAAGGATCTTGGGGTTTTTGAAAGGTGATTTTCCATCCAAATACCTTGGGATTCCCCTAGGGTTGGGAAGGCCACAAAAGGAGTCCTGGCAGAAGCTTTTGGATAGATTGAAACAAAAATTTTCAAGCTGGGTGTTGCATCCCTTAAATTTCCCCAGTAGATTTATCTTGGTCAAATCAATTATGTAGTCTATGCCCGCTTACCTCTTCTCGATCTTGGCCACCCCAAGTCTATCCTCAAGGAAATTCGAAGATTACAACGCAATTTTTTGTGGGGGGGCCACGAGGAGAAATCTAAATTCTCTCTGGTATGTTGAGAGGATGTTTGCAGGCCAAAGGAGCAAGGAGGTTTAGGCCTCAGAGATCCTGAAGTGATGTCAGAGATCCAAGGAGCCAAAGTATGGTGTAAATGGGTAAATCACACCTTGAATCCCTGGACCAAACTATGGCACATTAAATATGCTCGAGACAGGCCTATACAGAATCTGATTAGATTCAACGAGTCCCCAAGCTATTCTCCCATATGGTTGAAAGCTTTGGCAGGTAAGAATATTGTTCAGGATCATATTTTCTGGGAGATCAGGGACGGTAGCAGGGAAAAATTTTGGGAGGATTTGTGGAACCAACTTCCCATCCTTGGTCATGATCTAAGATGGTCACACATTAAGGATCAGGCGATTTAGGGGAGCAAGATCCAAGTGAATCAGTCTTGGATTATTGGAGCTCATATGGAGCAACACCAATGGGATTTCCAGGAGAAACCCGAGCTCACTAGTGAGGCGGAGTGGGTGGCCTTTTAGGAAGAAATGAGGAAACGCTTCATCAAGGCTCAGGATGGCCCAGATGTCTTAAGATGGGGATACACCGCTATAGGATCCTTTAACATTAAGGAGGCCTATAACATCAGGATCACTCATCGTGCCACGGAGGATGACATTTGGAAGAAAATTTGGGTAGTCAACCTCTGGCCCAAGGTTGCCTTATTTTTGTGGTTGGTTGTCCGGGAGAGGATCCTCACCAATGAAAAATTAAGAAAGTGAGGGGTGCAAGGACCCTCTCAATGTTGCTTATGATACCGAGAGGGGGAATCCATGAGCCATCTTCTGGATAGTTGCACTTATGCAGCAGCAGTGTGGGAAAAAGGAGTGATGGGATTTCGATGAAGTGACAGAAAGCAGGGCCAACCATCTCAAACTCTTTGTGAATGGAATCCAAAAGCTTACAAGAACCCTATCATCAGAACGATTTGGGATGCCTTCCCAGGTATGGCTATGTGGTGCTTATGGAAGGAACGGAATGCCCAGATTTTCAGGACCATCGTAAAGATGTGGAGACAATGTGGAAAATGATGAAGGACAACCTGTTATCTTCCATCCGATGCATGCAGTGGCACGATCAAGACAAGATTATCCCTCGCGAAGAAGCTCAGATTGCTGCGAATTGGGGTCTTGATAGAACCATGATGGAAGGTATACAACAATGGGATAAGATCTGTCAACCTTCCAGCCCGAACATCTGGTCTGTCCCTCCCCCCCAAGTCTTCAAGCTGAATTTTGATGGCGCATCCAGGGGCAACCCGGGCCCAGCCAGCTTTGGGGGTCTTTACCGTGACCACGATGGCAGGATTACGATGGTGTTCCTAGGATCAATAGGGATGGATACAAATAACTCTGTCGAATTGGAAGTCATAATTCATGGTATCAAGGTGCTGATCAGGGGTGGCCATTTTCCTACAATCATTGAAGGTGACTCCAACATCCTCATCTAGATGGCCAAACGAATGAGGAATGGGCAAACGTCTGAAAAATTTTCTCCCAGTTGGTGCCTAGCTTACTGGCTGGACCAGCTTTGCACTCTCCTTCAATCCTACCCAGCGATTTTCTTCTTCCATGTCAGACAGGAGGCCAACAAAGTTGTCTACCTGTTGGAAAACACTGGCATGGAAGGAAAACTAGGCTTCTGATGCGACAGACTGGAGTCTTTTGGAGAGGAGGGATGGGCCCAACATTGTTGACACCTGGCCTCAAGGGATGTGAACAGGGAGACACATATGGCATGTCTGAAAGATGGCAATACAGGTGGGGATAGGAGGCACGGGCACACCTACACGAGGCCAGCCTAATGCTATGTGGATGCTCTAATTTAAATGCTCACTGGTACTGGTGGCTGTACTGCACCATCATTTTGGTTCATGTCGTTGGGACTGATAAGATAGGAAATATGCGACGGGATCGTCGGCAGGATTGGGTTCTTAATTACCACAGAAGGGACAGTGCAGACTCTGGTACAAGGGCTATCGTTCTCATGATATGCCTGATGCACGCTAAGGTTAGGGATGGGAGAGCTCCAATGCATGCCCCTCTTTCTTATTCTATGAAGGTCTAGCCTCCCACCACTAAGTATTGAAGCAAAGGGTTCAAGCTCCCGATTCCTATTTCCAACCCGATTTGCTCCCTGGTGTTTGCCTCTATGGGTACCTCCCAGCACCACTTCCTGCTATTCTCCTTCCACCCGCAACTCTGGATTATGGCCCCCAAATGGAAGTTCAGGAGGGATGTTTGCCCCAGAGAAGCATCTATCCACCCTGCTGAAAAAGGAAAATCCATTATGCGTCGGACCCGTCAAACCACTAGGGCTCAGCTCCAGTCTCAGGAGGAGGCCAAACACTTCAAAGAGCACATTTCACTCAAAATTCACAGGGAGGTGGAAAGGGTGGTCGAAGAGTTATGGGCCGAGGTGAAAAGTATGTCGTGAGAATGTCTACATGCGGAGGTGGCGGATTGGGTCCTGGATCCTGGAAACACTACAGGATGTGCCTCCGCCTATGACCATATGTTGATGGCTTATTGGGTGACTATGTGCATGGTGGGTCATTCGTCGATGATGCAGGAAGCCAAGGGAGAAGGGGATGTGGAACCAATGCCTTTCTAGAAAGAGCACAATAGCTAGTGCCACACTATGCACCAGAAAATTGACATCCTTGCGGCCAGGTTGGGATTTCTTTTTCATCTGGTTGATCGACGAGCTCTGGAGTGTGCTCAGCCTTGGGCAAGGGAAAACAGAAGCAGTCCAGTGGAAGCAGGATTTCCAGTGGGCCTCCCGCACTCGGTAGTACCCCAGCAAGTCATTGCAGCGTCCTCCCCATCTGTGGCGCCCCATTGGGGACCATCTCCTCCTGGTCGGGTCTGATCTTCTTTTATGTTTGAGTATTTTCAACATGTAGATTATGCTAGTAGTTGCTTATATAGTCAATGTAGTAGAAGCAGTGGTAAATGTATAGCCCAGGGGGTTTTACGAGTTCATAGGCATTATAGCAATTTTGTTTTGATAAGGGAAGGACAGCTCTGTAATTTTGATAAGAATTATGATAAGGCTGAATGTAATAGGGGTGACTGGAAGACATGGAAAACTTATGTATATTTTTTGCAAAAATAGACCAAGTATGAATCCGGATTGGGTCAAGGACACCCCAGTTTTGGGACTGTTCTAGATGAATAACTGGTCTGTAATTTTGATTTTGTAAAGTAATACAAGTTTTTTTTACAAAAAAAAAAAATACACACATTGTTCCTTTGTATAGATTGAAATGATTTGTGTTTATAAACAGTTTAAAGGTAGGCGTTCCCTTGCATGTGGGATAGCTATTCCTTTGTAAAAGAAAAATATGTATTAAATACACCAAATTACAAAGCATTCATTATAGTAATTATACTTCTGCATACTTGGGTCATTTTGGAATAAGTGTCTTTTGCTCATGGTGAAAAGGAGATTTGAAGATGTTACATGTATTTGCACGCAACTTGAAAAAGGATCGCAGATCCTAAGCAAAATGAAGATGTGTGGGTTGCAAAGGGTAAGTATTCTTTGCGGAATGACTGCCAGCTTCAATTCTAGCAAGTGAGATATTATGTGCAATCTGTTGGACAAACTCTAGTTCTTCCAGGGGAGTTCTATCATGTGCCCATCGTTTCTACTTTAAGTGCATATGTAGATGGGCTATTGAAAAGGTATGAAAATGGTATTGCAGTTGATTTACAACTCACAACGAATCTACAATGCAATATATGTGGCAGTAGAGATATGGAGGAGATCCTTTTGAAATGTTATCATTGTGAGAAGAGATTCGCGCATACATTCTGTTTGGATCCACCTTTGCCTCTTTTTCCTGGTTTGCAGTGGTCTTGTACTATTTGCACTTCCGGTCGAAGACCCTTTTATGAACTATAATAAGTACAGTTCATGCAAATATAATTGATTGGCTGCATTTTTCCTGAGATAATTCATTGTCTCAATTATGTTTAAAGCTCTTGCAGGATCGAAAGATAAAATCAGTACCCAAAGTCATCCAACGGCCAAAAGAAATTTCGCATTGTGAAGTTGCAAGGAGAAACAGAATTTTTCAATATGTAGAATGCTGTTAAATAGCAAAAGAAATGAACCATCATATTTGTAGGTGGAAGAAATCAACAGAATGAAACAATTCCGCTACAACAACAAGCAAGGAAAAATTAAATTTTCCAGTTTGCAAAATTGTTTGAAATACGTCATGTTTCAATGGTGATGATTTGACTTAGAAACAAATCCACAGAGAAGGTTAATTTCATGAATACAAATTGCAAGGACAAATTAGGTTTTGAGATTAGCAAAATTTTATATAGCAAGCAGCTTGAGACACATGCTTCTGTATCCATGGTTTGGAAAATTGATCAACAACTCAAAATAATTTCGCTAGGTGAATGTGAAGGGAGGTTGTTCTAAAACATTATGACCATAAAAGTGAAAGAATTATGGACATATATGCAGTTGGAAAAACAACGCTCACAAACATTGTACTTATTGTGGATCAAATCATCTCAATTCAGAATTAAAGAAGCCGAGCATGGTTGTTTTTTATGAAAATGATTGTTTTGGGTCAATATATTCAATCAATTGTTTCTGCCAAACCAAGATGTATTTTGAAAAAATAAGAGAGGTTTTTATTTATAACATACTCATATACAATAACCTATCTCAATTATTATATTTATTCTAGGGATTGAATGAATCAAGGTCATCTTCAGAGGGAAAATGTTCAAATTTCAAAATGATTGTTCTAGTCATCAGATCCAAAGAATTATTTCCATCAAATTAAGCTGATTTTTTAGAAACTTAGAGAGACTTTTATTCCAAATAGGATTATCCACAATAACCTGTCTCATTTTTCACACAGGTGCTATATTTTACGAGAAACAAAGTGAGTTTTACAGGCAATGTTTCAGGTTTTCCAAAGGACTGTTTCAGACATCAAATTGAAAGAAGTTTTTCAGCCAAATGGAGTTGAATTTCTGGAAACACAGAGAGTTTTTTCTTCATCACAGGCCTACCTTCAAAAACCTCCTTCAGTTTTTACACAGGTATCACAGGTTGGCAGAATTTAAAATATCTTCACAGGGTAGTTTTCCATAAATTCACAGGTTTACTATCTGAGTCATCAGTTTCAAAATCAGATCATGAGGAGCTAAAGCTGAATTAGAGGAAAAGAATACATGGGTTTTTTCAGGAACATGTCCAATTACAAAAACATCTTTCAGTTTTTACACAGATATCACCAGCTAGGATATGTAGTAGAGGTTGTTTAAGCCTATTTTTCAACGGTGTGCATTATATTTCTGTTTTATGTCAATCGTGGCACATATGCCATGTTCGAGTTTGTTAGAAGATGTTCTTAGGTTTGTAACAAATTTTGTTGCTAATGTTGACTTAGGAGGTCCGAGACACTATAAATTTACCTCTACAAGAAGGAGAAAGGGTTGGAACCAATGTAATTTTTGCGTTGTATGCTTTCAAGAACCTTTTAATAAAGTTGCAGAGCTGAAGTTGATGTTTTCACAGGGATTCATGTGTTGTTTCATGTTACAGTATGTTACTTTCTTTCTCATGCCAAATGTTTTCTATTTTATCTCCCCCATTATGTTTTCTTTCATGTCTGAAATAATTGTATAACAGTTTGGAATTCATACATGCTATGCTCAGTCTGTTGTTTCAGATGTCCACTGAAGCTTTCTTCGAAAGTTAATATAGAATTCATTCTTTAATGCTTTGTGTTGATGGTTTATTCTTGTTCTTCTTTTTCCACCATACAATTACAATTTGACTGTGACCGAATAGCTATATTTCCTATGTGTTAAATCACCTGCATAAGTTTTGTTATCTCCATTGCACATCTTGACTCCATCGCCCAATGGTCCTATGTTCTGTTTCAACCAATCTTACAAAAAATTCATATTTTCACTTGTACATATCTGGTGAGAGATCCCTCTCAGAAGAGTAGAAAGCCAATTCTCTCTTCAAAAGTGGTTCTGTTGTTACCTGGGAATGAGCCTTTCAAAACCTTTGGTTCAATTCCAGTGCTAAAAAACCGGCGTCGTTGTCGAGGATGAGGTTGAAGATCATCCTTGGGAAGAATGACAAAAACACAAAGGATAAAGGGTTTCTATGGGAAAACAAATATTCTTACATGTGAAAAAGGTTGTATCATTTTCCCTGGTGACTCCACTGAAAGATTCTAGAAGGTGACTCCACTGGGGAGACCGGTGGTCAGAAAGACAGACATGGAGAGGTCTCAAATATTCCCTGGATTTGAACGAAAGGTTTAGATCTGACTATTGATGGTGAACAATGGTCAGACATCAAGAAGGTCGTGTCTCTTTTCATCTAGCGACTCCTTCTGTGAAGGATCCATTCTTCATAATGTTCTATGGCAGCTCCACTATCAAACGGGGTTGCAAAGTTTGAGGAGCTGATTTAGTTTCTCCACCATCAAGATGACTTCTCAGGCTACAAGGTATGCTCATATGAATCTTTCTTCCATTCCTGGTTATCCCAATAAAATACCTTTGGTAAATTGGAAAACAAATCTTCCAAGATTCAATGATGAAAAGGGTAATGATGTTGCCATTCATTTATTTAGATTTCATAAGCATATACATAATTTGGGAGTGGGATGGCATGAAGATTCTTTAATGAAATTGTTCATGTTTAGTTTAGAAGGATATGCAAGGTCTTGGTAGGAGGGATTGCCAGCAGGGAGTTTATCCTCCCTTAAAGACTTTCATATAATATTTCATGAACATCTCAAAAGGCATTATCCTTCTTTGTTGTTACTTCAATATTGTTGAACACACGAGAGAGAGTTCACTGAAAATGTGAAAGATGAGTGTGGTGATGATCAGCATTTGGATGAATAGCTTTTATAGATCTTACATTAATATTCAGCTCAAAAGGAAAGACAAACCAATTGCCATGATATTCAAGAAAATTCCCAGCAGTTAGTACTGTCTTGACTGAAGTTGACATAGACCAAAGATCTGTTTCAACCAGTTGTATCTCTCTTCCTGAAACTGATGATGATTTGCATCATTCTTGTCATTCTCTGTGTGACCAAGAGAGGAGTTGGGACTGTCAATCAAATCCTTCCTCATATTATTCAACTTCTGATTTTTTGTTACAAGAAGAGACCTCCCCTTCCCAATCAGAAAATTCCTTTTCACAACAACAATCTCTTGAAAGCTAGAATGCTTGTGTGATTGATTACACAGAAGATGATAATTCTGGAAAATCTCAGTCTTGTATTCCCTCCACATGTTCATTTTCTGAAGATGCAAGTAAAGAGAAATCAGATTTTTTAAATAGTGGTTGAAGGAAGGCCTCTGCATGTTGATCAAATTCAAATTTCACCTGAAGATTTACATGAATATATAAAGCCCTCTTTGCTTGTAGAAGATTATCAACCCAGTGATTTGAAAGGAAATGGTTGTACTGATTTGTTTTCTGAAGAATGCAATCAGCCTGTCACAATTTCTGTTAGTGAAGAAAATATCATTGCAATCCAAGACCAAAAATATGAAAACAAAGTGGAAACTAAACATGTTGAAAGTGACTCTTTGTCGTTGTGTTTTCCTTCATTTGAGTGGTTAAAAAAGAGACTTAAAGTTTCCAATCAAAAACAGAAATTTGATATTGTAGATGAATGTATAAATTTCCTTGGAGTGGATGATGAGCGAGAAAGACAGTTATGCAATCAATCCCAGCCTTTAGAAAAACCAGCAGTATGCAATGCAGAATTGAATAACGAAGAAGAAGATGGGGGTTCTCAAATGGATGTTTCTTTTTGTTTTTCAAATTCAGAAATTTTTGTCGAAAAGAAGTTCGTTTACCTGATCATGTTGAGGAACGTAGTGGTATTTCTTTTGGAATGCATGGAAAGAATCAAGTTGCAAAATCAGAAATTTTTAAAGAATTTGTGGAGGTCTTGGTTGAGGATTGTCATGAACATTCTTGTCAAGGATATTTTAAGAGGCAATTTAATAATTTGCAAAGGGAGTTACTTTTTGAGAAGCCTTCTCATGGTACGCAAATAACAGAATTTTTTGAAGGCTTTCATGTTTTTTATGATCTAGTGGCAGAGTACATGGAGAATCTTGGCAGTGGTAAGGGCTGGTTATATCTCTACTGTAAATATTAATTTATTTATTATAACCTTGTGCCATTAGGTCTATTAGTTCTGTTTTTTATCAAGCATGAAGAGAAAGTCAGTTTATGGGATCATTTGCTTGAGTGGCTTCATTGGAAATCAAAGGTTACTTGATTGAGCATTGATGCTTAATAAGTAGGGTAGGTAAGTAAATATGAATAAGCTCGACATGGAGAGCATTCCATTCAGCAGTTTTCAGTTTGTTTTCAGTTTTGGTTTTAAAGTTCAGGCTTGCAGTTGCAGTTGCTTTCAGTATTCAAAGAATTGACAGGTGACAGGTTGAAAGAGTGGGATTTGTTTGCAGAATGGTTTCAGTTGATGGTTCAATTTAGAACAGGTAGATGATTTCAGAAAAAATTGGGAGCCGCCCAATGGATTCGACACGTGGTCTACAGGGTTCTTTGCTACCTCGTAGGGAGGATAGCATCCCTAATGGAACTAGCTGTTAGCACTATTTATTTTTGCTGAAAGTTAGTGCTATCATCAAATTGCTTTTAAGATATATTGGTGATCGGGTGGTTTTCAAATTCTTCTCGCTAAGCAATCTATAAATATTTCCCAGGTCTGCAAGAAGAGAAGGTTCTAAAGGTGTTTTGAGCAAAAAAGAAAAATTTAAAGGCTTTTGGTTAAGAATGAGATATTTTATAGGGAAAAATTATTCATTATGAATAATGTTTACAAAAATTTATGAAATATATTTTGTAAAAGGAGGCTAAAAGTTATGTTTTATAAAAATAAACGAAATTTATTTTTATAAATCCAAAAAGCGTTTGGATATTTTATGGAAAAAAGTAAATGGGATATTTTACCAAGAGGTTTTAGGCTAATCCCAAGAACCAAGTGCTCAAGAAATTATGATGTTACTTTGTTTCTTGGCATAAATTCAAAATGGGCTCGTGCACCAACTTGCCACATCAACATACCAAGCAAATTCAGTAATCAAACAAAGCTCCTGTTACCACCTAAGTTTTACTTGGTGGTTTTTTCAAGTGATCCTAGTGAACCGGACAAAGATGATTTGTTCGGACTTCAGAAGACCTTCAAACTTGCTTCTGGGAAGTGTTTTTTTTATCTACCACATGTTCATACCCCTTGGGGGAGTTGTAACAAAATGTTCTAGCATGGTAGTTTATGTAAAAGACTCGGTCTCTTGGACTCATTTTCCAATCCGACCAACCCAGAGTATTTTTTCCCTTGGTTATTATTGGTTGTTGAATAAACGACTGATAATTTCTGAGTTTTTCACTCAATGCCTCTAAAGTTGGGGTGGTCATCTTGACATTTAGGCCTATTGACGTTATTAGAGTCTTTGTGTCAATGTATAAACATGATAGGAATTACGGTCGAGTCATATGAACATGTGCTAAGTCCCCCTAGGTTTTGTTTGTTTTAATTTATATTTTTAATTTTTCCACAAAACTTAGGCAATTTTTTAATAGTCTAAATGGAAAAATTGGTCTTGTAATAAAAGTGGGGTTAAAAGTCAGTTTCAATCATGGGGGTGCTCATTTTCTAAATCATAGCACCCGGTAAACCCATAAACCCACTTTTCCTAAGTTTTGAGTGATTTTTCCATCACTCAAGTAAGAAAATCCAAAAAAATCAAATATTAATTAATTTAATTAAAAATTAATTAAATAATTGAGTAAGTCCAAGTTCCTAAATCAGTGCGATTTGCTCCGATTTGATTGAAATTGGTCTCATCGGCTTCAGATTGACCGGTAGTTGCCATTCCTTGACTGAAGGAATTGATCATGGCCGAAGAGGAGCTTAATTGGCTCATGCAGATTTGAGGGTTGCTCCCTCCTTTCTCTCTCCTCCACACGTGTGGATCAATCTAACAGTGGTTTGATGGACGGGTCAGTTCCCTGAGTGAGGTGTCACTCCGATTTGCAGTTCTAGTCTAGTTAGACTTAGTTCATCATCATATCAGGCTCGGCTTAAATCTCCATTAGTTGCAGTCCCTCCTTCAGTCAGGCATGCACCCCTCTTGGCCAGTCTGGCTATAAATTGAAGTTGCCATTCCCTTCTTAAAGCTAGTTTGAGTTGGAGAGAATAGGCTTGCTATTGTAATACTATTGTAATATTTTCATTGTTGGAATAAAGAAGCTTTGGAGGCTAAATTATGTAATGCTCTCATGTGTGTAGAATAAGCATTGTCTTGCAGCTATTGATGTTGTCGATTTTTCTCTCAATTTTTTCATCTGAACCTTGTTTGGCTTGAATGATTCAACTGAATCAATAGGAGTGTAGTTGGGAAAGTAAGATTACTTGTTTTTTCTGTATCTCATAGCATATTTTTTTGAATATCTAGATTATACATGTTCAATAAGCTTATTTGCATGTAATTCTTGTCTCTTTTTTCATATATATATCCAGATCTCATATTTGTACAAGGTTGTGTGTTTAGATTTCAGGTGGCAAGGATTGGATGAGTTGTGCATCTATTTTGACTCCACTGTACATCCGACATTTTTGTGAAGTCATTTCCCCTATGTATTCCACTAACAAGTTTCCATTGCAGATCTATCCAACAACATGCCTTTCCCCTTCTCTTCCTCGATTCTATTAAAATCAATCTTCTGGTTACTTGTTCTTCCTCTTATGATCAGATCTACTTCTAAAAATTGCTTATACATTGTTATATCTAGTTCCTAAGACTCTTGTTGCTTAGATCTGAAATTTCATAAAGAATATCACATTTTAAAGATAGATCTAGGTGAAGAAATTTCCTTTTTTGCAAGTAGCTAAATCGTAGATCTAAAGCTTTCTCATAAGGTAGTTTCTTTTTTCATTCTTTAAAGTTTTAAATTATGCAAGAAAGTGCACATCATATTGGCTTCCCAAAAATCAAGCCAAGATCCCAAGGAAAGATTGATTTCCTTGGTTCCCTTTTCCAAAACTAAATTGTTCTTTTTTTAAACAATTTTTAACTTAGTTTTTTTTCAGTAATTAGTGTGCTGACCCAAAGCACTTTTAAAGTGTTTTGGGGAATATTTGATTTTAATAGCTTGCTGGTTCTTAGCAGTTTTAACAAAAAAGAGGAGACTCTGCCCGTTTTTTGACTCTTGGGTGAACCGGAGCTTCCCAGAGGCTTCCCCCACTGTTGTGTTTCCTTATTAGGCTTGTTGTAAGCTTGTTGCAAGCCTTTGGATCCCAGATAACAAGGAACAAAGTGAAAATTAGTTTGATGATATTGTGACCTTTAATAATAAAAAATAATCACTTCGAGTAGGCTCTTTCGAGCCCACTCCCCATCTCCCTTGGGGGGATCCGCGTCCGTTTCACTTTTTTGCATTTTTTCCCATTTTTTTGCTCTAGATTAGTCTTGTAATGCAAGATTGTATACTTTTATCATATTTTTCATTATTCCATTTTTTTAAATCAAAGTAATACTAATACTTACCCCACGAATCCCCGATTGAACCGAAAGGTGAAAGAGGATCGTGGTATAATTAATTAGAAAACCTGTGGTGTGTGTTTTTTCATTGTTACTTTTCAAGCAAGCAGTAAAATTAACCCCTCCTTTATTTCCCAATTGAGGTCCACTTGGACTGAAAGAGATTCCTGGAGGGTCTTTTTTTTAACAAGAACACGCTCTTAAAATTTACTAAAATTTACAAGACTCCAGTGTGTATGCTCTTCACTTGGCTGTGGTTCGTCCGATCAGTCAAGCTACATCAAAAGCAACGCGAGTGACTAGAATAATTAGGATTCACTTTCCCAAATTAACCACCGCAAGAGAAAATCCAATGCCTCGATTAAACAGTAAATAGTGGCAAAATACCCAAAGGAAGTGGGAACTACTGGACAATGACCTCAAGGCATCGATCTCGTTACATCCTAGCGAGTGTATTACAAACATAGTCTCAAAGACTCCATTAATCCCACACATTCCTTGCAGGTAGCCGTAGCGGTTGTTACTTTTGGACATACTCCAAGTACCCCATGGGTATATCTGTAGTCCCCTCGCCTAATTTAATTCACTCATCTTTTCACATTAGTTTAAAACTTACCAAGATACAATTGCACAACATTCACTCCAGCACTTATAAGCACTCTTAATTATTTTCGAATCCATTTTAAGGCCTTGGTCAACTATTTCTTTCTTTCAATCTATACGTGATTGGGTGTCATATCGTGCTTATTTGTGATTGTCTCATCATGTTATCTGTTGTTTACAATTGTTAAATCAAAACTCCTAAAAAACTTACTCATTTAATACCATCATCATCTAAGTAACCAGCCTTAGTGACTTGTAGGGTCTACCCCCCTTGGCTTGGTTATGAGTTTGCCTAAACGGAGGATTCAAGAACAAGGTGGCATCCTTGACTCAAGACTTTGTTGATGTATTTGTAACTTCGAAATGTAGTCATCTGTATATCTTATGTATTGTACCCCGATGTTTATTTCGGGATGTGTCTGTAATGTATTTGAGTCATGTCATGCCCCGATGTTTATTCCAGGAAGTTTCTATAATGTAAAAAAGTCATGTCAAGTCATTGTGGATAACTCTCCTATTTTTCAAGGGTTAAATTCCCCACAGTTGTGGGGCCCTAGGGTTATTAGACTATCCTAGAGAAGTCGACCCTGGGTGAGTTGTTGTAAGTCAGGGCAATAGTCCCCACCATCTAAGTCAAGGTTAACCCTCCTTGTTGAGCAGAGGGAAAAGTCCCCACAAGTTGTGGGGCACTAGGGTTATTAGACACTCCTAGAGATGTCATCTCTAGTAAGTAATTGTTAAGTGAGGCTGACATGTTGGAGTGGGTTTCAAGTGAACGAAAGAATATAAATAGAGAGTGAGCCTCTCTATTTATCACACACACACTCACTCATTGGGGCGCATGAATGAGAGAGGAGAAGCTCTCTGAATGTGAGAGAGAGAGACAAAAGCTGTGGAGATCATATTTTCTATTTTCGGGTTTTACTGCTGCCATTGGTGCTCATTCTATCTCTAAGGAAGTTGTGGGGTTTTCTCCTTTATGGTTTCCCCAAGGAAAATTCTTTGTGTCTCTTGTATCTTGTGTTTATTGTTGTGCATGTTATTCTCTCAGTTAAAGATCCTAACATAATGCTAGCTTCAATGATAAAAATCTAATAGACTTTCCCCCAAGGACACACCAAGTGGCTTGAATATTTCTGCCACGTTCCCCCCTAGGTGTGTGAAAGGAGGCAACATTCTTTTGGCGTCATTGTCGGGGATAAATCTTTTTATTCCCAGAGTATGACTTTTGTTTTCTTTCTTCTTTTTTTTTCTTTGTTTGATGAATGCTTAGAGTAGATTTTAATTTTCATCTGGCGACTCCACTGACTTTTTTTAGTTTTTATTTTTACAAAGAAAAGCAAAAAATAATTTTTTGTGAAAGATTTATAAATGCTTATTTTTGTTTTTCACATGGCGGCTCCATTGAAGGGATAAAACCCTACATTCTCATAATTTTGTTGAGACTTGTTGTGTGTAGATGAACTCATACGGCATAGAAAAACTTTAAATGCTCATTATTTGACAGCTCTTGTTCAGTACAAAATACATGGTTGATATATGTTACTGATAAGACGTTATGGATGATGAGGATTATGGTGCTCAAATTTCCAATGCATCTCTTCCCATTGATTTCTTGAGCATCCCAGGTTTTCCTAACTATGAACCATATCTCTAGGATAAAACATATTTTCATGCTCCAATTTTTTGTGGAAATGGTGATTCAGCTATTTGTCACATCATATCTTTTTTTTCATTTGTGAATAAACTCAACATACTTCATAGGGATAATGTGATGCAATTTTTTGCTAATTCTTTGGAAAAGAAGGCTTGGATATGGTTTTGTGGTCTTCCTGATAAATGCATTACCTCCCATGAAGATTTATGTGCTATGTTTTTTGAGAGGTGGCATAATGGTGAGGGAGATATGGTAACGGTTGCAGAAAGGGCCCTCACCTACCTAAGCGAGCTAAAGGATCCCATGAATTCCATTATAGATGAGCACACTCGGGATGATCCTATTGACTCAGCTTCATGAGGAACCCATGATTGAACACATTGTTGAAGACTCTCCTCATGTCACCATAACTGAAAACATTGAAGATTTGAGGTATTCTCAAGTTTGTTGCAATGCTAATATTTTTCCAGAAATCCCTCATGAGGAAACCATTACAGAGATCGACACTTATGAAGAAATTTATGATGTGTATGATGACACTCCTCTATTTCCATCACTTAGGGATGAAGTTTCAGAAAGTTTAAGCTCTTGTAATATCCTTGAAATCAAAACTTTGAAGGATGATTATTATGAACATGAGGAGGGTATTTTTATCTTAGGATGTGATGCCAGCAAGGAAGACTCTCTCATATCCAACATAGATGGGAGTGATGACTATTGGAATTTCATAGATAATCCAACTTATGAAAATCTTATTGAGAATCCCATCCATGATATTTCCAGCAAGGGGAGTGTCTATTCAAAAATTTGTGGAAGTCCAATCTATGATACGTCCATAGAGGGGAGTGTGGATCTGGATACCTGGGAAAATATTAGTATGGAAGAGGAGCATTCAGAATTTTCACATGATCATTCAAAGTCATATCATGCAGAGTCACACAAAGTCAACAGTAATGAATACATTGAGAAGCAGTGTTGTGAAAAGTTAGATGTGATGTAGTCAGTGGAATATCAATCTCAACCATCTTCTTCACCTATAGAGGTTCCTTATGATTTGGAGATACTTGGGGCTTATGAAATGAGTTATCATTTGATAAGCCGTGATGATCAATATGATGATGTAGTCAATCTGTCTCATCTTTCTGATTGGTATATCAGTCCTATCCATTCATGGATAGAATCATCTTGCGCGAGCACATACCAGTTTGGGAAGAACCTTAATGAATTTATTCATGCCTATGATTTCCCATCCAACCCACCCATTCTGGATCATTACATATGTTTTAATTTTCTAAATAAAGCATCCTTACTTTGGCTAGTAACCAAAGACAAGGAAAAAAAAAATTCTTCGGAGAATGCTTATCCACAATAACCTCTCTCATTTTTCACACAGGTTCTATGGTTTAGGAGAAACAAAGTGAGTTTTACAGGCAATGTTTCATGTTTTCCAAAGGACTGTTTCAGACATCAAATTCAAAGAATTGTTTCAACCAAATGGAGTTGAATTTTAGGAAACTGAGAGAATTTTTTCTTCATCACGGGCCTACCTTCAAAAACCTCCTTCTATTTTTACATAGGTATCACAGGTTGGGATAATTTAAAATAACTTCATAGGGTAGTTTTCTAGAAATTCATAGGTTTACTATCTAAGTCATCAGTTTCGAAATCAGATTCTGAGGAGCTGGAGCTGAATCAGAGGAAAATAATACATGGGTTTTGTCAGGAACATGGCCAATTACAAAAATGTCTTTCAGTTTTTGTATAGCTGTATCCAGCTGGATATGCAGGAGAGGTTGTTTAAGCCTATTTTTCAATGGTCCGCATTATATTTTTGTTTTATGTAAATAATGGCAGATATGCCACATTCGAGTTTATTAGAAGATTTTCTTTGGTTTGTATCAAATATTGTTGCTAATGCCAGTTTAGGAGGTCCAAGACACTATAAATTTACCTCTAGAAGAAGGAGAAAGGGTTGGAATCAATGTGATTTTGCAGTGTATGCTTTCAAGAGTTTTTTTTAATAAAGTTGCAAAGCCGAAGTTGGTGTTTTTCACAGGGATTCATGTTTTGTTTTATGTTATAGTCTGTTACTTTCTTTCTCATGTGAATGTTTTCCAGTTTATCTCCCCCATTATTTTTTCTTTCATGTCTGAAATAAGTGTATAACAGTTTGGAATTCATACATACTATGCTCCGTCTATTGTTTTCAGATATCCACTAAAGATTTCCCCTAAAGTTAATACAGAAATCATTCTTTAATGCTCAGTGTTAATGGTTTGTTCTTGTTCTTATTTTCCACCAGACAATTATAATTTGATTGTGACCGAATAGCTATCTTGCCTCTATGTTAAATCACCTACATAAGTTATGTTATCTCCATTGCACATCTTGACTCCATCGCCCAATGGTCCTATGTTCTATTTCAACCAATCTTACAAACAATTCACATTTTCACTTGTACATATCTGAAATTGTTAATATCTGGTGAGAGATCCCTCTCGGAAGAGCATAAATATTGTTCTCCCTTCAAAATTGGTTCTATTGTTACCTGGGAACGAGCCTTTCGTAACCTTTGATTCAATTCCAGTGCTAACAAACTGGTAGTGTTGCCGGGGACGAGGTTGAAGATCATCCCTAGGAAGAACAACAAAAACACAAAGGATAAAGGTTTTATGTGGGAAAACAGAGATTCTTACATGTGAAAAAGGTTGTATCATCTGCCCTGGCGACTCCACTGAAATATTCTAGAAGGTGACTCCACTGGGGAGACCAGTGGTCAGAAAGACAGAGACAGGGAGAGGTCTAAAATATTCCTTGGATTTGAACAAAAGTTTTAGATCTGACTGTTGATGGTGAACAATGGTTAGACATCAAGAAGGTCATGTCTCTTTTAACCTGGTGACTCCATCTACGAAGGATCCATTCTTCATAATGTTCTATGGCAGCTCCACTATCAAACGAAGTTGCAAAGTTTGAGGAGCCGATTTAGTTTCTCCACCATCAAGATGACTTCTTGGGCTGCGAGGTTTGCTCCTATGAATCTTGCTTCCATTCATGGTTATCCAAATAAAATACCTTTGGTAAATTGGCAAACATATCTTCCAAGATTCAATGATGAAAAGGGTGATGATGCTACCATTCATTTATTTAGATTTCATAAGCAAATACATAAGCTGGGAGTGGGATAGCATGAAGATTCTTTAATGAAATTGTTCATGTTTAGTTTAGAATGATATGCAAGGTCTTGGTATGAGGGATTTTCGGCAGGGATTTTATCCTCCCTTAAAGACTTTCATACAATATTTCATAAACATTTCAAAAGGAATTATCCTTCTTTTTTGTTACTTCAATATTGTTGCACACACGATAGAGAGTTCATTGAAAATGTGAAAATTAGTATTTGGATGAATAGGTTTTAGAGATCTTACATGAATATTCAGCTCAAAAGGAAAGACAAACCAATTTCCATGATATTCAAGAAAATTCCCATCAGTTAGTACTGTCTTCCTTGACTGAAGTTGGCATACACCAAAGATCAATTTCAACCAGTTGTATCTCTCTTCTTGAAACTGATGATGATTTGTAGCATTCTTGTCATTCTCTGTGTCACCAAGAGAGGGGTTGGGACTGTCAATCAAATCCTTCCTCATATTATTCAACTTCTGAATTTTTTTTACAAGAAGAGACCTCCCCTTCTCAATCAGAAAATTCCTTTTTGCAACAGCAATCTCTTGAAAGTTACAATGCTTGTGTGATTGATTACACAGAAGATGATAATTCTGGAAAATCTCAGTCTTGTAATCCCTCCACATGTTCATTTTCTAAATATGCAAGTAAAGAGAAATCAGATTTTGAAATACTGGTTGAAGGAAGACCTCTGCATGTTGATCAAATTCAAATTTCACCTAAAGATTTACATGACTATATAAAGCCATCTTTGCTTGTAGAAGATTATCAACCCAGTGATTTGAAAGGAAATGGTTGTACTGATTTGTTTTCTAAAGAATGCAATCATCCTGTCATAATTTATGTTAGTGAAGAAAGTATCATTGCAATCCAAGACCAAAAATATGAAAACAAAATGGAAACTAAACATGTTGAAAGTGATTTTTTTCCGTTGTGTTTTTCTTCATTTGAGTGGTTAAAAAAGAGACTTAAAGTTTCCGATCAAAAATAGAAATTTGATATTGTAGATGAATGTATAAATTTCCTTGGAGTGGATGATGAGCGAGAAAGAAAGTTATGCAATCAATCCCAGCCTTTAGAAAAACCAGCAGTATGCAATGAAAAATTGAATAACGAATAAGAAGATGGGGGTTCTCAAATGGATGTTTCTTTTTATTTTTCAAATTCAGAAATTTTTTGTCGAAAAGAAGTCTGTTTGCCTGATCGTGTTGAGGAACGTAGTGGTATTTCTTTTGGAATGCATGGAAATAATGAAGTTGCAAAATCAGAAATTTTGAACAATTTTGTGGAGGTCTTGGTTGAGAATTGTCATGAACATTCTTGTCAAGGATCTTTTAAGATGCAATTTAATAATTTGCAAAGGGAGTTACTTTTTGAGCAGCCTTCTCATGGTAAGAAAATGACAGAATTTTTTGAAGGCTTTCATTTTTTTTATGATCCCGTGGCATAGTACATGGAGAATCTTGGCAGTGGTAAGGGTTGGTTATATCTCTACTCTAAAGATTAATTTCTTTATTAGAACCTTGTGCCATTAGGTCTTTCAATTATGTTTCTTATCAAGCATGAAGAGAAAATTGGTTTATGGGATCATTTGCTTGAGTGGTTTCATTGGAAGTCAAAGGTTACTTGATTGAGCATTGATGCTTAATAAGTAGGGTAGGTAAGTAAATATTAATAAGCTCGACATGGTGATCATTCCATTCAGCATTTTTCAGTTTGTTTTCAATTTTAGTTTTGATTTCAGTTTTGGTTTTAAAGTTCAGGCTTGTAGTTACAATTGCTTTCAGTCTTCAAAGAATAGGTGACAAGTGACAGGTTGAAAGAGTGGGATTTGTTTGTAGAATGGTTTCATTTGATGGTTCAATTCAGAACAAGTAGAGGATTTCAGAAAAATTTGGGAGGCTCCCAATGGATTTGGCACCTGGTCTACGGGGTTCTTTGCTACCTCGCAGGGACGATAGCATCCCTAATGGAGCCAGCTGTAAGCACTATTTATTTTTGCTGAAAGTTAGTGCTATCATCAAATTGATTTTAATATATATTGGTGATCGGGTGGTTTTCAAATTCTTCCTGCTAAGAAATTTATAAAAATTTCCTAGGTCTGCAAGAAGAGAAGGTTCTAAAGGTGTTTTGAGCAAAAAAGAAAAAGTTAAAGGCTTTTGGTTAAGAATGAGATATTTTTTAAAGAAAAATTATTCATTATGAATAATGTTTACAAAAATTTATGAAATATATTTTGTAAAAGGAGGCTAAAATTTATGTTTTATAAAAATAAACGAAATTTATTTTTATAAATCCAAAAAGCGTTTGGATATTTTACCAAGAGGTATTTTAGGCTAAGCCCAAGAACCAAGAGCTCAAGAAATTATGTTGTTACTTTGTTTAGTCAAAATGGGCTCGTGCATGAACCTGCCACATAAACATACCAAGCAAAGTTGGCAATCAAGCAAAGTGCCGAGCTCCCCAAGACTAATACACACATTGTTCCTTGGTATAGATTGAAATGATTTGTGTTTATAAACAGTTTATAGGTAGGTGTTCCCTTGCATGTGGGATAGTGATTCCTTTGTAAAAGAAAAATATGTATTAAATACACCAAATTACAAAGCATGCATTATAGTAATTATACTTCCACATACTTGGGTCATTTTGGAATAAGTGTCTTTTGCTCATGTTGAAAAGGTTAGATGTATTTGCACATAACTTGAAAAAGGATAGCAGATCCTAAACAAAATGAAGATGTGTGGGTCGAAAAGGGAAGTATTCTTTGCGAAATGACTACCAGCTTCAAACCAAGCAAGTGAGATATTATGTGCAATTTATTGGACAGACTCCAGTTCTTCAAGGGGAGTTTCATCATGTGGCCATTGTTTATGCTTTAAGTGCATACGTAGATGGGCTGTTGAAAAGGTCTGAAAATGGTATTGCAGCTGATTTGCAACTCACAACGAATCTACAATGAAATATATGTGGTAGTAGAGATACAGAGGAGCTCCTTTTGAAATGTTATCATTGTGAGAAGAGAGTCACGCATACGTTCTATTTGGATCCACCTTTGCCTCCTTTTCCTGGTTTGCAGTGGTCTTGTACTCTTTTCTCTTCCGGCCTAAGGCCCTTTTATGGACTATAATAAGTACAGTTCATGCAGATATAATTGATGGGATGCATTTTTCCTAAGATAATTCGTTGTCTCAATTATGTTTAAAACTCTTGCAGGATCGAAAGATAAAATCAGTACCCAAAGTCATCCAATGGCCAAAAAAAATTTCGCATTATGAAGTTGCAAGGAGAAATGGAATTTTTCAATTTGTGAAATGCTATTAAAAAACAAAAGAAATTAACCGTCATATTTGTAGGTGGAAGAAATCGACAGAATTAAACATTTCCACTACAACAACAAGCAAGGAAAAATTAAATTTTCCAATTTGTGAAATCGTTTAAAATACGACTTATTTCAATGGTGATGATTTGACGTAGAAACAAATCCACGGAGAAGGTTAATTCCATGAATACAACTTGCAAGGAGAAAGTAGGTTTTGAGATTAGCAAAATTTTATATAGAAAGCAGCTTGAGACATGTGTTTCCATATCCGTGGTTTGGAAAATTGATCAACGGCTCAAAATAATTCTGTTGGGTGAATGCGAAGGGAGGATGTTCTAAAATATTGTGACCATAAAAGTGAACAGATGATGGGCATATATGCAGTTGGAAAAATAATGCTCACAAACATTGTACTTAATGTGGATCAAATCATCTCAATTCAGAATTAAAGCAGTCGAGCATGGTTTTTTTTATGAAAATGACTGTTTTGGGTCAGTATATTCAATCAATTGTTGCCGCCAAACCGAGATGTATTTTGAAGAAATGAGAGGTTTGTCTTTATGACATACCCATATACAATAACCTATCTCAGTTCTTACACAGCTGCTAGGTATTGACAGAATCAAGGTCATCTTCAGAGGGAAATGTTCAAATTTCAAAATGACTGTTCTAGTCATCAGATGCAAAGAAGTGTTTCCATCAAACTAAGCTGAATGTTTAGAAACTGAGAGATTTATTTCTTCAGAACATGCTTATACAAAATAACCTCTCTCATTTTTCACACAAGTGCTATGGTTTGGGAGAAACGAAGTGAGTTTTTCAGGCAATGTTTCAGGTTTTCCAAAGGACTGTTTCAAACATCAAATTCAAATAATTGTTTAATCCAAATGGAGTTGAATTTCAGGAAACTAAGAGAGTTTTTTCTTCACCATAGGCCTACCTTAAAAAACCTCCTTCATTGTTTACACAGGTATCACAGGTTGGGAGAATTTAAAAGGTCTTCACATGGTATTTTTCCAAAAATTCACAGGTTTACTATCTGAGTCATCAATTTCAAAATCAGATCCTGAGGAGCTGGAGCTGAATGAGAGGAAAAAAAGACATGGGTTTTTTCAGGCACATGTCCAATTACAAAAACATCTTTCATTTTTTGCACAGCTATCACCAACTAGGATATGTAGGAGAGGATGTTTAAGCCTATTTTTCAATGGTCTGCATTATATTTCTATTTTATATAAATCGTGGCAAATATGCCACGTTCGATTTTTTTAGAAGATGTTCTTCGGTTTGTAACAAATTTTTTTTTCTATTGTCGGTTTAGGAGGTCCAAGACACTATAAATTTACCTTTGGAAGAAGGAGAAAGGATTGGAACCAATGTAATTTTGCAGTGTATGATTTCAAGTGTTTTTTTTAATAAAGTTGTAGAGCCGAAGTTCATGTTTTTCTCAGGGATTCATGTGTTGTTTTATGTTACAGTCTATTACTTTATTTCTCATGTGAATGTTTTCCAGTTTATCTCCCCCATTATGTTTTCTTTCATGTCTGAAATAAGTGTATAACAGTTTGGAATTCATACGTACTATGCTCCGTTAGATATCCACTAAATATTTCCCCTAAAATTAATACATAATTCATTCTTTAATGCTCTGTGTTAATGGTTTGAGCATACTCTTTGAGTGTTGTGCCTTAGACCATTGGGTGATGATCCCCAAACCCCTCCTCCTTTCTCTTCCATTCCATTTTCTATCTATTGCGGGTCTATGGAGTGCTAAGGTCAGCCCATGAAGCTCATTCCAGAAGTATATTGCAGCCTCCATCACCTACAGGTCGAGCTCCAGTGAAGCCCCTGCTTCACCTATGCTCACAGCCCTCTTCCAGTGAAGATTCGGGCCTCCTGCCCATCATTTTGGAGTCACCTTTGTATTGGTCAGTTGTAATATGAATTCTGATATATGAACAGATTCTAAATATTTTATTTCATTTCCTTAAGTTGAAATATATCACTCATTAAATATTACCTTCCTTATTGCACATTAAAAGCTTGTTTTTGCCAGCATATGGGGGGTTTTGATGAATTTCAGTGCAATCAATATTATATGAATTTGTGGGAGTGATTGAGTGGTTTATACATGTTAAATGGATTTTTTTTATCTCTTTAATATTTAATATCAGTACAAAAATAAATCTGCAATAATTTATGTGCTTAAATTCATACCCTTGCTAGAAAGCTAGTTATAAATAACTAGTTTTTCCATTTATTGTATAAACAGAGTTCTATAAACCCAAAATTTGATCTGTAAGTTTAATTGGGTCACTGAAAATCCCACATTCCCATACATAAATCCAGAACCCATTTTCATTGTGACTGTACTTCCTTTTGGAACCTTCCACTACGCAGGGTCTCTCTAGACCAAAACTGCCTATTTTTCCCAAATTGATCCCAAACTATTACGAGCTGTTCTAAAGTGTTATAAACAGTTCAGAATCTTATTTCATGACTGAATATAATCTCTTCAACTTGCCTAAGCCACTGGTTGGAAGATGGATTGATGTTCCCTAGTTTCATGGTTTGGTGACCCAACAGCATGAAAGTAAGTTTTCGGGGCGCTGACTCCGAAATCTCAATGGCACCAGATATAAATGTGTTAGGGGAATGGATTTCCAAATATTCACTCACCCATGATTGATCTCCTCTTCCCACTCTACCTCTGCAGAATTTCCCTACCTGAAACCTTGATGTCCTTACTCTGTCAGTGCACCGAATGGTAGATTTTGTAATTCAGAAATTTTAATATAAAATTTGCAGAATTGATTAATATTCTGATCTGTAATAATATCAGAGATATTACAGTGGTATCAGATCACTTTCATCGACTCTTGTGGAAAGAAGGCTCTCTATTGACTAACATTGCAGATTAGTAACTCAAGATTGCAACCAAGAGGTTGCCACCAGTGATTGAAGAGGAAGAGGTGAGCATGGGGAGCACCTGCTATCTGAGAAAAGTCAAGGGGTTTGAATAATTCCGTCATTTCTTGAGATTGGTGAACATGACTCTCTACAAATATGTGATGAATATCTGAGAGGGATTGGTCTCCTAAATCTTCAAGGTTTCTACGAGAAGTCTGCCTATTCAATCTTTCCCTAATAAACCTTTCGGGATAAGGGAGAGGATTGAATAATTGATGGCGGTTTCTTCGGGTAGAAATTCTTGGAGGGATTTTAGACAGTAGAGTCGCCAGATGGATCAAGTTTTAATTTTTATGATTTTTTAAAGACAAGATCAATCAAATTATTATTTTTATCTTTTTAGTTGTTTAGAAAAAAGTTAAGCTAAGTCGTACCCGAGAATAAAAAGATTTATCCCCGACAACGACGCCAAAAAGTGTTAAATTTACTTTAAGATAATATATCTAAATGATATCAAAGCTGTGAACAAAGTAACCAAGTAAAAGAATTGATTTTGAAGGAGGAAGAGGAGGAGAGAAATGCTGGTAGCCTTGAAGATCCACCGTGGAGATTTCAGGTGGAATGTCGAGGGACTATGTCTTTGGAAGGTTTTGGAGAGAGTGAAGAAGCAAACCAGATCAGCATCCTCTCCAATCTAGGAACCTGCAGCTCAGCTGAAATCAAAAAACTTGCTGAAATACTTGTGAGATCCGATTAGGACATAAACAGAGATTCAGAATAACATGCATATAAACTTATAAAACATGCTGAATCTAGATCTCTAAACATGCATCAAAGGAAAGAGATGGCCAATAAACTTATTGAAAATCACCTTTCCTATCAAGATTATAATAAGCTTATTATTAATCTTAGCAATGAATCCACAAGCAATCAGCAAATTATGAACATAGATATAGGTTACCTCAGTAAAAAATGGCAATGATCATCCACACATACAATGGCATAACACCGTCTTGCCTCCAAAGCTTCTCTTTTTTTCAAATGAACAATAACAACATTATTACAATAGCAAACCCTTCAATCCAACTCTAACTAGCTTGGAAGAGGAGGCTTATGCTTGGATATATACAAAAACTAGGAGATCTAGCCTAGGGGGGGCGCAAATCCCAAGGAGACAAATCAAATCCGCTGATGGAGAGTCAATCAATGCCTGATCTGTGTCTAATTGAGCCAGATCTGAGTCTCACTGAGTGCAATTGTCAATTGGAGAGCTGATCTGACTGACACCTCAACCTGTTGACTGAAGCATCCACCAAAACTCATCCAGATGAGCCAAAACGTGTGGAGGAGAGGGGGAGGGCAAAATTCCCCATAAAGGATGTTGAAGATCAACTCTGGATCTGATTTGATCACCTCCTTCAATCAAGGATTTGTCAAATCCAGTCAATCTAGTTCAAATCTGACTGATTTCAATCAAATCGGCTGAGAATCCACTGATCTGTGATTCTGGATTTGCTCCATTATTCATCAATTTATTAATTAAAATAATCAATAATTGATTTTTGGGGATTTTTGACCTGAGTGATGGAAAATCACTCAAAACTAGGAAATAGTGGGTCCATGGGTTTACATGGTGCTCTTAGCTTGAAAATGAGCACCTACATGACTGAAATTGATTATTTGGCCCACTTTTATTACAAAATCAATTTTTCCAATTAAACTATTAAAAAATAGCCTAAGTTTTTTGGAAAAATTAAATTTTAATAAAAAACACTGAAAAAACCTAGGGAGACTTAGACATGTTCATATGACTCGACCATGATGTCTAGCATGTTTATACATTGACTCATAGACTCTAATAACCTTAATAGGCCTAAATGCCAATCCGACCACCCCAACTTTGGAGGTATGGAGTGAAAAACTCAAAAATTATCAGTTGTTTATTCAACAACCAATAATAACCAAGGGAAAAAACACCTTGGGCTGATCGGATTGACAAATAAATTCTAAGAGACCGAGTCTTTTACAGAAACTATCATGCTAGAACATTTATTACAATTCCACCATGGGGTATGAACATGTGATATAGTACAACAAGCACTTCCCATAAGTACTTCCGAAATTCTTCTGAAATCCGAACAAGTTATCCTTGTCCGGTTCACCAGGCTCACTTGATGAAAAACCACTAAGTACAACTTAGGTGGTAACATTCTGGCTACAACTGTGGGACGTGTGCTCGATCTGGTCTTTAAGGCAAGAAGAGGATACGAGAACACTAGAATCTCTGGTTTATATACCCTGTAAAAAAATTTCAACTTGACAAGAGAAACCTCAGTAGCACAAGTTTTATTAAAAACCAAATGAACCATTAAGCTGATTTATTTAAACAAAATAAATGTAATTAACTAAGGAAGAAAAAGTTTTATTATAGCTAAGTACAAAACATAAATGCAGAAAGTAAATGCTCTCTTTTAGGAGCTTATTTTCCTACTCTAAGCATGATATAAAAAGGTTACGTGTAATAAAATATCCAATGTAACCACCTAAGCATTTTATTAACATAAAAAAAAAATTTCCTTGTCTTTGGTTACCAGCCAAAGTAAGGATACCTTATTCAGAAATTGCAAACCTGCGTGATGATTCAGAATGGGTTGTTAAATTTTCATATGCTAAGCTAGATCATTAGTATTTCATTTCGATTTCATAACAAAAACATATAAATAGGATCACTGAAAGATAGACAAGCACAACCATACAAAAGGAACACAAAGATTTAACCTGGGAAAAACCCAGCAAAAGCTTCCTCGATATAGATGACCCAAAAAGAAGGTAAAAGGTAAAACCAACAAGGAGATCAAAGCCTGATCCTCCTCCTTCTCCAGCTACTCTTCTCTTCTCCACTAATGCGCTACACAAGTGAGAGTGTGTGTCTCAAATGAGGAGCACCACACCTCTATTTATATTCATTTGTTCACTTGAATTAACTCATTCGACATGTAGGCTCGAGTTAAATCATGTAGGCTCGAGTTACACATGTAGGCTCAAGTAACCACATTAGGGTGCTAATGACCCACCCATTAGAGGAAATTTCAACTCAAAATGGGCCTTTTAACTTTTATTCAAATTCCATGTCATCATGTGTTAGCCAATGAAATTGCTTTAAATTTGAAATACCGTATAGGTCTTAAACATTTTTTTAATATAAATTTGAGGATAGGTATCATAAAAAAACTACTCTTTTTGTTTGTATTTTTGACATATCTCCCCGTGTTTTTACTCAAATTTTTATTGGGAGATCTCGTTGGATGCGTAATTAAATTCCGCATCCAACGAGTACCCACTCGGCATACTTTTGACGGACCCTGCTACCCCAAAAACAAGAAATACCTAGAAAAATGGAATGATGACATCATCATTCCATTTTTTCAAGTATTTCTTGTTTTTGGGGTA
>LPNX010407787.1:520588-636828 GCA_001517045.1 Pseudotsuga menziesii | reverse complement strand
GTGTGCACTGCCCGAGAGAGAGGGTTGCTGATACTGATCTATCATGCGCTGTAGCTCACCGACAGCTTTATCATTTCTCAGGAGTTTCAAGCAGCTGTGCAGGAAGGCGTGTACACTTCCTGTCGATTCATCCTCGTCACATCTTCCCGATGTGGTAGCCTGCTGTGCCTCCTCAGGGCTATCGCTACAAGGTACTTGCTGCGGTACGCTCCTAGATGGCGGTACCTGCGGTCCTGATAGTGTAGGTTCGTCAAAGGAAGCCTTGGCTTCATGAAAGGTCTCTTTATTCTTCTGTAGGTCGAGTGTTGTTGCTTTACTAGGAGCTCTGCGCACCCACCCCTGACTTGTGTTCTTTCCGGTCTCCTGCGATGTGCCACTAGTGGAAGCACCACTCCGAGTCACAATATTGACTCTTGGTTCTGGTTCTGCCTTCTCAGCAACGATAAGTTGGATGTTCTGGTGTGCGGCTGGTTTAGGGTCTCTGATCTTATATATCAAGATAGGACACTCTTCTATCGTATGATCATAAGATTTGCAGTAGTTACAAGTGGTAGTGGCGTTCTGACAGTCCCTAGCATAGTGTCCTGTGATTCCACAATTATAACAAGTGACTGGTCCACGACCTTGGCCAAAACCTCCTCCTCGGCCAAAGCCTTCTCCTCGTGCGAAGCCTCCTCCACGGCCTCATCCTTTGAATCCTCCTCCACGGCCTCCATAAGTCTGATCCGGCTGTGGTCCTGTTGCTGGACCCTGTGTGTCTGCTTGGACTCTGTACACATCATGTGTTCTTTCTGACATGAGATCATAAGCTCGGCAGTCTTGTTGATCATGCCCGACGGATTTGCAGAAGATACAATATAGGTTTTTAGGTGTCTGTACATACTTTTGAAGAAAAGGGCATTGCTGAGGTGGATGTCCTTGTGTTTTACATATTTCACACCATGGCCCTTGTGTTTGTGGTAAGGGGTTAGGAGCCCCTGACGCTAAATATTCTGCAAAGACTGGACAGTTGTCTTTACTATGGCCCTGTGCTCGACACTTTATGCACCATATGTCTTGCATAACCTCTTTCCCTTTTTTAAGTTCGTGTATTTGTAACGTGAGGTTGGCCAAATGGGTCTGTAGAGTTGTCATGCCTGTACTGGTTTCTGCTAAAGGTGAAGCCTCTAGTTTCATTGCCATCTCCAGCGCTTCATATTGAGTAGTGAGTTTCTGCTGCATTAGTGGCATTCTGATATGAGGGAGCAGCGCTGCAATAAACCATTCCTTATGCTGCTCCGGCGCAAACTCAAAACTTACTTGGTCTATAAGAGCTTTGAATTTCTGGTTAAAGTCCCATACTGACTCTGATGGTAGCTACTTAATATCCTTAAGCTCTGTAATGCACTGAGACTCAGACTTAGGTTTCTTAAACTCTGTAATCATGGCGTTCTTGACCTGGGCAAGCGTCTTGGGTAATGTAGTATACTTTATGTACCATGTCAAGGCTCTGTCTCTGAGTGTGGTGACCAACTGTACAAGTTTAAGGTTATCATCGTTGATTGTTTTAATGGTCCACATAGCTTTGCATAGGAACCAATGTTGTTCCGGGTCTTCTGCTCCTGTACCCTTAAAAATAGGTAGCTTCATGTCGTCTCCCATTCTATTTCTCTGTGGTGGGTTCTGACTGACTGGGGTACTACCACTCAGCGGTGTAGGTGAAGGTGCTGTAGCGGGAGTAGGTACTGACTGTGAGCTACTAGATGGAGTACCTACGGGGTTATTCTGAGTCCCTGTGTGTCTCTGTGGAGTATAGGGGTGGTAAGGGATACCCCCCTCTGGTTCTTCTATGGTGCTAGGGCTCTGTTGTCTAATACTGTCTGAACTGTCTTCAAATACAGGAGAACTAAAATCTACTTTATACTTCTTTCCACTACGTGTTCGTCCAATGTCATCAAAATCACTTTCAAACTTTTGTGACATTACTATCTTTACTTATTCATCTGATACTAGATCCATTGTTCCTTTTTCATATCGCAGCATCTTAAGGGACAAGTTTAGAGATCTTAGGTACTTACCACAATATCCTCTGAAGAAGTATCGTTCAGCTGCGCTGAAGCTCTTTCTCTGATCAACTGCAAATTCTGTAACAAAGCCTTCTAGCACACTTGTCAGCCAGAAGTCCACTGCTCTTGTAATCGGATTGTCGAGGTTCTGCATGGTCTGAATCAGCTCCGATGTCCAGACAATGTTTATTTTCCTCTTGAATGTATTCCTATCTGTCAACTTAGATAACCAGTCGAAAAGCTTGTTTCTGTAGGTTGCAAAAAATATAGTGTGTATGTCTGAAGCGATATGCTTTTCTAACCAGGCCTCTGTGCTTAGTCTCGGACTCTGATTCTCTTTCTTGGTGAACTCCCTTAAGTATGAATCCAGCCACTGGTGAAACTCTTCTCTAGTAGGACGCCAACAGAACATTAACTCCCAGTCGTTTAAACCGGAAACGGAACCATTTGTTGATTGCATGGGTAGACCCGGGTTTACTATACTCAATCAACAACACCCCTAACTCATTGGCCCTTTCGGCGACAAACCGTGAAGCGATCTAAAATCTCACCCGAAGTGAATCTAATGGGTTGGCCAAGACTCAAGTGTCTTGGACCAAGTTCTGCGCATCCTACTTCTCTTCTCTTACTCCTGTGAGTCACAAGATCAACTATATTGGCGCATCGCACGTCCCCCTCTACTCGCAGCACTTTTAGCCGTGCAATTCTTATCCACGCGCAAGTCGCACGGTTTCTTCCCACGTCGCACAACTTCCACTTACTCGAAATATCTCCAACCTTGTCGCATCTCTGCGCACCGTGGGACACCCAACCTCTCCTCAACGCTAAGCCCTCAGCTTGCAGTATAGCGCACCGCAGCTCCTCTGCCGGTGCGATATCGCCTCTCTGTGATATCCTACCACTACGACTTTGCACTCTTAGCGTTGATTGTGTCGATGTGCCAAACTCTACTTCCCAGAAGTATATTGTGATTAAATGGTCATTAGAAACAGACGTAAAGGAGTCTTTAAGCAACTTACTAAAATACTTCAACTTATCTCTATCTTCTTGCATTACCGTGAGCTGAACAATACATACATTCACTTACTGCAACTAACATTATATGCATAATAACCAGTAACAATAAGCAAGTACAATCACATTCATGCAACACATAACATGCAGATTTAACGTGGTTCACCCCCAGGATGGGAGCTACCTCCACCAAACTGTGCTTCTGTTCTATATCTTGAGGGAAGTTAGCACAGTATGTTGCACCGCATATGCAGCACGAGATCTCTTCTAGATCTCTGGCCTATTTCTATCTCTATATTGCCTTTCTTTCAATATATCCTTCCCTCTCTGTCCTCTCTGTGGATGGTTACATACAGACTCAAATGACTCACAGACAAGCTAGGTGTCTGGATCATTACAACACAGTCTGTCTGACTGACTCTTGAGTCTACTTCAAAAATAATCAACTGACCAACTAACAACTAACAACTCATCCTACTAACCAACCAACCAACCCTTTACAATACAAAATACAAGCTTTTATAGGAGGCCCGAAGGTCTCGCCATTACAACACTGTGGGCCTGTCCCAACAGTAACCCAAACCCTAATTAGTGACATTCGGTCCTCTCTGTCCTTGAGGTAGCCGCTTCCCGTCACACCACAGCTCTCTGTAGTCTTCCATGCTTCCCGGCACTGACCATGGGTACTATGCACCGCTTCTCTGCTTTCTGTCCTTCGCCTTCAATGCTTGAGCCTCGTTGCTCCTTCTTCTTTATGAGGGTCGTTGAGCCCTCCTGTCTTCCGCCACTGCCTTCAATGCAGTGGGTGAGCTCTCCCTTCTCGGCCGCTCAGGTACCGTTGCCTTTCTTTGACTTTCGCATCCCAAAAAATCACGGTTTTTTGCTCTGCTCTCCAGCTGGGAACGTGCTACGGCATCGTAGCTCCGTCTTATCCTCTTTCCGCCAAAACTAGCAGCTTCTTCTGTAGCTGCGGGACCCTGCTCCAACAAGGAGAGAGAGAAAAATGAAGAGGAGAGAGAGAGAGATGTAGAAGACTTCTTATACTTGGGTTTTTCCATCTTGTGATATGGTCTTAGTGACACAACTATTATGAGGAAGTTTGCGAGGTTTTCTCCTTTAAGGTTTCCTTGAGGAAAAACTTTGTGTCTTGTGTATCTGCTCTATCTTATGCATCGTGTTGTGCTTGTTATTCTTTCATATAAATATCCTAATGAAATTGAATAAGAATAGAAAAACTAACACTTGGGATACCTCTCCTTACTTATTTTGAAATGGTTGGCCAAAGGTTTACTAACTGATTTTGCATTCTGCATCCTAGACCTCTCCATCACCTTTTCTATGTACTCTCCCTGAGACAATGTCAATTTGCGATTTTTCCTATCTCTTGTTATTCTCATACCAAGGATTTGCTTTGCAGCACCCAAATCCTTCATCGCAAATGATTTAGCTAATTTCCTTTTGAGCACATTTATATCCTATGTTTTAGACCCTGCAACAAGCATGTCATCTACATACAATAACAAGAAATATATATTCCATTATCTAGCCTATTGAAATAGACACAGTGGCCAAAATGACATATACTATAACCCTAATCTATCATAAACTTATCAAATTTAAAATACCATTGTCTTGGAGCTTGTTTCAAGCCATACAAGTTCTTCTTCAACTTGCAAACCAAATTATCCTTCCCTTTGACCTCATATCCCTGTGGTTGGTGCATATAAATCTCTTCCTTCAAAACCCATGGAGAATGATTGTTTTTAAGTCTAATTGTTCAAGATGCAAATCTTCTACCTCCACAATACTTATAATAGTCCTAATTGAATTCATTTTAACAACAGGAAAAAATATTCCATCAAATTCTATACCTTTATTTTATGCAAACCCCTTTATAACAAGTATAGCCTTGTACCACTTCTTGCCTCCTTCTTATTCCTTCAACATATAAACCAATTTATTCTGCAATGCTCTTTTACCTACAGGAAACTCAACCAAATCCCAATTCTTGTTTCTTACCAATGATTCCATCTCCTCACTCATTCCTTGCTTTCACTTCTTTTTAGTTTCCACCTGCATTGCTACTTCATAACATTCTGGTTCACTGGAATCAGTCATCAATAAATAATTCATTGAAGGAGAGACTTGTTCTAGGGGTCTACTTAACCTTGTATATCTTCTCACACATGCACAAGTTTGAGTACCTCCTGATGTTCTTGATTTTCTGGTGCCTTTGGAAATTCATTTTCTTTGATTTCATCAAACACAGTTTACTTTATGTTTTCCTTTTCTTCTTTCTTTCCTGCAACTAATTTTTGTACATAATACTTTCATTGAATACTACAACTCTACTCCTAATTATTTTTTTATTTTCATAATCCCATAAACGATAACCAAAATCATCCACCTTGTATCCAACAAAGGTGCATTTCTTGGATTTAGCATCGAGCTTTGTTATATTTTCTTTATCAATATGGACAAATGCTTCACAACCAAAAGTTATCATAAATGAGTAGTTTACCTTTTGACATGTCCATTCCTCGTCTAGAATCCCACCATTCAAAGTGCTTGAAGGATCTTATTTATTTAAACAGGAGTATCTATAACATCAACCCAAAACTATAAGGGAAACCCTACATGCAATCTCATACACCTTGTATGCTCCATGATCATCCTATTCACCCTTTCTGACTCACCATTTTCTTGTGGTGCTCACGGGACTTTCTTCTCTCTACGAATACCATGGTATGAACAGTGACTATCAAACTCCTTATTATAGTATTCACCTCCATTATCATATCTGAGACACTTCAATATTTTTTGTCTCATTCTCGACCAAACATTCCCACTTCTTAAAAGTAGAAAACACATCATATTTATGTCTAATGCATTAAACCCAAGTTTTTCTAGTTTCATCATCAATAAAAGTGACATAATAACGAGAGCCATCAAGATGTTGTACTTGATTTGGTCCCCATACGTCTACATGCACAAGCTGTAACTTTTGTCTCTTCTTTTGTTTCCCAACCTTGATAAATCTAACTCTCTTTTGTTTTCCATAAACATTGTTCTCATAGAATTCCAAACTTACCTACTTCAGATCCGGAAGCAATTTCCTTGAGTGGAGAATCTGCATCCCCTTCTCACTCATGTGGCCAAGCCTATGATGCCACAACATGTACCTATTTATGTGGAAGCTATAGAGATAGAATAATATGTATTATGAGGACATAAATACAACGTACCTATCCTATATCATTTTTCTGTTACCAATGCTCCTTTAATGATCTTCCACCATGTTTTTCCAAACATAGACAAACAACCATTATCTCTCAACTGCCATGTTGAGATCGGATTTCCTTTCATAGTAGGAATATTCCTTGCATCTTTCAGCAACCATTCATTTCCATTAGTTAACTTAATATGTACCTTACCCATTCCAACAATTTTACGTGGTTCATCATCCCCCAATCAGACATGTCCAAAATCACCTAGAACATAATCATGAAAGAATTATGGGGTGTAGCTGACATGAAGCCCCTGAATCTACTACCTAGTAATCACTAGTATTATCTAATGCAAGAACCAAATCTTATTGTAACACATCACCTGCTACATTAGTTTCCTGAGTAGTCTCCTATTTCTCGTCTCCTTTCTTCTTTAGAGCTATGTAGTCTTTCTTAAGATTTCCTCTCTTAACACTGTTCCAACACTTTATTTTTCCCAGTCTAGACTTGGATCCACCCTTTCTATACTTGTTGTGATTACCTAGAATTTTTCCTCTCTTCATTTGTATTCCCCTTCTCTCCATGGTTAACGCATTACCTTCTCTTCATTTGTATTCCCCTTCTCACCTGTGTTTTTTCTTTGCATTTCCTCGCTAAGAATAACACCAACAACATCATCAAATTTAAGATTGTTTGAACCAAAGACATAGTTAATTACGGCCATGGCCACGCCATTCTAGCTTTCTGGCAATAAGCACAAGATTAGACAATCCCTAACCTCATCATCAAAGTTCACTCCTATATAAATTAGCTTATTAGTAATAGTATTAAATTCATTTAAATGGTCAACAACAAATCCACCTTCTGACATATTCATATTAAATAAAAGATTCATTAAAAATACCTAATTGGAATCCAAGGGTTTTTCATAGAGATTAGACAATGCACTCATCACACCCTCCATTGTCTTTTCTTTTGAAATATTGAAAGCCACCAATGAAGGCATGCAAAGTCGTATTGTTCTTAGTGCATTTTTGTCAAGAACCTCCCATTCTTCATCCTTCATATTCGTCAGTTGTTTTTCTTTTTTTCCCAACGGCAGGAACAGATCCTTCTAGTACAAATAGTCCTCCATTTGCATATTCCATAACTGGTAGTTTTGGTCGTTAAAATTCTCGACCCTAAGCTTTCCTTCTTCTGTCGTTTCTCCCACTTGAACCAGGAATCCTTCTTTTCTGTGAGTTTATTAGCCAAATAGACATTTGGATCTGATACCAATTGTTAAAAAAATAAGACTCCATAGCAATAACAATAAACAAGATGCAAATATTAAACACATAAACACATTACAAGAGAGACAACAATATAACGTGGTTCACCCAAGATGGGATACATCCACACATAAATTTTCCAATCCTTTATTATTATACCTTCCATCAAAATGAACGGATACAACTTGTAGCACACCCACTGCACTTTCTCTTCACTCTCTCACAGTTTCTCTCACACAATCACATAGGTCATTTTTTGCAATCCTACAAGTCCAAAAGAAAGAAATTGAACTCATGTTGTGACACTAAAGATCAAATAGATAATTTTTTCACCAAGCATTTAAGCAAAGGGAATTTTGCAAAAGTTAGATATCGGCTTGGTGTAAAGGGAAATGTTATAATCATTATTGGGGAATCTTAGATATATTGCAATTTCCTAAGATTATTGCATTCATTATTTATTGAAAAGGGATAAATTAAAAGTAAACAGCTACAAATAAAATAAACTAATATAGATCCATCTTATACCTGAATCACTGTCATGAAGTTTGCACATGGGTTGTTTTTGATCCCTCACAATAATTAATTAATCAAATATTAAGATGGATATATGGCGATTGTAAATATTCTTCCAATCTAACAAAGGTGTTACATGTCTCTAGGTAATAATTAGCAAACACATATTGTAAATTCAATTAGAAACATTCTAATGGATGTTTAAAATATAGAAAATGCAAGTGGAAGACTCAATAATAAATGTGCCACTTTTCAACAGTTTTTAAAGTGGATTTTCAATAGGCCTCTAATACCTATCCTTGTGGGAGACTCGATAATAAATGTGTCACTTATCAGTAGTTTTAAAAGTTGATTTTCAATAGGGCTTTGTTAGTTATCTTTATGTTTCACTCTATTTACCTATCTATATAACAGGTTCCTATTGAAAATCAACTTTTAAAACTATGGACTAGTCAGCCTTGTAAATTGTTATTTATCAATGTGAGTAAGGTCTTTCCCTTAATTAAATTTGTGCATTCAAATTCTTATGATTGATGTAATGTACCCGACCCTGAGACACATCACCAAGGTCAACTAAACATAAATACTATTAGTGAAAGACTGATTCTAAACTAAGCAAAGCGGAATAATTTTCTCTAGGGATAGGCAAACATGCTAACAAGCCAAATAAATAAAAACAATTAGCCATTAAAAGGAAGATGACCCTTCCAATGCAAAACTATTCCCCAATCTGCATGCAATGAAATGTGATGGCACATGAATACAACCAGTCTATAACCACTTCATGTGTAAATTTATATCATCATCACATCTATGGGCAGCGCTCGTTTCCATTTAACCACATAAATATCTTCATCTCTATAATATTGATTAAATCCAGCTTCTAGTATAATAAGTAAATCAACAATTTCAACATTTTATTAAAGCATAATTGTGCCACCACTATATACTAGATTTACTACATTATTCTCAGCCATTAAACCCACATATGATATGATCCAAAACACTCATATAGGGTCATACGGTCTTCCCAAAATCCAAACCTTCTAGCTGTCATAATTCATAAACAAACTAGTTTCTAATACAAATAAATAAATATTACTACACTTTATTGAAGCAGATTTATGACACCATTGTATATAATATTTATGACATTAATTAACAACCATTAAACCCATGTAAGATATGATCCAAAACATCCATACATGGCCATATGGTGTGCCTAAAAACCAGACCTTCTAGTTATCGTAATTCATAACCAAATTAACTTATAATAGATGCAACAATACATAACAAAAACCACTCCACTAGCTACCAAAGGATTATTCATTATTCATGCACATGAAATGGACTAAGTACTTCAATCAATCTAATTAGTCATGCACATGAAATGTTTTCTAATTATTCATGCACGTGAAATGCACCAAGTACTTCAACCAATATCATGAAGTGCATCAATTATACCAACCAATATGAAGTGCATCAAGTATCTCAACCAAATTCATGAAGTGCATTAAGTATACCAACCAATATGAAGTGCATCAAGTATCTCAACCAAGGTCATGAAGTGCATCAAGATTACCAACCAATATGTAGTGCATAAAGTACACCAACCAATATCAAGTGCATCAACTATCTCAACCAAGGTCATGATGTGCATAAGTATATCAACCAATGTGAAGTGCAGCAAGTATCTCAATGAAGTTCATGAAGTGCATCAAGTATAGTTTCTTCATGAAATGCATTCTATTCATTCAATCCCATGCATATACCCAATTACATGGAATACTATCAAGATGCTTTTACAACAAGATGCATGAGATATTGCTATGATACTTTACAAGGATGCCTTTCAACAAATATCACATAGATACTTCTCTAACAAGACTATTAGGATGTTTTTCTAATGTAGATCGTAGAGAAGTTTTTCTAACAAATATCATAAATATCACAAGAAAAAACTTCATGCACTTTAAAGCAACAGGCAAGCAAACTTTTAAGCAACAATCCAAAATTAGAAATGCAATATCAAATCCAATTTGCAATTACCAATGCACCATTAGAGAAAATTTCAATTCAAAATGGGCCTCCTAAAATGAACTAATAAAATAATAGTTAAAATAACAAAATAATATTTATTAATTGTGGAGGAAGAAAATAAAAAAACTACTTTTTTGTTTGTATTTTTGACATATCTCCCTGTGTTTTTACTCAAATTTCGATCGAGAGAGATCGTTGGATGCGGAATTAAATTCTACATCCAACGAGTACCCACTCAGCATACTTTTGATGGACCCCGCTACCCCAAAAACAAGAAATACCTAAAAAATGGAATGATGATGTCATCATTCCATTTTTTCACGTATTTCTTGTTTTTGGGCTAGCAGGGTCCATCAAAAGAATTTCGAGTGGGTACTCATTGGATGCAGAATTTAATTCCACATCCAACGAGCTCTCCCGATCGAAATTTGAGTAAAAACACAGGGAGATATGTCAAAAATACAAACAAAAAAATAGTTTTTTTATGATACCTATGCCCAAATTTATATTAAAAAAGTGTTTAAGACCTATACGGTATTTCAAATTTAAAGCAATTTCATTGGCTAACACATGATGACATAGAATTTGAATAAAATTTAAAAGGCCCGTTTTGAGTTGAAATTTCCTCTAATGCCTTATTATTTACCATGCAATAACTAATTCCTATCGATAGTTCATTCGCTAGTTCATTCTAATCCATTCCCTTCCAATGCATATAGTATTCAATCATTGAACAATTTTCCAACCATAATAACGCATAGTATTTATCTAAGTACCCGTAAATCAATCGTACCGCAAGAAGCATTTCAATATTAATGAATTGTTATATTTTTATCATTTAATCAATATGAGCTAGGATCTTATCTAAGAGAATAACATGCACAACAATAATCACAAGAGACAAGAGACACAAATAATTTTCCTCGAGGAAACCATAAAGGAGAAAGCCCCACAACTTCCTCAGAGAAAGAATGAGCACCAAAAGAAAAAGTAAAACCCAAAGATACAAAGATGATCTCCGATAGTTGTTATCTCTCTCACTTGTGTGAGATCCTCCTCTCTCACTCATGCGCTACTGTTGAGTGAGTGTTTGTTTCAAATAGAGAATCTGACTTTCTATTTATACTTGTTTTCCACTTGTCAATTACTCTACAGGGTCAACCTCACTAGAAGATTCTGATAACCCTAATACAAATCAACTATGGGGACTATTGCTCTGACTTACAATGGAGTTTTAACCTCAATGACTTTAATGACTTAATTGTATTAATGAATCTCTCGATCGGAGGAATAAACATGTACGTCAAGGTACAATGAATACAAATAAGAAATATACAAGTGAATACATTCCAAAGTTACAAATACATCAACATCAATTGAATGCACACTCAAGTCAACCTTTTAGGATCATCCTATACATATAAAGGAAATATATGTAGAGGGATTAGAGCTCTACCCCTCATTTCCGGAATTACTCAATACACTATGCATGCAAGTTCATATCTAATGCATATGCATAACCAACACATAATATGTAGGCATAATCCTTGCATTTACCAATTAGTAATTATGATATGCACAATGATTAAGTCTTTACAAATTAATCCAATATACAGTAAGAGAAGAAATGCACAATGGACAAGAATCGACCAATCAAGTCACTAAATAGGAAAAGAGGCAATGCACATTAAACAAGCATCGACCAATCATATTGTTGGACGGTAAAAGAGGCAATGCAAAGTGAACATGCATCGAACAATCAATCTACTGAACATTAGATATGTAATGTATAGTTCCCAACAATCAATATATTGAGCAGTGAATATACAATATTAATCAGTTATAGCGTATACAATAAACTTATCTTTAATCTCTTAATTGATGAAATCAAAAAGTAGGATACAATTAAACTGATCTTTGAAGTGAGGCTTTTGAATCTTCCATTAACATAAGGGGGATTAAATTTCTTTCACAAAGCACATTTATAATATCCAAGTGCACATAAGCGGAATTTGTATAGCTCTATATAAGTGTAATATCCCCAATCTGATTTTAGGAGATACTAACTCAATTACGGAGATCCAACTCAGAAAAATTATAACTAGGTGCAAATTTTAGCTTTTACAAACCAAAATATGCATGTTTCCAAATCGCTCCAAATGACACAAAACCTTCATTATTTTCATATTTGACACAATGGATAGATTTCAGAACAAAAAAGGAATCAGATAAGGTTGGACCAAAAGGATTTACTTCAACAACTTGCACATTTCAGAGTGCATCACACCTAGGCAGACCATTTGGGTAGACCCCAAATGGTCGGAAGTAATTTCCCTTGGAATTATGTGGAGGATATTCTATTTCTGGTGTAATAATAGAAGTAATTATATATAACAAATTTTATACATTTCAAACTTGGAGGAACTCACTCAATTTCATAAGCAAAAAGCGAAAATTCTAGACTAGGTAAAAAAACTGCAATGTTTGGACACAACACCCTGCTTACCCAAGGCTTCCCAAACACAGCCCAACTTAATCAAATTATTCCCAAGATACAACCAAAAAAATATAATTCATGTTCTAATCCCATAAAGTGTTTCAGACATAATTGTAGGCACACATTTTAGATCTAGTACACTATTTCCTTAAACTGGTTTGCAAAAGCAAATTTACAATCATACCAAGAACGTCATCTATCAATTAAACTGTATAACCAAAATTTCAACAAGAGTTGTGCACTTGGAACATCATGAATACAAGTTTAGGAACCAATGGAATGATTTATATCCAAAATAGGAACATAGTTCAACCTTTATAGTTGTTTGTATTTATAGATTTACAATGGCATAAATAATAACAACTCCATAAAATGTTACATTCAGCCATTTGAATCATGCACAAAACATGAGAAACTACATTGAAACCTTTACTATCATATTAATGGAAACAAATACAGATTTAATGGATGTTATAGTAGCTATAGTACATCATATGTACAAATACATAGCAAACTCATAGCCAGTAAAAAACACAAGTGTGTTCCTATACCTAAAGTTGAAGTAAATCCAGTAAAATAGGTGTATCTTGGGCATCTGGAAACCTTTTGTAGTGAAAAAAAAAGTTTTTTACAACTAGAAAAAACACTCTAGACACAATGGAGTGGGTCTCACATCCCATAAAGGCTTAGAAATACTGAAACCAGAAGTTCAATCTCGGCCCTTCATCACCAATTTCCAAATATGAGCAATAGAGATACATGCAATGAATAGAATCCCTCTAGTGTGCCTTCCTCAACATTAATAGAGAATATCGGCCACAAATATTAATGGCTGCTACATCATCTTGTAATATAGGTAAATATTTGTTACAGAGTGAAAAGAAACAACTACTGCAGAACCACATAGAAAAGAGGGAGAGTTGCTGCTCTAAATGAATTATTTCCTTCCACTTTTGCGCTCTCCACAAGAAAAATTTTGGCCCAAAGCTTCAAATATGCCACCTACAGTGCACTTCCCAGATAATACGAACAATATGCACCCATTAAATCAGTTACCCATAGCTCTAGTCAACCACAGGTGTGGCCTCATCCAACAATTATCAATACAACCCTGAATTGTCGGAAAATACCCCAAAAACCACATTGTCGCAACTAGAACTCAAACACTTCAACGTGAACTCGAATCAGCTTCAAAACCCTTCCGTGAACTATGCAATCAACTCTGTAGATAAATATGGAGGTGATTTATCCTTTCTTAATCACCTGCATTGAAACACAAAGGAAACACAAAGCAGAGACCTGGATGATCTCTCCTCACAGTTGCAAAGGGCACGTCTCCCAAGATAGGAAGGGGCACATACTCCAAGCTATAAAAATATAAGATCTCTACAATAACATAAATCAAAATGTCAAAAAGATATGAATATGGGAGATCATACCTATTTTATAATTCTTCATTTACCTTTTCCTGCCTTTTAGAGTTTTCTTATAAAAATATTAATAAAATAATAATTAATATTATTTTCATGAGAGAACAGAAGTTAGCCCCCCTTTATATTTCAAAATTAGGAAACGATTTCCTAGATTCTTGTTGTTTTCTTGGTTGTTACCATTCTTTCTTGAGATTTTATTAACAAAATCTAGAAATTTCTGTCTTTCTTGATTTTCCCTGCTTTTCAACTACTTTATTGCTTTTATTGTTGTTTTTTCCCTTATTTGTCATAGATTCCTTGGCTCCACTTTATCTTTTCCCTCCAAAATTAATAGGCACAACAAAATAGTCAATATTCTCTCATAAAATCATAAATAAAATATTGATAAATAACTATTTATGAAAGAATGGGACCTTAGCTTATTTATCTAATGTTAATTGACCCAATATTAATTGTTCTTGCAAACAAATTCGAATTGGATGTGCATACTTTCACATTGGGGAATATATTTATCCATGTGTCCCACTTTTACCACTTGACTCATACTTGCACCTGCATCATCAATTCCTCTTTCACATTGCTTAGGAGTTTATAATTTCTACTTGGATTTCACACTTGCAATCCTTTCCAACTTTAGGATTATTTTCATCAATAATTTCGACCATATCGAGATTTAGATTAATTGGTGATTCAACCATATCCTACCATCTCCTTCATGCGCCTATCTTGTCAATTTATCTCCAACTTTGCATTATTTTCAACTTTGGACATTATACTTAGCAAATATTTGACCTTTAGCACCAATTTGACAAACTATCATGAACATGGCTATGTGACTTAGGCCATTACGTTCCTTAGAAAAAATTTGGGATATTACAAGTCCTCCCCTCCCAAGATTGTTTTTCCTCAAGCAAGTTGATCAAATCCACAAAAATTTTGAATCCAACCATTGACTTCTCACCTCAAGATATGTTGTTGTTGATTAGACTAGCATTGGAATTCAAAATACCAAGCTAATCTCAAAGTGAATCCACCATTCTTTTGTTGCACCAGCTTCAATAACTGCGAAGAATCTCGAGGTCCCAAATGAACCTAATGAATGCAAAGTGTTTATAAAAAAACACCCATGCACTGCATAGTCTCCACATAAGGAATCATGTTAAGACTCCTAATCCAAGAAACAAAAGAATAGCATGTCCATCCATCATAAGGTTTCCTAGATAGGAAACTAAACCATAACACACCATAGATGGACACTTGGAAATCATGGTTGGCTCGCTCTCCCATGCCAACAACTAAACTTCTACACCAAGCAATGCTAGGATCCCATTGCTTGTGATGTACTCCTCTAAAGACCACTGCCACTTGTAGGATCCTGTCACTCCTAGCTATGCCAGGATCTCAACACCATATTAGAATCTCATTACTCCCAATGATGAACTAAGTATCTGTGAGATTATCCACTAAGACATGAAGCTCCTCTCGTGCCAACTGCACTCTAGTCCCATGGTTTGCATCAGAATCACTTGCTCCACTGAATCGACTCAAGTAGAATTCTCATGTTTTTTCATGCATGCGAGAAGAAGATCAAATAGCACCCATGGATTCCTTACTTGTTCATAAGACTGAAAAATAACTAATGTATCTATCAAACCCAATGAAATCACCAAACAATTAGGTTCAAACAGAGAAGAATGCATGTTTGTTTCCTTAAGTGTCATCAAACATATTTCTTGCGCTATGGCATTCCACATACTAGAAGAGTAAGCATAATTCTTATGTCAAGGTGACTTCATATTTTCCATTTATCTTTCCACCCAATTTATAGATGGATGTGTATGGAAGGCATCATATTTATGCCATAGATTCCTTTGTTGTTGCTCACAAAACATGACAATGTCAAATGCATCAATAAATCCATCACCAATGCAAAAAGAATTCTTACCAATATGAGCAAGACTTGCACACCCTTGAGTATCCATTTCTATTATGTATGTATAAACCTAATCCATGGATGAATATATTTCTTTACTTTCTGATCCAAGTGGAATGTAATAAGCCACCTTCTTCAAATCTGATTCTTCTTCCCATTAAGGCAACTCATGATCCTCTTGAAGCTAAACAATTGTTTGGCCAACATCTTCCATGACAATCATTTCCTTGACCCCCTATAAGTCTGATATGTCCTCATGTTCAACCCTCACATGAGGCTCCTCCCTCACATGATATGTTACCATCCATATGAATCTGATTTATAGTGGTGTTGGAGGAAGAATGTTTCCCTCCCAACTCCATACAAAGTTTCTCCAACTCCATGGCCTTTTCTTCTACAATTTTGAGAGAAATGTCTCGGTCCAAGAACATTTGCAAGCAATCTGATTTCATCCTTTCCATTTCTTATTGTATGATGCTTATTTATGCACTAGATACCCCTTCAACAGTTCCTCTTTGTAATTCCTCCCATTGATTTCTCCACATAAGGTCTTCAATAAATTTATGTGCACCATCAATTCTTGTCACTACATGCAACACCTTCTCTTCTAAGACTAAGGGTTGACTCTGAAATTCATGAAATGGAAACTTATCATCATGGTGTATGTTGTCACAGGTGATTTCATCCAACTCATGTGATTCATGCAAACTCCCATCCACCAATTTGGCCATCCCACCTAAATCATCTTTGACACCAAAATTCCCAACATTGGAAATTCCACCATGCTACCCTTCTCACTAGAAGTGGCTACTATCTCAGTATGATACAAAGGAATTTAACTGTTGCAAAAATCAGAATTATGGTCTTACCTTTGTGTCATATGATTTGTTTCTAGGACACTCATCATGTTTCCTTCTTCTGCAAAACTGGATGTAGGCTCGGTTTTAGGTTCTTCAAGCTCTGCTTATGAACATCCTTCCTCTATTTTATAGCAATCATGTAGTGGCTTGCACCTTAAGTGTATCTTCTTTCACTAGTATGCTTCTATTCAATGAATCATCTTCTGTATTTTTGGGCCAAAATCCATGTCTGTAATAGATATATTATTTGAAGGTAATGGCTGCAAAAATCTCCTCACCCAAAGTTAGGTACTCTTGGCAATAGTAGGCCATGTTTTCACATGCTTATATCATATTTGATAAATCTTTTTTTACCATTGGAGGATCAAGCCTTTTGCATTATTTGTATATTTAGTGACAAAAATGATAATCCTCCTATCATGACACATGAAATCCTAAATCAATATGGACGACCTCTTCTTCTTCATACTACTTGAAATCATCTTCCACTAGTACAAGTCTCATAGCTACAATTTTTCTCTTCTTCGGACAATTAGAACTTTAGTTTTACAAATCATAGGTGCAGAGGACCATGCTCTGGTACCACTATAATACTCCTAATATTCTTTTAGAAGAAACCAACTCAATCAAAGAGATCAAAATCAAAAAAATTGAAACTAGGTGCAAATTCTAGCTTTTACAAACCAAAATCTTCATTTTCCCAATGTTGGGTATATGTTATATTCTTTGCATATGCGTATGGAGGAGAGGTGCGCCTGTCAGTGCTGCAGCTCGGCGATCCCAAAGGCTATTTTTAGAAGTTGTCTAAAAATATGTAACTTAATCCTGGTTAAGGGATTGGAGTCTTTTTCTAATCCGGGTTAACGGATTAGGGTATTTGGATGTTGCGGAATACCTATATTTTGTATTGTGAGGATCTCATAATATAATGAAGAGAAAATAGGAGGTGTGGCTCCAAGGTTTTCTGGTTTTCCCGGTTAAGGCTTTCCAGGGTAAATATCTATGTTTATGTTTGAATGATGTGTTGTGATCTCTATTTTGCTTAAAAGAATTTGTATGCTTTGCTTCTCTGCATAGGTTTAAAACTTACACCCAACTCACTCCAAATGACATAAAACCTTCATTATTTTCAAGTATGAAACAATGGATAGGTTTCATAACCCATAATCACTTATATAGTGTTGGACTGAAAGGATTTACTTTGACATCTTGCACATTTCAGAGTACATCACACCTAGGAAGACCATTTGTGTAGACCCCAAATCACCGAAGACAATTTCCCCATAAACTATGTGGAGACTCTTCCGCTTCTGGAGAAATACTATAAGTAACTATATATGAGCAAGGTCATACAATTCATACTTGGAGGCACTCATTCAATTTCATAAATAGAAAGTAGAAATTCTATACTAGGTGCAAAAACAACAAACTTTGGACACAACACCCTACTTACCGAAGGTTTCCCAACACAACCCAACTAACTCGAATTCTTCCCAAGATGCTACCAAACAAATATAATTCATGTTATAATCCCATAGAGTGTTTAAGACATAATTACAGGCACACATTTCAGATCCGGTACAACATTTCCTTCAATTGGTTTCCAAAAGAATATTTACAAGCATACCAAGAACATCGTCCATCAATTAAATTGTATAACCAGACTTTCAACAAGCATTGTCCACTTGGACCATCACATATACAAGTTCAAGAATCACTGGAATGCTTCTTATCCAAAATAGGAACATATTTCAACCTTTTCATTTGTTTTGATTTATAGATATGCAATGTTATAAACATTAACAGCTCCATACAATATTACATTCTGTCATTTGAATCATCACAAAACATGAGAAATCACACTGAAACCTTTATTATCATATTGATGGAAGCAAATACACCTTTACTAGATTTTACAATAGCTATATTAAATCATATGTATGGATACATATAAAACTCACAACCAGTAAAAAAAGCGCATGTGTGTCCCTCTACCTGAAGATGAAGTAGATCCAATAAAATGGGTGTATCTTGGGACTTCGAAAACTTTTTGCAATGAAACAAAAGTTGTTTCCAATTGGAAAATGATACTTTAGATGCAATGACATGGTTCTCACATCCCAAAAAGGCTCAAAAATACCAAAACCAAAATTTCAATCTAGGCCCTTCCTCATCGGTTTCAAAATATGAGCAATAGAGATACATGCAATGAACAGAATCCCTCTAGTGTGCATTCCTCAACAATAATAGAGAATATCATCCACAAATATTAATGTTCACTACAACATATCAAAATACATGTAAATATTTGTTACAAAGTGGAAAGAAACAACTACTACAAAACCACATAGAAAAGAGGGAGAGTTACTACTCTAAATGAATGTTTCCTTCCACTTTCATACACTTCACAAGCAAAATTTCGATCCAAAGCTTCATATATGCCAACTACAGTGCACCTCCCATATGATATGAACAATATTCATCCATTAAATCAGTCACCCATAGCTCTATTCAACCACAGGTGCGCCCTCATCCGACAATTATCAATACAACCTTGCACTCTCAGAAAACACCCCAAAAAACACATTGTCGCAACTAGAACTCGAATCGGCTTCAATGTGAACTTGAATCAGCTTCAAAACCCTGTCAGAACCTCTACAATTGGCTCTATAGGGAAACAAAAATGAGAGAGGATGATCTCTCCTCACAGTTGCAGAATAGAGAACGAAAACCATGAAGAAGAATCAGAAGGAGTGGTAGACCTTGAAGCAGAAATCATAAGTGCTCTTGAAGAATTAAGGAAGTATAAAAGGATGTATAAACAATTAAAATAAAAATTTCATAGGTTGAAAAGAGAGACAATGATATAGAAAGAATTATTTCTAACTTAAATAATCACCTTCAAGAAGCTAAAAAGGAAAAAACTAGTCTAGAACGACGGCTCAAGAAAAGAGAGAAAGAATTAGAGAAATATGAGGCTGAATTAGTATTAATTAGAAAGAATATTGATGTAGAGTCCTTTCAATCAAAATTTGTGAGTAGATCGAAAACTCTAGATGACATCCTAAGTTTCCAAATATCATCTAGTAATAAAACTAGATTGGGTTATGACAAAGGAACGAATTTGGAACAATCCTCTCCCACAATACAAGATGGAAACAAAAAGAGTTATGTTGATGTACTCAAAGACTCAATTAAAAAGGAAGACAGTAAAAAATATGATTATTTTCAAAATGAAAGTAAGACAAATAAAATGCCAAGAAGACTAGTGACAAATAGAAATCTGCAACTATTTTTTCTTAATTGTTATGTTTGAAACAATTTTGGGCATAATGCATTTGAGTGCAGGATGAACCAAAATCATAATAAAAAATCTCCCTACAAGGAATTCAATTCTACTGATCCTAAAAAAGAAAACAATCATAATTCCTTTGTACCTTTACAAAGGTATGACAAAGAATGTTACAAATGTGGTAACTTGGGGCATATATCTAGAAATTGTAAACCATTTACTCCTATTGAAAAAGGAATCACAACTGAGACAAGGAGCAAAGAAAGGTTTGGAAAAGAATAGAATATGTGAAACAAAAATGTTCAATAGCAGTATGTGCCACAAAAAAGAATAATCTATGGCACATGGACATGAGTGGATGTTCAAAGCACATGACAGTAGACTCAAGCAAATTTATCAGTCTAAAACAAGATTAAAAGGGAAAAGTCACTTTTGGAGATAATCTATCATATAAAATTATTAAGAAAGGAACAATGGCTCTTAGAAATAAGGTTAAAGAAGAAAATGTTTTATTAGTACAAAACTTAAAACCAAATCTCCTAAGTGTGAGTCAATCTTGTGATCAAGGGAACATTTGCATATTTGATTCTAAGAAGTGTGAAATTAGGAAGAAAAATTCAGAAAAACTTGCCGGGATTGTAGTGATAACTCCAAGCAATGTATACATCCTATAAAATGAAGAACCGTGTTATATGAGTCAGATTGATGAAATCATGTCGTGGCATAGAAGGATGGGGCACTTGAACTTTAACAATCTTATAAAAGTAAGTAAGAAGGGAGCTGTAAGAAACTTACCAAATATAATAAAACCTTCAAACTATGTTTGTAGAAATTTTCTTCATGGGAAAGAAACAAATTCAAACTTTAAAATCAAAGAGAATACAATATCACAACCACTAAAAATAATTCACACTGATCTCTATGGACCTACAAGGACCAAAAACATGCAAGGTGAATGATAGTTCATGTTGTTGATTGATGATCATACAAGGATGAGTTGGGTGAAATTCCTCAAGGAAAAATAAGAATCCTTTGTGAAGTTTAAATCTTTTAAAGCACTAGTTGTAATGTCCCTACTTAGGATTTTGGAGAAAAGTACAAATTGGGAAAAATTCAAGCTTAACTAGTCATGACTCTAGAGGGTTCCAAATTTAACCAAATGGTACCGAATTTGAAAGAAAATGGTATGGTGAGTCTTAAAACATTCCAAGGTGGTTTATGGACACTTTGTATCTAACTTCATACCTATGCAACCTTGTTTTGGGTTAAGGATAAACAATGCAAATTTACTAGGAAAATATGGTCAACTAGTCCTTCTTGGTTTGGCTCCAAACACCATCGAACCTTTCAAAAATTCTTATGGATGGATCCTATGGGATTTAACACATACTAACCGATGTTAAAACCCCCAAGGGTAGATGACACTTTTGTATCTAGGGTTGTTATTTGACGCTTCTTCCCTCATGCATGGAAAAGCATGAGAATTCTACTCAAGTTGATTGGGTAGATCAAGTGACTGTGATGAAAACCATGGGACTAGAGTGCAGTTGGCACGAGAGCATATTCATATATTATTGGAGAATATCATAGAGACTTATCTCATTGTTGGAAGTAATGAGCTTCCAATATGGTGTTGGGATCCTGGCATAGCTAGGAGTGACAAACTCCTACTAGTGGTAGTGACATTTAGAGGAGTACAACACAAGCAATGGGATATTGGCATTGCTTGGTGAAGAAGTTTAGTTGTTGGAATGGGGGAGCGAGCCAACCATTATTTCCAAGAGTCCATCTATGGTGAGTTATGGTTCATTTTTCTAGCTAGTAAACCTTATGATGGATGGACATATTAAATTGAACACATAGATCTATGGAAAAACACACAACTCACAAGATAGATCACACAATTTACTCAGTTATTGAAGAATGAAACATTGCAAAAATGGCTTGCAACTGTGAATGTTTTTCATTAATCAAAGAGTAATTAGATAGTAATTACAATGAAGTACAATGGCTTAAATAGCCAAATGCAATTCGAATCCAGATGAGGAAATTCGAATTGATTAGACTCTACTTGACTGTAGGTAACTAAGACCTTGCCTAAATCACTGTCGGAGGACTCAATAGTTAATTGACCTTGTCTAAGACATAACCGGAGTTCATCGAATTTCTAAAACACAACTCAAGTGGTGCATTCAATGTTGACTGAGGCTAACTGACTATGGTAGGTGAGAAATGTGCCCCTCCTGCATGCAGCCATGCAAGCCTAGCGCTAACTGAATGTAGAGGACTAGAACTGAATGTAATTGATTCCTAACTTAGCTTTACTAGTCACCAACTCAACTCAACTGACCTTGGTTGGTATCGGCACTCCTAGTGGCTCCTAAATTGTAGGGACTGGTCTAGGAGGCTCCTAAATTGATGCATGCAGATGCAATCAGTGGCAGTAGGCCTTAATTAGTGTTTCCCACACTTTAGTAACTGAAACATGTGCCCCAATTAGGCCAAGTGGACCTAATGGTTCTAGTGACTAAAAATAGACTGGATGGACTCCCAATTTAGACATGACTCTTGATTTAGACATATGACCAAATTTGGACAAGGGAGGATTAATAATCCTAACACCCTCCCTGAATGCTAACTTGGACAAACTATGGGCCCTAGTAACTAAGACCATAGGTCACCCATTACATCAAGTAAACTAAAGTAACTGCTCAAAAACAAGGTGCTGGGGGAAAAACCACATGGGAAAAAATCCCCCCCTCTAATTAATCAGGTAGAATCAGGATCAATCTGGTTCTTTTGTGCACAAGTGTCCTGGGGCCTGGCATGTGAACCTCTCCATAAGTATTCTTGGAGGAATATTCTTCTTTGGAAGAAGAATGATATGCTCAACTAAATCAGAAATATATGCAGCTGTCGGATGAAGACTGCGCCCATGTAGAGCAACTGAAGTCAACTGATAAGTGAGAAAAGGTTCTTGAGGATTCAGAACATGTGAGGAACACTCAAGAAACTGATATGTTGCATCCATGAACAGAAAACCATGAGTGGTAAGAAAATCCCCAAGTGTTAGGAGCAAGTGTCTGGGGGGATGCAGAAAATCTTCCTCTTTACCAGTTCTATGAGGAGATGAGCATGTGATCAATGTTAGAGAAGCACTGGGACTGTTGAGAGCGAATGCTTGAGCTCCATAGTCTGATATAGCTTATTAAATAGCTAATGAATCACATAATAAAATATCAGCAACCTCATAAGAGGAAACTAACACCAAATCCCCAGCAGCAATTTTGAGGAAGAATTGCGGTACCTGATTTTTCACACCAGAATTGGTGAGAGCAGCTACAAGCATGACTAAAAGCTCTTGGATTTTAAAATCTGAACCAAATAATATCATATCAGAAATTAAATCAGATCTAAATAGGTTCACAACAGATCCAAAACTGTGGGTATAAGGAAAGGATGCCCACTTTCCCCATTCCTTTATATTTTGGTTGTTGACTCCCTTAGCAGAAGATTGCTCATACTTCAATCAAAAGGATCTCTCCCAGGTCTTTCCTTTAGGAATGGAGTCCTCCCCATCAACCATGCTTTGTTTTCCGATGACACAATCTTACTTGGGATAGCTTCCACTCAAATTGCTAGAAACTTTCTTAGCCCCCTTGATCTTTTTCTCCGATCCTCTGGAAGCTCTGCAAACTTGAATAAATGCCAGCTATATGGGTGGAACTGCAATATAACAACTCTACACAACATTTCTCAAATCTTGCAAATAAAATCCAATCCTAACTGGACTCATTTTACCTACCTGGGCATCCCCATTGTAAAAAAATTCTTGGTCTCCTCCATGTGGGCCCCGATTATACAAAAAATCAAAGCCAAGACTCAATCTTTAGGATCGAAATGGATAAATCTCATAGGGAATATGGTTGTCATCCAGTCCATCCTCTCATCTTATTATATTTATACTAGCTCAATGGTTCTTGCCCCTAAAAATGTCATTAACAGCATTTGCAAGGAAATCCGAAAATTCCTATGGCAGGGAGGAAAAGTTTAGACAAAGAAGTTCCATCTTGTAAAGTGGGACACGGTTAAAAGAGCAAAAATTCAAGGCGTTCTAGGCATCAAGGACCCCAAACAAATGAGTAAATACATGGGAGCTAAAATGATATGGAGACTGGTTACAGGAAGCAAGGAATGGTGGAAGGAAGTCATCAGGAAAAAATATATCAGAAGGCCCAGGTCAAAAATGTTGGATAGTGCTTGGACAGGTAAAGGAACTACTCTTTGGAAGTTATGCAAAGCATCTCTTAACACAATTTGAGTATACTGCTACTGGATCCCAGGGAATGGGAAAAAGATCAACATATGGAAGAGCAACATTTTAGGGCAGCCTTCTTGCTTTTTGCTCCCAGGACTGGCTCCTCTAGCTGAATGGGCGTGCGAGCAGGGGCTTATCACCCTTTTTGACCTTTCTTAGTGGGACACGAAGGGATAGTGGATCGGCTGGAAGGAGTTGTTTCCTCCAGCTCACCTGGCTAATGTAGCAGCATCCTTTTTCTCCTCTCTTCACGGCTTGTCCTCATCGCGAGTTGCAGCAAAGGATCGCATTGGATGGGGAAAATCAAGACAATATACTGTCAAAGAAGGATATAAAAAAAATAACTATGGAACCGATTGCAGCGGATAGACTATGGAAGAAGGTGTGGCATCCTGACAGCATTCCCAAGGTAAACGTCTTTACCTGGATCCTTATGCATAATAATCTCTTAACAGCTGAAAATCTAAGGAAAAGAGGCATAATTGGTCCCTCTAGATGTGCTCTGTGCAACTTAGAAGAAGAAACTACTAGCCATATTTTCCTCCAGTGCAAAATCTCCCTTTTAGTCTGGAAGATTTTCCTCCCCCTGGGTCTTGTTCTAAACCTCCCAAGTTCCACAGCACAACTCCTTAAGGACTGGTCCAATCATTATCCCAGCTCCTTAAGCAAGAAACCAATTTTGAGCCACCTCTGGGCAGCTATCCCTAAGAACCTTTGCTGGCAATTGTGGCTCGCTAGGAATAAATCCATCTTCAAGGAGCAAAAAGTTGTCCCGGCCCATATAGCCTCTAAATCAATAGGAATGATAGTTGAGAAGTTTGCCACAAACAACATCAGCTTCCCCTCAAAGGACTCCATCCCTAAACCTTATTCTTCTTGGTGCAAAATTTTCCTAAAAGAGACGAGTTCCCTTCAGTTCAAAAGCTTCAAATGCAGTGCAGCCCAAACTTGTAGATCTTTTCTGTGGGAGATACGACTATCTAGCAATGACTTTAAATCTTGGCTCAGGGACAAGAACTCATACACCTTCTTATTTGATGGTGCCTCGAAAGGCAACCCAGGGGTGGCAGGTGCGGGGGGAATCCTCCTGGATCCCAGAGGACATGTTGAACAAACCTTCGCTTGGGGAATAGGAACTAGAACCAATAACAAGGCTGAGTGGATGGCACTTCTACAGGGTCTACATTTCTTAAACACTAAAAATATTTGCAAGGTAATGATATTTGGAGACTCTCGACATGTCATCTACAAACTGATCAACGGATACCCCTCTGGATTAGTCAATTGTCACCGCCTGTTTGACAAAGCCAAGCCTCTCATGTCTAAATCCTATGAGACGTTCCATATCCTTCGCCACAATAATTCTACAGTGGATGCTTTGGCTAACGTGGGGGCCTCCCTTCCACAAGGCCATTACAGCCAAAACGGAAACACTCCTATCATCAAATCCATTCCTTAAATGATTCGTTGGAAGCTTCCCTTCCATTTACAAGTTATGAGGCCCGTCTCATTTCTAATTCTGACCTTCCCTCTCTTCAAAAGTAGTTCTAAGGGCCCCCCTCCTTATCCCTCCACCCCCCCTCCTTACATTCCCCCTTCCCCTTATCCCTCCTTTCCTCTCACTCTTCAACCCCTCTTCCATCCATATCCCCTTACCCTTATCCCTCCACACTTCCCTTTTCCCACCACCTTGCGTCACCTCCCAACAGTTGGCCTCCATTCCACGCTGCTTCCCAATGGTCCTGCCCATTTATTTCGTTGTCCTGCTTTCTCTCTTTCCCCCGCCGCATGGTTTATCCTCTGCCCACTTCCTCTCTTGGGTTTTGTAGGCTTAATGGCTCACCAGTCATGGGTTAAATGCCCCTCCTCCTCGCACTCTCCAATTCTTTTCGACTATCTTGGTATGTCTTCTCCCTGCAGCGGCATGCAAGCTCATTTTACTCCCTCTCTCGGCTCTGTTCATCATGAGGTCCCTCCGGAGTGAGTTCTTCTGAATGTAATTGTAGGTGTTGCAGAAGGGTGGCTACAGGATATCTTGTGGGAAGCTCTCCCTCTCACCTGCACCTTTGTGAAGGAAATGCTTTCCCTTGCAGCCTTCTCCTCTTGCTCCTGTAGCTCCCTCTCTGGTTCCTTGTTGTGGTATTCAAACCCTGGTTTTGGTTCAATTCTAACGTCTGAAGCGCATTCTGTCAACTTGGAGAGAAGCGCGGTCTTGGGTTGTCATTGTATAGGGTGGAAGGAAGGTGTTGTGGGCACCTTAGTCTACAAAGAGAGGCAAAGCAAAGAAGTTTCCTCCCTGCAGCAGGAGCTCAAAGTGCTCAGTTACATTCTAAGTGGCCTCTCGGCTGAGAACCAGGCTTGTGTATTAGCGGGCTCTGTTCATACCTTGCACTGTAATTTTGCTCGTATTTATATCTCCTCAGGAACAGGCAGAATGTCTCAGGAAAGTGATAATTCAGGCATCATGGACGTAAAAATAACCTTAGGCATCTTTATGAGATGATAGCGATTGGCATAATGGATAACAAAGAAATTGGGCATGAGGTTAAGAGCATGGGGGAAACGGTGAGTTACACCTCCCTGCAAATTAGCAATCACGATCCAAGGATTGATGACAATGAGAGAAATCTCAGGGAGATATTGGGAAAATTTGACAAGATCCAGGAAGATCTCTGGCATCTAATCAACATGAATCAGGGAAGCAAGGTGAACGAAACCACTGCAGCAGCTGAGCACCCAATGGAGGAAGAGTCTGTAGTTCAGCCCAGGAAATTCAGAGTCAATCAATAACCAGTTTTATTTTAATTATGGTTAAATGTTTTACTGTCTTTTGCTTTGTAATTATTTTATAAGGGTATACACCACCCCAGGCACCAGTTGTTTTGAAAATACTATGTGTATAGTTTTTTGGAAAACTCCTTGGATAAGCTTTTTGTGCAGCAATTTTGAACTGCATGAACACTCTGTCATGCTATCTTATCTGTACTAAATGGCCACTCTGTGTATATTTTTATTAAAACATTTTATAGTTTTTGTTAAAAAAACCAGATCCAAAACTGTGAAATGAAATCAAATCCCCAACAGCATTTTTGTAGGAGACTTGCGGTACTTGTTTCTTCACACCATTGATGAGAACAGCTACAAGCAGTACTGAAAGATTATGAATTTGATATATTAAACCAAGAAATATCAGATCATAAATAAATAAGATCATATCATATCCAATAAGGTTAATATCATATTCAAATAAATGGTTAACCGAGGTGGATGCACAACTTTCTTCTTCTTCAAAATTCTGAATTTTGGTGCATGCAATCCTGCAGGAATTTGCTGGAAGATCTAGATCATAGGGAGCAAATGGTTCACTCTGGTAATCTGATATTTATTCCAAAATATCCAAGGTATTACACATTGTCACACCAGCAGCAACATTAGAGGGAGAAAAATCAAATTTATCTTCACTTTCGGAAGCAATTACTGGTAAATTTTTCACAGAATTCAAAGGAAAATCACCGGTGAATGTTTGTATGGAAGTGTAGCAATATTTTTCTTCAATATAAGAGATTCAAATTGACTGTGTAGAATCTTATGCTTCTTCTTCATCTTGAACAACTTCATCAATTAGAGTGGAGGCCGATAGTTTTGGATCAGAGATGCTTATGGTGCTGGATGTGCTCTCCAAAGTGTTATTATGATCCTCATCAATCATTCCAAAGGTTTTGTCCAATATTTTCCAGAGATCCTTTGGGTTTCTAACAGATATTTTGAGGTAGAGCATACTAGGAGAAATGGCGATATACATATTTCCATAAGCTACATCACATTTATTTAGCCAGTCATCCTTTCTCTTAAAGGACTCTTCACCAAGTCCAATAGACACCTCATAGAGATCTTGTCTCTTCAGAGATGCAATCATATTCATCTTCCATTCTGAATAGTTTGTGAATAGGGTAAGAAGAGGAACTGATGAATCCAGAATTGATGAAGCCATTCGAAGTTGTACCTGCAAAAAAACACAAAAGGGGCACCATAAGGTCGATATCCTGCACATTTAGGTTTTCATCACACCCAACATAGTTGATCAAGCAAGCTTTATCAACAATTCCTTAACTTGGGGTATTAAGTGGTAAACCTTCGGCTTCTGGTGCAGAGCTGGAAGGAGCAATTTTGCTCAAAAATGATCCAGTAGGAGATCTGAGGAGGAGAAGTGCCTTGTTTGCCGAGGCTTTGATACCATATTAAATTGAGCACATGGATCTCTGGACAAACACACAACTCACAGGATAGATCACATAATTTACTCAGTTATTGAAGAATGAAACAGTGCAAAAATGGCTTGCAACTGTGAATGCTTTTCATTAATCAAAGAGTAATTAGATAGTTATTATAATGAAGTACAATGTCTTAAATAGCCACATGCAATTCGAATCCACATGAGGAAATTCAAATTGATTAGACTCTACTTGATTATAGGTAACTAAGACCTTGTCTAAATCACTGTCAAAGGACTCAATAGTTAACTGACCTTGTCTAAACCATAATCGGAGTTCATCGGATTTCTAAAACACAACTCAAGTGTTACATTCAATGTTGACTGAGGCTAACTGACTATGGTAGGTGAGAAATGCGCCCTTGCTACATGCAGCCATGCAAACCTAGCACTAACTGAATGTAGAGGACTAGAACTAAAGGTAACTGACTCCTAACTTAGCTTGACTAGTCACCAACTCAACTCAACTGACCTTGGTTGGTATCGGCACTCCCTGTGGCTCCTAAATTGTAGGGATTTATCTAGGAGGCTCCTAAACTGATGCATGCAGATGCAATCAGTGGCAGTAGGCCTCAATTAGTGTTCCCCACACTTTAGTAATTGAAACATGTGCCCCAATTAGTCCAAGTGAACCTAACGGTGCTAGTGACTAAAAATAGACTGGATGGACTCCCGATTTAGACATATGACCAAATTTGGATAAGGGAGGATTAATAATCCTAACAGGACATGCTATTATTTTGTTTGTTGGATTAGGAGTCTTCACATGATTCCTTATGCGGAGACTAAGTAGTGCACAAGTGATTTTTATAAAAACTTTGCATTCATTAGGTTCATTTGGGACCGCATGATTCTTCTCAATTATTGCAACTAGGTTGAACAAACAATTACATAGGACACATAGATATTCCTTAAGAATATAATTAAAATCAGAGTGGTGCAACAAAATCATGGTGGATTCATTTTGAGCTTAGCTTGGGATTTTGAATTCCAATGGTAGTGTGTTCAACAAAAATAGAGCTTGAGGTGAGAAGCCATTGGTTGGATTCAATTTTTTGTGGATTTGATCAACTTCCTTGAGGAAAAACAATCTTGGGAGGGGAGGACTTGTACTATATCCCCAATTTTTTCTAAGGACCATAATGACCTAAGTCACATAGCCATGTTCATGATAGTTTGTCAAAGTGGTGATAAAGGCCAAATATTTGCTAAGTATAATGTACAAAGTTGAAAATAATGAAAAGTTGGAACTCAATTAACAATCTAGGAACATGAAGGAGACATTGGGCTATGGTTGACTCACCAATTAATCTAATTCTCCATGTGGTCAAAATTATTGATGAAAATAATCCTAAGGTTGGCAAGGATTACAAGTGGGAAATCCAAGTAGAAAGTACAAACTCCTAAGCAATGTAAAAGAGGAATTGATGATGCAGGTGCAATTGTCAGCCAAGTGGTAAAGGTGGGACACGTGAAGAAATATCTCCCCCAATGTGAAAGTATGCACATCCAATTCTAATTTGTTTGCAAGAACAATTAATATTAGGTCAATTGACATTAGATAAATAAACTAAGGTCCCATTCTTTCATAAACAATTATTTACCAATATTTTATTTATGATTTTATGAGAGAATATTGACTATTTGGTGGTGCCTAGGAAGTTTGGAGGGAAAAGATAAAGTGGAGCCAAGGAATGTATGACAAAGAAGAGAAAAAACATCAATAAAAACAAGAAAGTAGTTGAAAAGCAGGGAAAAGCAGGAAAGACATAAATTTGCAAATAATAAAATCTCAAGAAAGAATGGAAACAACCAAGAAAACAACAAGAATATAGGAAATCTTTTCCTAATTCTGAAATAGAAAGGGGGGCTAACATCTATTCTTTCATGAAAATAATATTTATTATTATTTTATTAATATTTTTATAAGAAAACTCTAAAAGGGGGGGAAAGGTAAATGAAGAATTATAAAAGAGGTGTGAGCGCTCCAATTCATATATTTTTGGAATTTTTATTTATATTATTGGACAGACCTTATATTTTTATATCTTTGGGTATTGTCCCTTCCTATCTTTGAGAAGAATACATGTTTGTTTCCTTAAGTGCCATAAAACATATTGCTTGTGTTGTTGCATTCCACATAATAGAAGAGTAAGAGTAATTCTTATGGAAAGGTGACTTCATATTTTCCATGTATATTTCCACCCAATTTATGGATGGATGTGTATGGAAGGCATCATATTGCATCCATATATTCTTTTTTTGTTTCTCACAAAACATGACAATTTCAAATGCATCAATAAATCCATCACTAGTGCAAAAACAATTCTTACCAATGTGAGCAAGACTTGCACACCCTTGAGTCTCCATTTCAATTATGTTTCTATACACCCAATCCATGAATGAATAGATTTATTTTCTTGTTGATCTAAGTGGAATGTAATCAGCCACCTTCTTCAAAGAAAATTCTGATTCCCATAAAAGTAGCTCATGATCCTTTTGAAGCAAATCAATTGTTTGGCCAACATCTTCCATGACAATACTTTCCTTAACCTCCTATAAGTCTAAGATATCCCCATGCTCAACCTTCACATGAGCCTCCTCCCTCACATGATATGTTAACATCCATATGAATCTGATTTGTAATGGTGTTGGAGGAAGAATGTGTCCCTCCCAACTCCATACAAAGTTTCTCGAACTCCGTGGCCTTTTCTTCTGCAATTTTGAGAGCAAGGCTTTGGTCCAAGAACATTTGCAAGTAATATGATTTCAACCTTCCCATTTCTTATTTTATGATCCTTAGTTCTACACTAGAGACCCCTACAACAATTCCTCTTTGTCTTTCCTCCCATTTAGTTCTCCACACAAGGTCTTCAATAAATTTGTGTGCATCATCAGTTCTTATCACTACCTGCAACACCTTCTCTTCTTATCCCTCTAGTTTGCAATGATCATGTAGTGTCCTGCACTCCACCTTAAGTGTCTCTTATTTCAATGGTATGCTTCTATTCAACGAATCCTCTTCTGGATTCCTGGGACAAAATCCATATCTACAATAGATATATTATTTGAAGGTAATGGTTGCACAAATCTCCACACACAAAGCTAGGTACTCTTGGTAGTAGTAGGAAATGTTTTCAGATGCTTCTATCATATTTGCTAAATATTTTGTTTACCATTGGAGGATCAATCCTTTTGTATTCTCTTTATATTTGGTTATAGAAATAATCATCCTCCTATCGTGACACATGCAATCCTCCATCAATATGGATGACTGCTTCTTCTTCATAGTGCTTGGAATCATCTCCCACTAGTACAAGTCTCATAGGTACAATTTTTCTCTTCTTAGGACAATTAGAAATTTAGTTTTGCAACTCATAGGTGCATAGGACCATGCTCTGATACCACTATAATATCCCTAATCTTATTTTATAAGAAACCAACTCAATCACAGAGATCAAAATCAGAAAAATTGAAACTAGGTGATTCTAGCTTTTACAAACCAAAATCTTCATGTTCCTAACTCACTCCAAATGACATCAAACCTTCATTAGTTTCAAATATGAAACAATGGATAGGTTTCATAATCCAAAAGGACTTATATAGTGTTGTACCAAAAATATTTAATTCGACAGCTTGCACATTTCATAGTACATCACACGTGGGAAGACCATTTGTGTAGACCAGAAATGATCATAGACAATTTCCCCATAAATTATGTGGAGACCCTTTTGCTTCTGGTGCAATACTGGAACTAACTATATAGCAGCAGGGTCATACATTTCTGACTTGGAGGAACTCACTCAAGTTCATAAATAGAAAGTGGAAATTCTATACTAGGTGCAAAAATAGCAAAGTTTGGACACAACACCCTAATTATCAAAGGTTTCCCAAACACATCCCAACTGACTCGAATTCTTCCCAAGATTATACCAAATAACTATAATTCATGTTCTAATCCCATAGAGTGTTTAAGACATAATTACAGGCACACGTTTCATATCCGGTACAGCATTTCCTTCAATTGGTTTGCAAAATCATATTACAATCATACCAAGAACATCATCCATCAACTAATTTGTATTACCAAAATTTCAACAAGAATTGTGCAATTGGACCATCTCAAATACAAGTTCAAGAACCTCTGGAATGCTTCATATACAAAAGAGGAATAGAATTCAACCTTTGCAATTGTTTGGATTTATATATATGCAAAGGCAAAAACATTAACAGCTCCCTAAAATGTTACATTATGCCATTTGAATCATCACAAAACATGAGAAATCACACCGAAACCTTTATTATCATATTGATGGCATCAAATACAAATTTACTAGAGGTTACAATAGCTATATTACATCATATGTACGAATACATAGAAAAATCACAGCCAGTAAAAAAATCACAAGTGCATCCCTCTACCTAAAGATGAAGTAGATCTGATAAATGGATGTATCCTGGGAGTTCGGAAACCTTTTGCAATGAAACAAAAGTTGTTTCCAATTGGAAACGATACTCTATATGCAATGGCATGGGTCTCATATCCCAGAAAGGCTCAAAAATACCAAAACCAAAATTTCAATCTTGACCCTTTATCATCGGTTTCCAAATCTGAGCAATAGAGATATATGCAATGAATACAATCCCTTTGGTGCACCTTCCTCAACATTAATAGAGAATATCAGCCACAAATATTAATGGCCTCTACAGCATCTCGAAATACATGTAAATATTTGTTACAGATTGAAAAGAAACAACTACTACATAACAACAGAGAAAAGAGGGAGAGTTATTGCTCTAAATGAATGATTTTCGTCCACTGTCACGCCCTCCACAAGCAAAATTTTGACCCAAAGATTCATATTTTCCACCTACAATGTGCCTCCCATATGATATGAACAATATGCATCCATTAAATCTGTCACCCATAGCTCTAGTCAACCACAGGTGTGCCCTCATTCGGCAATTATCAATACAAACAAGTTATACAACTTGACCAGAACTCATCATTGTTCTCATTTTTGGGGGCCTCAATTTAAGTAGATTTTTTTTCCTCCATTTCAAAAACTGTGTATAGTGGTAGCACCATTTTTTGAGATTTCAAACTTCTTGGTCATAAAAAAAAACTATAATGTTTTGTTACATGCACATTTTTTTCAGATTTTACAAAAAAATATACATTTAGTACCTAGTTACAATGCAAATATACATTTTTGATTTTTTTAACATTTAGAAGCTAATAAGAATGAAAAATAGATACATTTTGAAAGTTTTTCCTTTAAACATTTCTTTTAAATAACTCATTTTTTGGCAAATTTGGAGAAAAAAAAAAGTGAAAATAAAGACATTTCAAACCATTTTTAACCTATTTTCAGCTATTTTATGCGTAAAAAATATATTATTTAGCATTATTTTCCATAAAGTGATGATTCACATAAACTCAACAAAAAGTATACCATATAGTTGTAAATAACATATGAAAATACATAATAGTTATTCTCAAAATAAAATTTTCAAGTCAAAACATTACATAAATATCTTATCAAAACTTGTTAAGTTTGGCATTTTCCTCAACAACATGAACTAATCAAGAATATCATGCAAACCAAAATCTAAGTTTGACATTCTCCTTAACATCATGAAACTAATCAAGAATATCATGCAGACCAAAATATTCATCGAAATTGGCATTTTCTACAGCTTGGCTCTCTTCCTGGACCTCATTGGTTTCTTCCATTGGTTCTTCTACTTCTGCGAAATTCCCAAAGTTATCATTTCCAAATATCCCTTTTAATGGTGGTTGAGGCTCTTTTGACATCTTCACCACAAGTGACTCACGAAATTCCCCTTTTTTTCAAACCAACTTCATGCATTTCATCTGGAATAACGTTCATAGCATTAATTCTTTGCTTGATATAATTGCACTATAGTGGATCATTATCTATGGATATGCAATTTTTTCCTTTTTGTAAGGAGAATGTTATTGTTGTACCTAATCACCACATGTATAAAAAAATAAATTTAAATAGTATAATGAAACATAAATTTAAAAAATATATAGTACAGATATAGAATAATGACCCTAGTTTCATATGTAATATCAGAAATATTACTTGATCCTAAGAACAAATATAAAACTCAATCTCATTCTTTTGAAAATGTATCTATGAGATAATTAACCAATGCTTGTGGTTTATGGTAGATGTTTACAATATCTCCTTTCAAATCTATTTCTTCATATGTCAACCTTTTAACCGCGGCATTATAAGTCAATATTTGACTATATTTTCCTTCACTTCTTTCATTGATTAAAAGAGATTCATAGGTCTCATATTTTGTCCAACATGCAAGATGTATGCTTTTAGTATCACTCATAAATGGATCATTGCTCGACCTACGAATATTAGGTCTATGCATGTAACATAATTAAATAATAATCTAATTAAATTATAGAAAAATAAATCTCATTTCTAATTTCAAATGCTTAATAACACACTACAATTTTCTTACCAATATAGTTGCTTCCTTGAATTTTCTTTATCCTTGAAGGTTGTTAGCATTTCTCCTCCTTGTACATCGGAATGGAAAACAAGAAATCTTCGTAGATGTGACGTTGTAACGTCGATAAATCATGAAACCACTTTATTGAATAATTGGTAAGTATAAGGCTCACAATCATAAGTAATGTTTTTGATATTGTAGCCATGAGGGATGTCTACAATTACTAGGGAGTACTCCTTCTTAGAAACAATATTTGCAATGTTTGCACAATCACCAACAATCACTTTATGTTGCACAGTGTCCAACCCATTCCAAACATGATTATCAAGGGTATTATCAATTTTGACATTTTCAAGGTGTTTCCTTCTTTATCATTCTATTTTGTCTCTTTGAATATGAATTTTGAAAGACTCTGGTACTAAACTCTTATTTGGCATCTTTGAGAAAAAAATTATCTGTTTAAGTACAAAAAATATAAATGAATTGACTTGCAAATAAATTAAATAGAATATACCATAAATCAACATACATTTTTGTATGCAACAAAAAAAATTATCAAGTTCTCTATGGAGCTTGAGTCTGGATATTTGCACCTGAAATAATCCCAACTCTTCTCCTCCAACATTTTAACCATGTCCTCTTGTATTTTCATGTAAACCTTATGACTACACGATGTAAAAATAAAGTATGTTTACAATCATATCTAATGATATAACATAATTCTTAATTAATAAAACATACTAAACCCAAAAAATAAACTTCAAAACATAAACCAATCCACAAACTTACTTTTCAAATTCATTGCACATTTCCTCCATGGATAATTCACCCAAGTTTACACGTGACAAAATTGTAAATATAAGTGTTTCATCCTTCACACCTTGCAATGCTCTCCAATGTGTTATAGTCATATCTTCTGGAAAATTCTTGACGTCGGGGCCTCCTTGACCGCTACTCCATGTAGCTGCTTTAATTTTCTTTACCTTTTTATTTTGTATGTTAATATTATCCCACATGTTAAATGTCTATTCAATCAAATCCCATATTGGCCCCATTCTAAATGCCAATTTAAAATAGTTATCTACGTATCTGAAAGCATCACTTCCTTTCAAACCTTTTTGTTTCACATCGTCCTCTTTAATCGGGAAACCTATTTCCATACATCATTGTTTTCGGAAATCTGCATCAACTTTTGATCTATCCCCACCGCATATTTGTTCAAATTCATTGGGGATAAATCTGACGCTTTGAATGAATATCATGAGAACCCTATAGTCATTGTCTTTGGTATGATCCCATGCCAATAGTTTTGCTTCCACGTCTGTTAAACCAAAATAAATTATGCATTTGACTGTTTGAAAAATGGGATTTTTGAGAAACTCTTGCATCAACTTTCTTCAGGCCTCTGCAAAATGGTTCCTCCCCAAAACATAGTAGTTGTAATTAAAAAACCTTGATTCATCAAATTCATCTCTAACATGAACATCTTTCAGTTCAACAAGAACTAGGTAGTCATCCACATGTGCATAAGGATTGAGCATCATTAATGTTTTCAAGTTATGAACATGCAAGCGATGTTGTTTACTAATTTGATATTTTTCTTGACCTTTCGTCAGTCTATAAAGTTGCTTAACATTTAAATCAAATGTATGCCCATTGTGAACCAACTTATCTCTCTGCAATCGATCCTAAATGGAATTTTGTGTTGTCTTAAGAACACCATCATCTAGATCATCGCCTGGAGTGATGATTTCCAAAATATCCCCAGAAATTTCACTTTGATTTTTAGTGCTAACATTGGATTCAACATCTTGTCGCCTCCTTTTACATCTTGAAGTTGGTGTATCTAAAGGAACAACTTGTTGATCAGGAATGAAAGCACCCTCCTTGATATATTTTTTTAGAAGAGTGTTTCTTACTCTTACTAGCAAGAGTAGCATCCTCATCAGCAACAATTTGTTGATCAAGTTCACCTGGGCGAGATATTTTTTTAAATGTAACCTTCGTAGGTACTCCAGTTGATTTTTGGGTGTCCTTTCCTTTCTATGTTTGTACTTATTCAGTTTGTACATTTTGCACTCATTTATTCTTTGGTGTTTCTCCCTTTTGAAGAGTACCATTAATGACATCCATAGGTTTTTCTTTAGTGGAATAAATTCCATTTAGAATATAAGAAAGCAGCATGAAAAATTTTGCAAAATAAAAACATCATTGTATTAAAACTATTACATTGTCATATCTTCCAAATGGGGTTTTTGGGAAACTCTTGCATCAATTTTCTTATGGACTATGCGGAATGATTCCCCCCCAAAACATAGTAGTTGTCATCAAAACACCTTGATTCATCAAATGCATATATAACAGGAACATCTTTCAGGTCAACAAGAATTAGGTAGTCAACAACATGTGCATAAGGATTGAGCCTCATTAATGCTTTCATGTTATGAACATGCAAGTGATGTGGTTTCCTAATTTGATACTTTTATTGACCTTTCATCGGTCTATAATTAGAGGAAATTTCAACTCAAAATGGGCCTTTCAACCTTAATTCAAATTCCATGTCATCATCTGTTAGCCAATGAAATTACTTAAAATTTGAAATACCGTATAGGTCTTAAACATTTTTTTAATATAAATTTGGGGATAGGTGTCAGAACAAAACAAAAAACAAAAAAACTGCTTTTTTTGTTCGTATTTTTGACATATATCCCTATGTTTTTACTCAAATTTTGATCGTTGTTCATATTTTCAACATATATCCTTGTGTTTTTACTCAAATTTTGATCGGTAGAGCTCATTGGATGCGAAATTAAATTATGCATCCAATGAGTACCCACTCTGTATACTTTTGATGAACCCTGCTACCCCAAAAACAAGATATACCTGAAAAAATGTGATGATCACATCACGTTTTTTCAAGTATTTCTTGTTTTGGGGGTAGCAGGGTCCATCAAAAGTATGTAGAGTGGGTACTCATTAGATACAAAATTTATTTTCGCATGCAACGAGCTCTCCCTATCAAACTTTGAGTAAAAACACATGGAGATATGTCGAAAATATGAACACAAAAAGTAGTTTTTTCTTTTCTTCCTAAAAAATTAATAAATATTATTTTATTATTTTAACTATTATTTTATTATTTTCCTTAGGAGACCCATTTTGAGTTGAAATTTCCTCTAATGAAATTTGCTTAACATTTAAATCAAATGCATGCCCATTGTGAACCAACTTATCCCTCTGCAATCGATCCTGAATGGCATTTTGGGTTGTATTAACAACACCATCATCTAGATCACCACCTGGAGTGATCTAGATCAACACCAAACTATCCCCAGAAATTTCAATTTTATTTTCTGTGCTAATATTGGATTCAACATCTTGTATCCTCCTTTTACATCTTGAAGCTGGTGTATCTAAATGAACAACTTGTTGATCAGGAAGGAAAGCACCCTCATCGATATTTTTTTTAGAAGAGTGTTTCTTACTCTTACATGCAGAAGTAACATCCTCATCAGCAACAATTTGTTAATCAAGTTCAGTTGGCTGAGATATTTTTTTAATGTAACCTTCTTATGTACTTCAGTTGATTTCTGGATGTCCTTCCCTTTCTGTGTTTGTACTTCTTCAGTTTGTACATTTTGCACTTGTTTCTTCCTCGGAGTTTCTTCCTTCTGAAGAGTAGCATTAATGAAATCCATAGGGTTTTCTTCAATGGAATAAATTCCATTTAGAATATTAGAAATTGAAATGGAAAAATCCTGCAAAATAAAAACATCGTTGTATTAAAACTATTACATTGCCATATCTTCCAAATTATAAAAATAAATAAAAACATACAAAAATATAGAAACTTACACTTTTGCGCTCAATATCGTGCACGTCTCCTGCACAAAATTTAGTTAAAATTTCATCTATTTTATAGTTTGAAACCTTCAAACAATATCGTGTTTTGACATAGGTCTTAGCTTGTTTCACTAGTGCATAAACAAAGTATTTACCTGGAACGAAACAAATATCTCACAATAATCCTAATGAGTGATAATCGTTTTTCATATAAGCAAATGTCACACAATATAAATGAATATATGTGGGTTCCCTTGATATTTCTCTTTCAGAAACCAAGATAGCCCATTTTTTCTTCCTCTAACGCATGTTTCCATTCCCTTGCATTTTTTGCTTTTAAATCCTCGATGGACACGGATCTGTCATGCGAAAAATTATGTGATGACTCAATTGTTTTTCAACGACTTCATTGTTGATCTTGCTCTATACATGTTTACAGATACCTTTCTTGATGCCATTCACCCTATAAAAGAAAATGAAAAAAAAATAGTTTATCTTCAAAAAACAACATAACTATAATCCTGCGGCCCCTTCCGCTTCACGTGCCCTTTGGATGCAATGTGCTTAAATTTAATGTAATTTTAAATAAATACATAAAATTGGATTGACCTTGGGTGGGCACCCAAAAGTTCCATTTTTTTTTTTTCTAAGAATCGCATGCCCTATTGGGCGTGCACTTTGGGCACCCAAAGGGTGTCTGGGGGAGGAGCACAGCACCTCCCCACTTCTCATAAGGTTGTGCAATCTCTGTTTCCCTTAGGGGCATGCAAACCCCAAAATAAAATAAAATAAAATTGTAGATTGTGGGCGCCTGCCAAAGGCCAAGCCCAAAACAAAAACTTGCATTAAATTTAACCACAGTGCATCCAACAGGCACGCTAAGCCGAAAAGAAAAATTAAAAAGTTTAAAAAAAAAACATTAAATTTAACCCTTGTGCATCCAAAGGGCACAACAATCTAAAATAAATAAATAAATTATACATTGCACAAAAATGTAAATTAAACTTATGTTGAAAATCGCCTCGGTGGTCTTTGAAATCCTTGTAGGTTGTTGCAATGTTTGTAATCGATGTTTTGCAAGAGGTGACTGTAGAAACAAAATCACATTTATGTTGCATAGATTAAGTTTAATTAACTGCTACATGAATGTGGGATTAAAAAAAAAAATAAAAGAAAAAAAATTAGCAAGATAAAAAATAGACAAATTTATAATAAGAAAACTAACCTGCAAAGCACTATTAAATTGCTCCAAAATCAAATGTGAATAGAAAGAAAATGTAAATAGTAATTCACTAATGCATTATTACTAAATTTAAATAGTGGCAGTAACTGAAATTTTACTTGTGTTATGAGTGTGGGATAAAAAATTAATGTAGATAGCAAATATATTATTATAAAATTTATAGAGCATAGTTTACATGTGATTTAATTAATATTTTTACACTTTTTTTATATGAAATATGATATTAACTTCATTAATTGTATTAATGCGTTACAAATGTGCAATTTGTTTTTGTAGCAAAAATATGGAGGGAAATTTTGGGGGGCAAATTTTGGAGGGAAAAATAGTATATGATTGTTGGAGGTTGACAGTTGCATCATTCTACTTATTGTGTGAGGAGAGTGGGAGATGCACCATTAAATGTTTTAGTAAAATTTCATGGACTCATCTAAAATTATCTCAATTTCTAAAAATGGTGGAAATTTTCCTTCGAATGAGGATTTGAGAGGAAGCGATGATGATTTTCCTCCTAGCAAGGAGATTAAAGGTAGTAATGATGATGATGAAAACTAGCCTCCAAGTGCAGATTTTGAAGGCATTGAGAAAGATGATTACAATTTTCCTCCAAACAAGGATTTTCAAGGCACCAACAATGATTTTCCTCCAAGCAAGGATTTTCAAAGCACCAACGATGATTTCCCTCCTAGCCAATATTTCCCTCCAAGCGAGTATTTTCAAGGCACCAACGATGATTTTCCTTCGAGCAAGGTTTTTCAAGGCACCAACAATGATTTTCCTCCAAGCGAGGTTTTTCAAGGTGCCAACGATGATTTTCCTCCTAGCCAAGATTTCCCTCCAAGCGAGGATTTTCAAGGCACCGAAGTTGAATTTCCTCCAAGTGAAGATTTTGATTGGACCGACGATGATTTTAGTGAGGATGAGGACACCAATAATGGTGTATCTAATTTTACTCCAAGTGAGGATTTCAATGGGACTAATAATGTTTCTCCTGGAAGCAAGGATTTTGATCGCACCGATGATGATTTTCCTCCAAGCAAGGATTTTCATGCGACAGAATATGATTTTGGTGAGGATGAAGGAAACAATAATGGACCTGAAGATGATTTTCCTCCAAGAAAGTATTTTGATGGCACCAATGATGATTTTCCTCCAAGTAAGGATTTTAATGGGAGAGATGATGATTTTAGTGAGGATAACGGCACCAATAATGGTGAAGATGATTTTCCTCCAAGTGATTATTTTGATGGCACCAATGATGATTTTCCTCCTTGAGAGGATTCTGATGGGACAAATGATAGTTTTGGTGGGGATGAAGAAAACAATAATGGTGAAGATTATTTTCCTCCAAGCGATGACTTTGAGGGAACCAGTGATAATTTTCCTCAAAGCGAGGATTTTTTTTTTACAAGGAACAACGCTTAGGAAACCCTCGGGTACTCCCCCATTTATTTTAGGATGGTACCCAAGGTAAACCGTCGGCCCTGATTACGGGACCTAACTCGGTGGTGACATCGAGTGAGGTTCCGGCATAGCCACACGGGAATTAGATACGAGACCTTCTACTAGCATAAACATCTCTCAACCACTTGAGCTAACCCACCAAGATACAAAGAGAGGATTTTAATGGGACAGATGATGATTTTTGTGAGGATAAAGGAAATAATAATGGTGAAGACGATTTTCCTCCAAGCAATGATTTTGATGCCATCGGTGATGATTTTCCTCCAAGAAAGGATTTTAAAGAGAAAGACGATGAGTTTGGTGAGGATGAACCTTCCAGTGGTGAAGATACTAATATTATTGATGATGTTGATTTAACCTCAAGTGATAAACATGATACTGATGAGGATAATCAATCTCCTACTAAATTTGGTGATGATAACGTCAATGAGAGATGATATTCCTCATAGTGATGAGGACACTCATTCAAACGAGAATGATGCAATGGTGCATGAAACACAAAGGAAAATTGTACCAATGAGAAAGATTAAATGTAGTACTAGACCATATTATATCAATCCAAAGCATTCTAGTTATACAAGGTCTAGAAAATATTTGCTCACGAGTCCAAGTTCTATTACTGATTTGATTTCAAGAGAGTGTTTCCAAAAACATTATTTGAAATAGATGCACTACAATTGTGCCTTGGAGAAAAGGATAGCATGTCTTTCAATGAACAAAAATAAGCAAAATTCATATTTAGTGGGGTGCATGATTTCCACAAAGGCAGGTTATGATTATTTGTAGAAGGGCATTCAAAAGAATTCACTCAATTGGTAATTTTAGACTATCAAGAATCCAAACAAGGCTAGAAAAGGATCCCACTTTTTATTCTAAGGAATATCATGCACAAGATAGTGGGCCAATAACAAACATTGCAATATCATGGATATGTGACTTCTTTTCTAAGCATGGAGAGAGTATGCTAGATAGAGAAACCATACACATTCCAGATAATTTCTCAAGGCAGGAAACCTACAACTTGTACAAGGCATTTGTTCAAGAGGCCAAAGGAAATAACAATTTCATCATATATGCATATTTTACAAGACTATGGAAAATAGAGTTCAACAATGTATGTATTCCTAAGAGGTCAAGGATGGGAGTTTGTAGTATATGTGATTATCTTAAACAAAGAAGGGATAAATTAGAAGGGATAGAAAGAGGTGTGTCTCTAAAAACTTTTTTCTCTTATACATATCAATTATAAAATTTCATCAATGTTTTATTTTTATTTTATTTGTAGATTTTGTTATCAAAGAAATTCAAGCACATCTCAATCAACAATCAGTTGAATGGAAAAAGTTATACAAACATCGCAATAAATGTTATGATGATCCACGTCAGTATCTGGGTTTCATAATTGATGGCATGGATCCCAAAAAAACCAACAAAACAAAACATTTTTGCCACATTTTGTTCATGTACTAAAGAATTTAAAGGAAGAAAATTGTATTTAGTTTCATTTGGTTGGTTGTATAATTTTAAACGTCATATGTCCCCAAGGGTTTACTTTACAGCTCCAAATATTCATAATGATGCAAATTTGGCCATCACCATAATTCACCGTGTGATTACTCACTGGTCTGGAAAACTTCCTCGAGTTATGTATCTACAATTATACAGCACTAGCCAAGAAAACAAAAATCAGATTGTGTTTGGTTATCTAAACAAGCTTGTTGAATTGGGAATTTTTCAGAAGGTTAAAGTTGGTTTCCTGCTTGTTGGACATACACATGACCATATTGATAAAAAGTTTAGTCATTTTGCAGTGATATTGGGGAGGAATAATGTTGGCAGTCTGCCATCATTAACCGAAATTATTAGAAATACATACAGTCCAGAGCCTGTTGTACTAACGTTGGAGGAGATTGTGACATGCAAATATTTATTATGGGATCGCATGGTGAAGAAAGGTGAATTGAAAACTTAATGACATTAGCTTCCAACATCAATTTCATATAAAAAAGATTGATGGGACAACACTACTATGTGGTAATAAGTACTCAACAAGTGCATAACGAGGTCCTACATCAGGTTTAACATTTCTGAAATTCATCCCAATTCGTCAAATTTATGCTTCAAAGTTATTGTTATTGCAATGAGCTATCGAGATTCAAAATGCACACCAACACAATGGAGATGTTGATTCTGCTCAATGCTTGGAAGAAATCAAAAATTCTATCAAAGATACATATGACTATTTTGATGTTGTTGATACTATTTGGTGGGAGTCTTTTTTCATGGATTAAACTAACATAATTTCAAACTCTACAAATGGAAATATTTTTTTGAAGACTCCATTTCATTGGCCGCAAAGTATCTCAAATGAAAACGAGGAAATAAATGTTGAACTAGAAGGTGTTGAACCTTCTCAAGAAGAGAAAAGGTAAATGTTTATTGGGTCTGGAAGATCATCTGCACAACGTGAGGCAATGGAATACCTTTACAGAGGATCAATACAAGATATTAAGGAAGGTTGTATGATTGCAGTGTTGGCTACAGAAGATGCACATGGTTATCCATTCTGGATTGCAAACATTGTGAAGGTCAATGAAGAAAATGAAGAAGTTATATCCATTGAAGTATATTGGTATGCAACAAACACACACCCATTTGATGGTGTGTACAAGCCAAAGATGGTGGTTAAGAAAAGGGTCTGCAAAAAGATAAAAATAAAGGGTCAAAATGTAAATCATCGTCACAAGGACATTTTTATCTTAGAATATGTTGACATACTAGTTTATGACTTCCAGTTGACAAAGAAAGGCACTCTTCGCTCCAAGACTACAGCGATTATCAAAAGATTGTTTCCACAAGAAATAGTTGCATCATGGGACTCTGCTAAACCAAGGCATAGATCGAGAAGGAATATGTCCTATGAAATGTTGGGAATACATGAAGACCCAGATGATGCACTTATTGATAGCAGAGAAGAATACAAGTCATCTACATCTTCATCTAATCATTCATCTGAAGAAAATGTAGTTTCTTATAGTGTGTCAGAATCCATGTGTTGATTTCACTATTTACACATGAAACAGTTTTTCTGTTTTATTAAGATGACATTGTCTGCATGGAAACTCTAAATGAGAATTTCAATTTTAATATGGATAGCTTCTATGTCTTATGGTTTAATATATGATTTTATTATGAGTATTATCAGAAATTCCTTTATTTTATATGGAAAGAGTGGTCTAATAATTTCTTGAATAAATTTTCTTTAATATATAGTGCAAGTTTTATATAGTGTTACTAAGAGGTTTAATAAATACAATTTTAAATTACGATAAAATGGTATAATTATGCCATTTTTTGAAATAGTGTGCTACCGGTAGCATCAATTTTCAATTTGGGGCTTGAATTTATGGTTATTGTAAAAAACATTAAGGATTGTTTTCATCCATATCTACATTTTTAGCCCCAAAAAAATATGAGTTTTTATTACTAGAGTTCTCGTTTTGAGTATAAAGTTCTCATCAAGTTGTATAACATGTTTACAACCCTGCACTGACGAAAAATACCCCAAAAACCACATTGTCGCAACTAGAACTCATGCACTTCAACGTGAACTTGAATCAGCTTCAAAACCATGCCATAACCTCTACAATCATCTCTGTAGAAAAATATGGAGGTCATTTCTCCTTTCTCAATCACCTGGAATGAAACAAAAATGAGAGATCTGGATGATCTCACCCCACAGTTGCAAAGGGAACATCTCCCAAACTCTTAAAAGATAAGAGCTCTCCAATATCAGAAATCAAAATGCCAAAAAGATGTGAACTTGGGATCTCATACCTCTTTTATAACTCTTCATTTACCCTTTACCCCTTCTTGAGTTTTCTCATGAAAATATTAATAAAATAATAATTAATATTATTATGAAATAATAGAAGTTATCTCCCCTTTCTATTTTGAAATTAGGAAACCTTTCCTAGATTCTTGTTTCTTTCTTGGTTGTTTATGTTTCTTCTTAAGCTTTTATTAGAAAAATATGGAAACTTCTTCCTTTCTTGTTTTTCCCTGCTTTTCAATTGCTTCCTTGTTTCTCTCCTCCTTGTATTACTACTTTCTCATAGTTTTCTTGGGTCCACTTTATCTTTTCCCTCCAATATTCCTAGGCACCACAAAATAGACAATATTCTCTCATAAAATCATAAATAAAATATTGATAGATAATTATTTATGAGATAATGGGTCCTTAGCTTATTTCTCCAATGTTAATTGACCCAATATTATATGTCCTTGCAAACAAATTCGAATTGGATGTGCATACTTTCACAATGGGGAATATATTTATTCATGTGGCCCACCTTTACCACTTGACTCTTAATTGCACATCCACCATCAATATATCTTTCACATTGGTTAGGAGTTTGTACTTTCTGCTTGGATTTCTCACTTCTAATTCTTGTCAACCTTAGGATTATTTTCATCAATAATTTTGACCACATGGAGATTTAGCTTAATTGGTGATTCAACCATATCCCACCATCTCCTTCATGCACCTAACTTGCCAATTTAGCTCTAAATTTTCATTATTACCAACTTTGGACTATATACTTAGCAAATATTTGACCCTTAGCACCAATTTGACAAACTATCGTGAACATGGCTAGGTGACTTAGTTCATTGTGGTCCTTAGAAAAATTTGGGGAAATTACAATAAGGCCCAACAGCTGCAATGTTAGAACCTAAGCTCTAATACCACTTTGTAATGTACTCGACCCCGAGACACATCACCAAGGTCGGATACACCAAAATATTAATAGGGAGATACTAATTATAGGTTACGCACAGAAAAATAATGCTCTCTAGGGATAGGCCAACATACCAACAAGCCAACTAAATAAAAACAATCAGCCATTAAAAGGAAGGCAACCCTTCCAATGCAAAACTATTCCACAGTGTACATGTGATGCAATGCGATGGCACGTGAATACAATCAGTCTAGTAACCATTTCACATGTAAATTTATATCATCATCACATATATGGGTAGTCATATGTCACCATTTATTCACATAAATAACTTCATCTCTATAATGTCAGTAAAATTCAGCTTCTAGTATAATAAGTAATCAACAATTTCGACACTTTATTAAAGCAAAATTGTGCCACCACTATATACCAGATTTACTAAATTAATTCTCATCCATTAAACCCATATAATATCTTATCTGGAACATCCATATACGTTCATATGGTTTACCCAAAAACCAAACCTTGTAGCTGTAAAAATACATAAACAAACTAGCTTATAATACAACAAGTAAATCAACATTACTACACTTTATTGAAGCATATTTATGACATTAATTAATAGCCATTTAACTGTCGTAATCTATGATCCGGAACAGCCATACACGGCCATATGGTCTACCCAAAAAATAGACTTTCTAATGATCATAATTCACAAGAAAATTAACTTCTAATAGTTGCAGCAATACATAACAAAAACTACTCCACTATCTACCAACACAAAATCAGCCATGTAACATAAACATGAAATCGAATTTGCAGCATAAATTATAGAGATATATCAGCCTCCACGAGCACACATGCAACAATAACATAATAAACAATAGTCAAATATTACTTATCTTTTCAATTGTGCAACTAGATTCAACATGACAACGTTCCTCCCTTGGACACAGTAAAATCAATATGCTTGAGAAGGTCACCCTTGAGCTCAGGTCTTGGATCCACACGCTAAGGAACTCTCTCTTTAATTTTGTCTTCTAAAGATAATACTCAAGCCCACAACCTGAGAAACACAACACAGGATTCCCCTTCTCTTGCAATACAAGTTTTGAACCTTAAGGTATCTTTCACAGGAGTGTCCCCCTCTCCTGAAATACAAAGATATGACAAATATGGTCTTATTCATAGGATTTCCCCCCTCTCCTGCAAGACCAATTGCAACAACTAGAATATCTTACACGTGATTTTGCCCCTCTCCTGCAGGACAAAGTGCAACAAATAGGATCTCTTGCTCTGGATTCCCCCCCTCTTCTGCAAGACAAAGCCTGACAAATAGAGTCTCTTGAAAGGATTATTCCCCTCTCCTGCAAGACAAGGTTGTGGTAAATGTGATCTCATTCCCTACAAAACAAATCTTGACCACAAGGTGCAAAATACCATTCGAATCCTTCCTCTAGAATTCGAATTCAAGAGGGAGAATATCTCCAACACTAACCAGCCAACTCACGAATGGAAGAATAATGAATAAAAAAGCAATTTGAATCCCTTTAGACCCATTTGAATTCCCTCTAAGAGACTGACTCAAGAATACACAGGAACAACTCCAAATCACCAAGAATATATCTATCTTGTTGACTAACCTATTCAAGTTCTCCAAAGAGAAACTCAAACGCACTTACACTCACTCGAATACACTAGAAAACCACTCCCATTCATTAGGGATAAACCGAATTTACTAAGGTTGACTCAAATATTCGCAAAATCCATCCCATGCACTGGAGACAACTCAAATTTCACCTACTAATTCAAATTTCCCTAAAACCAATCCCATGCACTAAATACAACTTGAATTCCAAGAGAGGTAATTCAAATCCACCAAACTGGATCTAACTAACATATAGTTACTCCAATTCACTAGAGTTAGTAGGGTGCATGGTGCATGGGTGTGATTGCATGGATGCATGCAAAGCATCAATTAGATGTAATAGGACCTCCATATTCCAATAAATTCAAAATTAGGAAACAAAGAGAATTGTTAGGAAGAGCAACAACCCCAAACCCCTCGAATGTGGAATCCAAGACCCCCCAGCCACGTTTGTTGTCCATGTTGAGCTATTATTTTATTATATATAAATAATAATAAAATAATAATAATAATTTCCATAGTCCATAATCCAAGCACCTAGTGCCACCATAATAACAAATGAAAAAATAACATATGTTTGGGTTTTACCATCAAAGCATTACATTAAAGATTCTAAATTGCATCAAGTTTTGTCTGCAAACTTTTCTAACTTGAAGCTCTAATATTCATCGAAATGCATAAGAAAACCAAGCTCTTGAAATAGTTGTAAAGAGAGTCTTATAAAAGGGAATTTCAATGCTTTTATGACATCCAAAAATTTCAATGGCAATATGACTTTAGTCCTCATATCAAAATTGAATCTTTACTGGTCAGTTTTACACACCCTTAAAGGTTCTAGGTAGAAAGAATAAGATCAATGTTACTACACACTTTGACAGTCATACAAGGATCAAGATATTTCCCATCCTAGAAAGGTCCATCTTGATATCAAATATATGATTCCCATCACATATCCTTATTGCTTAGATCCTATTGATATGCCCATTCTCTTATATATCAAAAACTAAATGAAAATAATAATAAAATTTTCCTCTTAATTACGAATTAACAAGAAATTATCATAGAATACCAATCAGAACTCAAACTAAATGAAAACAAGATGGATGAGCAGCAAAGTTGCATATTCTGTGTCATTAAGTTTGTAGTTAAAGTAGGTAAATTGAATTGTATCCCTAAAATTATTGATACTGGGTAGTAGGTAGAGTAGTAGCCTTTCATTTAATATATTGGAGAATCAAATTATAAAATTTTATAATCTTGCAAAATTTGTTTACTGCAATGACCAACTATTATAAACTTGCAAAGTTTCTTTACTGCAATGACCAACTGTCATAGTTTGAAAGATCTTTAGTTACTACAGTAGCCCTACCAATTGGTTTAGTTTGGAAAATTTGTAGTTGTTGTAGTAGTCTTTCATAATTCATTTGATTTATTGGTGAGTCATATTTTAAAGATTGTAATACTGTAGAGTTTTCTTCTTGCAATGATCAAGGTAGTTGGAACTCTTGGTCCAAAATCATGGTGTGTTAAAGTGATAGAGGGGAGCCTCAAAAATGGATTGTCTGGTGACTTTTGTTACCTATTTGTGTTTTGCTTTATATGGCATCGTAATGTTTTTTTTTTCTGTGACTAGGGGAATCGGCAACTGGGGACTGGGCTGGTACTCGCATGATAGGGGTCCAGGGATCCATTCCCACTACCATTATACCCCTAAGTGCTCCACAACAGCCCGCAAGCATGGGACGTGAATAAGACCAGGTGTGATTTGAACTCATGACCTCCTTTACAACATGTGACTTTATATCAAGTGAATCGCCAATGAGCCACACCTATGCAATCATATGGCATACTAATGTTGTTCATGCAATATCTCAACTATTAGAATTTTTTTAAGATCATATTGCAAGTAGTGGGTTTACTTTGGGCATATAAAATTCATGTTAATATAAGTTGAATCACTAATGCAACAATGATTTGACAATGATTGTTGCTCATTTTGACTTCTTTTAGGGAAATGGTAAATATCATCAAGAAACTGTTGAAAATTTGAGAAAAATCCTGACAAACACTAACCCTCGGAAGTTTATTTGTTCATATACATACATAGAAACATAATTCCCACATAATATGTTGCATACCTTTTCCCAAAGGCTAATATATCCTAATGCATTATTATATACCTTAATCTCCTTCCTCTGCATTGGGAATAAGAGAGCAGCTGGCCAAATCCCAAACTAACCACTTTTTGAAACCAACATTTCTGGTTAAGAATCAAATCCACTGCAATAATTTCACATACTGACCTTTAAACATGACTAAGTGGACTTAATGAATTAAGGTTAACTCGACTTTCTTGAGAATTCCAATGTTGTAACTAAAAATATAATATAAAGAAGTCCTGACAAATAGTCGCTTTTGCATGACAATTGTCTCACCAGTTAATATATGCAATTGGGGATAAGGCAATTGGATGTGTTTTCTATTTCCAGCGAGCAAAACCCTGGTAGCTTAGATCGAAACCATTGGTGTCTTAGATCAAAAATATGACAAGAACATTGGTGCCATTGGCATCTAGCTCCGGCCTTCTCCTAAGTTGGAGCTGCACTCTGTTATTCTGGTTTGGGTAAAGAACAAATTAGAGGAGCTAGAGGAGACACTAATAGGGAACATTGGGGATTTGGTGGCTTGTTATTTGTTTTGGAGATGATTTCAAATGCGGATATTGAAGACAAGAGAGAATACAATTGTATAGAGGGAGTTTGATATCAAGATTTATTGGCTTGATATTAACTTAGTTAGTGCAAAAGAGTGTCACAGACTTTACCTATTGGGAGATCCGCTTACCTCAATACTCTCATGCGACAAATTGAGTGAAATCTTTGGAGGGTAATATTCTCATGGCCTTGCTATAAATTGTTTGCTTTGCTTTAATCAAATTTCAAATTGCTCTAGGGACTTCTCTTTGAATTTATTTCTAGGAAAAAGTAAAGTTAATCAAAGATTTAAAACATTGTATGGTCCATTTTGATTTTCAAGAAAAATAAATTTAATCAAAGAACTAAAAAAATTTATGGTCCATATTGACTTTTCAAGAATAAAATAATCTTGAGGAAAGTTATTTCATAAATTTTCTTATTAAGAACAAGTAAGAAAACATGCAGAAGGCCTACGCCCCTGTAAACATGTACGCTGACATATGGATGGTTGCATGCATGGATGACCAACTAGTAGGACACAGCCAAATGGGTTCATAAACCTGAAGACTACCTGCAAGCAAACAATAAACTATGAGTCAAAACCCAAACTCTCCGTCAAAAATAAGATTAAAAAAAAATAAAGAAAATGGTATTCAATGGATAAAATCCATGTGATGCCCATTTGATTAACGAAAATCTATGTCAACTTGCTATATTTTTTATTGCCTAGCAAGTTATTCTTACCCATATCTTGTTAAATTTGTTCTAAAGGGACAATTAACAATTTATGTTTGTTCTCCTTCAATTTTGCAAGCCCATATGTAAATCTCTGTGCCAGAGTACAAAATGGCGAAATGGCTAATCTCGAGATAATATATGCCAATCTTCGTGTTCAAATTCAGGGCACAAACTAACAATTTGTGTTGAGGTCGGCGTTGATGTTGAACTTAGTGATATTGATCCTCTCGACGGAATATTTCAGGATCCTTGGCTGCAATATCAAATACAGAATGTCACAGGTGATAATATGTAGAGTTCGAGAGATAATGTTGATCCCATGGATACTGCAGGAAAAATGTCATCTCAGTCAAGTATTAAGGACAGAATTAAAAATGACAGTTAAAATAATGTGGAATTGGGTAATTGTTTTAGTTATGGAAAGGTGTTTGGTATATGTCAAAAATATGTTCAAACACTTTCGAGATGACTATTGTTTGCAGATTACAGATTCTCCAAAAATCTAAAACGTGAAATAGCTAGTGGGAAAAACTCAAAAATTGTCACAAATAAATAAGAAACAATAAACATAAAAAGAGACGAACATGATTGAAGAGTAGCTTGCGTTCTCACTTCTGACAGTGACAAGAACAAAATAGAGATTTATGTACTTTGTATGATTAGTATAACTACAACATACATATGACATCAATTTTAACAGCTACAAGATCCATAAGGCGGGAAGAATAACATTCTCACATCAAAAAATCTAGCTCCTTACTTCAATCTTTGCATACGACATGGCATCAGATGTCTGGCCCACTTGACACCTAGCCAGGTGAAAATAAACACTGACGCCCTCAATAATACTCAATGCCGCATTCATGAGAAATTGATCAAATAAATGTCCATTGCTTACAGTCAAAGTAGCAAGTATGTTAGTCAATTAATAGCGGCATAAATTAAGCATGTGAAGCAGAGAAACCGCAGAAGATTAACCATTTGAATTTCACAACCTGTAACAACCAATATTTTTTCTGCAGAAATATATTTGATACATTTAGGAATGAAAATCTAAGGAAAACCATTAAGCAGTGTACATAATAATTTCACAATGTTAGAATTGTTGTTCCATTTAGATCATCAAGCAATGAGTGCAATCGGATTTTTAATTACTATGCACTGAAGAATAATGAACTATACAAAGTGAACAAATCAAATCTCACAGCAAACAGACAAGTATTTCTCAGAGAATTATAGTATTATCTTCATTATAGAATATGGTGTTACAATAGTGTTACATAAGGAGGAATTCGAATCATTAGGGATGAATTCGAATCCACCAACTGACTCTAACTGTATTCAACTGCATGGCTAACTAAAGATGTCTAAATCACTATCGGAGTCCAAGTGGTTAACTCCAAATGTCTAATTCAGTCAATCCATCAGTTATAATCAATTAAATCAATCTAATTGCAATGGTAGGTGAGAAGTAGGTGAGAACTAGCACCTTCCCACATGCATCCATGCATAACTAGCGCTAACTGAACTGGAGGAGAACTAATTGAATGTAACTGAAGAGTAACTAAGTTTAACTAGTTACCAACTCCCAACAACTGAAGGAGGTTAGTTTAGGCACTCCCAGTGGCTCCTAAAATGTAGGGATGGGCGTAAGAGGTGCCTAAACTGATCCATGCAAGTGCAGTCAGTATCAGTTAACCTCTATTGGTGTTCCCCACACTCTAATAACTGGTACATGTGTCCCCATTAGGCCAAGTGGACCCAATAATTAATAAAAGACTTCTAAGTTAGGCTAAAATAATCTAATAGATAGTTTGGTCAAGGGAGGATTATAAATCCTAACACCCCCCTGAATCATAACTTAGACAACTGTGGGCCCTGGAAACAAAGCCATAAGTCACAGGTTAGCCTTCAAGGCATGGCACCTTTCATCATCTTCTATTTGTGGTTCATCATCAGGATTATTTGCTCTTTGTGGGAGAGCATTGTTATTCTTCTTGAGGAAAGCAGTCAATTGGTCAAGTTGCTTCTTCATGCAAGAGTCTTTTGGATGAAAACCCCTCATACAATAGGGACACGTCTTCTTTTCAAACTTCTTCTTCTTCTTAGAGCTCAAAACTCCTTCAAAAGTCTTTTGATTCTCTTTAGGCTTCGAATCAGCTGTTTTAGGCTCCTTCCACTTAGATTCCCCTTTAGCTTGCACTTTGGTAGAGTCTGTCACTAGGAGGGATTGATCTTTGGAAGTCTTGATGACTCCCATCTGGATCAACTTCTCTTGCTCCTGTATGAAGGACTCGACAAAGGAATCAAGTGAGGGAATCTTCCAATTGGGAATGGAAGCCCTTCTAGAATGGAAGATTGAGATAAATACAAAATACTCAAAGCCTAGTTTGTTGAGTATGGAGAGCACATGAAGCTCATCCTTTCTTTCTATTCTGCATTGTCTGCATTGAAGTGCAAGACACTTGAATTTAGTAAAGAATTGTTGGATGGTCTTGAAACTGCTGGGAAGTAAGGCTATCAACTCGTTCTCCAGAATGTGTCCCCGAAGCTCATCTTGCTTGCCAAACAAGACTTCAAGCTTCTCTCAAGCTTCTTTGGGATTCCTCAAACCTTCAAGGTGAAAGAGGAGATCTATGGAAATATGAGTACATATGTAACCAAAATCTTCATCTAAGCGGTTCAGAAACATGTTTCTCTCAGCTGGATGATGGGGCTTAGCCTCCCTTCCAAGTATTATCTTGAAGTATCCCTTCTTGCGTAAGGATAACTGCATATCTGCCCTCCAATCAATGTAATTGAAGGGTGTAAGGATCTGAGGTGTAGAAGGTTGAGAATCCATAATTCTCCTGCTGGAAAATACAATATCTTCACACAAGCTACGTAGCACTTGTAGAAATTTCACTACAAAACCAAAATTATTCGAACTATGTTAGAATCAAGACTTCCCTCTCGACATGAACACTTTCTCAAGGTCCATCACGCCCACACCGCCACTCTGAATAAATTCAAAGGAAGAAATGAACTCTTTGTGGGACTTCTGTGGAAATCCAGTTGCTTCTGGTGTTCAATGGAGAGTAGACGGACTTGAAGCTTGCTTGAGATGGCTCTGATACCATGTTAGAATTGTTGTGCCATTTAGATCATCAAGCAATGAGTGCAATCAAACTCTTAATTACTATGCATTGAAGAGGAATGAATTATACAAATTGAACAAATCAAATCTCACAGGAAAAAGAATAGTATTGCTCAGAGAATTACAGTATTATCTTCATTACAGAATCCGGTGTTACAATAGTGTTACATAAGGATAAATTTGAATCATTATGGATGAATTCGAATCCACCAACTGACTCTAATTGTATCTGACTGGATGGCTAACTAAATATTTCTAAATCACTATTGGAGTCCAAGTGGTTAATTCCAAATGTCTAAATCAGTAAATCCATCAGTTATAATCAGTTAAACCAATCTAACTGCAGTGGTAGGTGAGAACTAGAGCCTTCCCACATGCAGCCATGCATAACTAGCACTAACTGAACTGGAGGAGAACTAACTGAATGTAACTAAAGAGTAACTAAGATTAACTAGTTACCAACTCCCAACAACTGAAGAAGGTTGGTGTCGGCACTCCTAGTGGCTCCTAAAATGTAGGGATTGGTCTAGGAGGGGCCTAAACTAATGCATGCAAGCGCAGTCAGTCTCAGTTAGCATCTATCAGTGTTCCCCACACTCTAGTAACTGGTACATGTGGCCCCATTAGGCCAAGTGGGCCCAATGGTACTAGTGGACCCAATAATTAATAAAAGACTCCTAAGTTAGGCTAAAATAATCTAATAAACAGTTTGGTCAAGGGAGGATTATAAATCCTAACACACAAAGTGTGAGAATTTTCCCTAACTTAGCACACAAAACGTTATCTAAAGATATGCATAATGAGTAACCTCAAAAAAGTATGAAATAAACTGTACACGACAAGTATAGCAAAAATAATATGCTTGACTATAAGCAAATCAAAATAATGAAAGCCATTGTTGCTCACCCAGCAATTAGAAAGCATCTCGTGCATCACAAGCAACGACAACCGGAATTCTGGTGTTCGCACTGGGGAAGGGGCAAAGTAGAGCCCATCTCAGTTGACGAAGAAAAATCCCTTACCCAGGTGGAACTACATGCATGGAAAAAACCTAAGTTGTTGTTATAACGGCCTTTCGTGAATGTGCATGGCCATGTACGTGGCCAGAGATACTTAAACTTATTGCCTAGCGTGCCACGCATGGATGCATCAACTACAAGGTTTTCGACTGTAGTGACTGATAGATGAATTCATCTTGTTAGATGTCAATAAATGTCAAAATGGAAAAAATAAAAAATTGTTTCAAAATAATAAAATGAATCCTAAAAACTTAGAAAAACTTGTTAATATTTATACAAAATCATAGCATAAAAATTGTGCTTGCTGCAGCAAGACTGCCAAAGCCCAGGCGAATACATGATTCCCTACATGGCAAGGAATAATAAGAAGTTCCCTTCTTAACTACACATTGACAAGAAATGATCATAGAATACCAAGTCAGAACTCATATAGATTAAAGGCAATAAAAGGAAGTGAGTCATGAAAACAAATGCAGTCGTAGCATTTGATAAATCTTTTAGTTTCAAAAATGCCAAACCCACATCACACACGACTAACCTCCTGAAGACTACCCATAAATAAAAGTTTCATGTGATTTTGAAGTTCCACGTGATTTGTTTGCATGTGACTACTCAGTCAATTGACATAACCACACGATCCATACAAATCAACATGATTATCACCTAAACATAATATACTTGATCTTAATAAACATCATCCCAACTCTAACAATCTCTTCTTATGATTCTTTCCTTCAGAATATCTCCTCGATCTTTCCACATAATTCCAGACATTGATGAGTTCAAGACTATGAAGTTGCATGCCTATCATTCAGATGATATTCATGCTCGTAACAAAATCCCCTGAGAAAGTACTAATCCAACTTTTGTCACTATAGCATGAAATTTTCCAGATAATACGAATTTACGATATCAATGTCTCTTATGTACCTTGACATTGCATGAAATAAGTCTGCTTTGCTTCTACATAAAATTAGAAATTTTTTCTTGAAACTAGCAATGGCTGAAGAAACAAGACCCTCAAAATTTAGTATTTATCCCCTAAATTTATATTCACGAATCACTCTACATCATGAATTCTACATGCAGAGATAGCTCTTCTCTTCATGGAACTAAATTAATGAAGAGATATTTCATGAAATATGAGAGGAGAGGAGTTACATGCAAAGATAGCTCTTATCTTCACGGAACTAGATTAATGAAGAGATATTTCATAAAATATGAGAGGAAATTTTTATAGTTGTAGAAACAATTCTAAGATCTTCAAGATAGTCACGGAGATCTTCAGAGAGAAGACAGGAATTTTGAGGCATGTTGTCACAAGAAGCCACTCCTACTTGTTTTCCTCTAAAGACGTGAACCTAGGAGGTAAATGGAAGTCTGAATGGGATGATTGCACCTCCGGTTTGTCTCATGGCGGGATCAATCTTAATGACTCTCACGATACCTTACTCTGGATGCATAACAAAATAAATGGTGAGGTCACTGCTTCGTTGTCTTATGACCTTATAGTTTCTGCCCATGTGCCTCTTTCCACTAAGAGAGTACTGATATAGATTTGGAACTTTAATATACCTCTAAAAATTAAGTGTTTTATTTGGATGGTTTTGGGTAATCACATCAGTACTTGGGATACTTTGTTGAGGAGAGGATGGTGCGGCCCTAGCCGGTGTTGTCTTTGTCTGTCTGCAGAGGAAACCATTAGTCATATCTTCCTCTCCTGCCCCTTTGTAAGGAAACTTCTTGCACAACTCAAAATCTCTTACAATCTGGATATTTCTTGGTAGACTATTTCAATCCTTGGGAACCTTGAGGTGTGGTATAAGAATGCTTCAATGTGCTCACATCTGCCACTTTTTCTTATTTGGAATATTTGGACCACTCGTAATCTCACTCTTTTTTAAGACAGAACTATTGGGACCGATATACTTGTGTCAATATCTTGGACCAATTGATTGTGTTTCCTCTTAACAGGAAAAGGAAAGGACCTAGGTTGATTGGCTCTCCACCGGTGCTCCATTTTCCACACGGGTTCTTCGATGGAGCCTGAAAGAACAACGTGGGTGGTGCTGGTATAGTGCTCGAAATCAACGGTTTTCACTCTTTTAGTCTGAAATTGGGGAGTGGCTACAGCACAAACTCTAGAGCAGAGTTACTTGCCTTATGGTCTTTATTGTTTCTTGCTGAAAAAATAGGCATACCCACCGTTTATATTTCCGGGGACCCATCTGTTGTCATAAACTGGGCAAATGGAAAAGTTTCCCTCTCTATCTTTGATTTGGGATGCTGGTGTGATAAAATCTCTTCTCTAAAAACCTCATTTCTCTCTTTAGAGATTCAGCATATCTACCGTGAACACAATCAAAAAGCAGACCGATTATCCAAGGAAGCGCTCATATTGGCCCCGAGCTTTTTTTCCTTCACTAAGCTCTACGAAGGACACATTATTGGGGTAGGTGAGACACAGATTTTCTAATTGTCTCGCATGAATTGTATCTATGTGATGGGTTATACTTATTTTTTCATGCCTTTGGCATTTGATATCTATTGTCTTCAATCACCATGACAAAGAGCATCTATTATGATTAGTCGACTCCCCAATTGCATCCGTGGATAATCAGTCTAGTTGACGTTAGTGTCCTCGGTGGAATCTGTCTCCCTATATTGTGAAAGGGGTTTTCTTAGTTATCCATGTTTTGTTTGAGCAGCCTGCTCCCACTATGCTTCCAGACTTTACTGAGAGCTTTTATTGACCCTCCTTGTGATGGAACCATTATCCTTTGATTCATATGAATATCAAGGCTAAGTATTTTTTTTTCTGAAAAAAAAAAAGAAACAATTCCATAACACCTATAATAAACATGCTAGATACATAAAAGATACTATGAACATGACTATTTTTAAAATATATGATGACACCATGACTAACTATTTCAAGAATCTAACACATTACAACATATGATCCATGAGAAAGAAAGAAAATATATTAACGTCCTCTCGTTCCAGAGATAGGTCAATGGCACGTAATATGAACAAGTATCTTGGAACTCTTCACAGTGCATACTAAAGACGTGTGAAGATCAAATTCCTGCTTTTCATGGCTTTAGTCCATGACTTTAAAATTATTAATTATGACTCGTTGCTGCACTATAAGCATACCGATAAGGACCTCTTTCCTTTCAACTTCAAGTATTGGCATTGTGAGGATACAAATGCAAAGAAGATTATTCAGTTAAGTGTAGAAGACTAGGGCGAAAATAAGGTATTGAACAATACCCGTATTGACCCATACAAGGCACATCATACAATCTTATTTAGGGAAGGGTAACTTGTTAGAAAGTCGGATAGTAAAACGCAAAGATGACTTTTCAACATTTTGTAGGATGATAGCTACTTGTATATGAGATTGAAAAAGAGGACAACTTATGAAAGCATTGGGAAAAACGCAAGACAGACTTTAGAGGATTCTCCATCAATATCGCGTCCAAATAACATAATCTTAAGTGCGATAGCGATTGCAATATAAGAATAGCTACACGTCCAATTTCCAAAAGTGTTTGCACTATTAGAACAGAAATGGAACAAAGGATTATTTGGTTTAAAGTGTGGAATACTAGGGCGAAAGTAAGCTAGAATGGAAGAGCATCCCTATCGACCAACACAAGGCAGATCATACAATATTATTTGGGAAAGGGTTCCTTTTCATGTAAAATGGTAAAAAGAAAATATTACCTATCATGTCAAAACATTCAATAGGATTGAGTAATTTGTTTATGAGAACATAGGGAAAAGACAAGGGAACATAGGGAAAAGACAAGGGTGATTCAAGAGTGATCTTAGTCCATAGGAAAAAGACGTGTGATTTGAGAGAGATTTTAGTCTATGTTATTTTTAAATAAAAAATTGTTAATAATAATATATTTAAAATTGCTAATAATAATAATTTATTTTTAAGGTCACAACCAAGTTAGATACCAATTTAGTGTATGAGAACGCTTTTGTTTGTGGAATGAGAGACCTCTTTGCAGGATTTAATTGTTGAAGTATTTATCCTAAAAGTAAACACAAATTTTTAACCATTAGACCCACTCAAGCCGCACAAAACAAAACAACTAAAAAAAATAAGCAAGTAAAAAAAATTATATCAATGCAATATAATACTAGAATACTGAATACTATTGTTATCACTCCAGGAAAATCCTCTGGGTTGCAGCTCGAGGATTCCTAGTAACTTAAATGTTTTCATGTTTTCTAAGTGGATCAAGTCAAGTGACCTACAGGACCTCACACTCTCAAGACATGCATGAAAATCAATCAGAGATAAGGCTTCTAACTACCATTGTTCAGAGGTTTGATAATATGGTGCAGAGATCGAGAACTTATCATGCTGACAGATTCATACATAAAATAGATATATATAAATGGCTAATCATAACAAGAAAAGTACTTATAATTCAAATCATCAATATGCCAATAGGATGACAGCTATCAGACATCAATTAACCTGAATAACAAATTCAAGCATAAGCACAGAATAGACAAGAAATAGAAGTTGAACATATGATAGCAAAAGAGCTTATATTAGGTCATGAGCAATATGAGAAGCTTGAAAATAGTAATGGTCTACAGGTCCCCGAAGTCGAACATTTTTTATAACATAAGTCTTAGGCTTTATAGCATTTACAAAAATATTCAGATCCTGAAAAATTGGATCTGTTTTACTAAAAATAGATAAAATTAATGTTTTTGCAAAATTAGGTCAGAAACCCTAATTTAACTACTAGTTTAACTAACTCTAACACTTGTTCACTCTTTGAACCTTTTGATGACTACAGTGAGTACTGGAGGAAAGCTGTAACTGGTCTTCTAATGGATGAGCCACTGTTGGTTAAAATAGGTAGGGTTTTGTGACCCTCTCCTCTTTGATGTATCCCCAAAACTGGAGCAGACCTCCTTTGATGGTGCACTTCAGTAACTTTCAGCTTTTACACTTCATCCTGCTCTTGCCCAGGTGTTAGTGAAGTAAACTCTTCATTTTTCTGCTGTAACTTGCCCTGTTAGGTCAACTTTTGCCCTAAAAATTTGGCCAAACTGCTGAAAACTGGGGCTCAGAGATGCTTTTGGTTCTCCAAATCTGTGACATTTGTGTATAAATTGAAAGAAATTTTTTTATATTGGTGTTTTCTAAGCAAAAACCTCTCTCAGTTTCTTGAAATTCGTTTCCATTTTCCAGATATCTGTATTTCAAAAACATGTGTAAAACAGGGAAATTTTGAGATCCAAAAATTAGGACTCATAGATGGATTCGATTCTCCCAATCTGAAATACCTGTAGGAAAAATGAGAGAGGTTATTATTCTATGACATGTTAGGAAAAACAATATCTGAGCGTTTTGAAAAATTATTCTCCAGTCGCTCAGAATCACCATTTTAAAATGATGCCTTTTCATAGTAAAACGTCAATTTCGGTGGCTTGGAGCGCCCTGAAATTTCGATCTTAGCTGCCGAAAGTCTGCTTTCGGTGGCTTAGAGACCGTTTTGAAACCACGCTTAGCCACAGAAACCTGTGTTTTGAGTTTTCTGAGCGGGTCCCCCTCCCTGTGCCTTTTAGGTGGTTAATCATGCTAAATTATGACACGCCTCATGCTGATGAATTTGATTTTTATCGGCAGACAACCGTTTTTGCTTTTCGTCCCTTTCGGTGGTTAAGGGTATTTAGGGTTTTGTTTGCTAGCTCCCGAAAGCTGAGATTTCGATGGCTAATGAACAGCCGCCATGTTCTCCCAAGCCACCGAAACTTTCTTTTCAAAAGAATATGCATAACGAGCTTTCGGTGATTTACTGTCTTTCTGGATCTCATTGTTTAGCTGCTGAAAGGCAGGGATTTCAGTGGCTAATGAACTATTTGAAAGTTCGCCCAAGCCACCGAAAGTTTCCCTTTCCAAAAACGTATCTCATTTGCTTTCGGTGGTTAATGTCCTCCTGTAAACACTTGCTAAGCTGCCGAAACCAAAGCTTTTCGGTGGCTAATGAGCTGTTGGAAAACTCGCCTAAGCCAATGAAAGTCCTTTCCCAGAATTTTAATAAGAACGTGATGAGCAAGCTTTCGGTGGATAATCATGGTCCTGCGTTAAACTATTAGCTGCCGAAAGCTAGGCTTTTCGGTGGCTAATGAGTTATTGAAAATCTCGCCTAAGCCACCGAAAGCTAAAAATTTCAAATTTATCAAATAACAGAACATTAGATACCCCAAATTTGTTAGTCATCCCAATATCTTTCATAATATGACTTGAAATCTTCATCCTATCAAAAATAAATTGTATAAGTGAACTTATTGAAAATAAATTTATTTTGGGAGATAACAACTATATAGACGTCAAAGAAAAATAGAAACACACATAATATCAACTGTAATCACAATAAAAAGATAGCTCCAAAGTAGGTTTTTTCAGAAGATCAAATGCTAGAAAGCGAATCAGTTACATTAAGATCAATTCCAAAGCAAGATACTGAATTATCATTCAAGTAAATAACTTGAAAATGGAAGAAATTACATCAATACAAAAACATCGTCGGACAGTTTCTTGAGAACGTGTCGAGTGATTTGTTTAAGAATTTAGGGGAGAGTAAAAGAAACAAATAAACATCAATACAGGACACTGTCAGAGAGTTTCTTGAGAACATGCGAGTGGTTTCCTTAAGAATTTAGGGAAAAGTTAAAAACACAAATAAACGCCTGAAGAAAGTAATTGTAATTCCACACAAAAGATAGCTTCGAATTATGTTTTAACAAAAGAAAATGCCAACATAAAAAATGTTTCCCGAGGAGCAAGAAAACAAGAAAGTGACACCAATGCCAATCACACAGATGGCTCCTCAAGGTATATAAACAGTAACCACCACAAAAAGATCGCTCCAGAATAGGATTTTTCAATTGTACAAGGAAAAAAGTTTGCATTGAAATCAATGCCAAAGCAAGATACCGAAATATCATTAGAGAGTCCTTAACTTAAAAATGGAAAAATTACATCAATACAAGACATTGTTGGACGGTTTATTTAGAACATACGAGAGTGGTTCCATAAGAATTTAGGGAAGAGTAAAAGAAACAAATAAACGCCTTAAGAATGTCAATCGTAATTCCACATAAAAGATGGCTTCAAATTATGGTTCTACAGAAAATGTAAGCATAAAATACGCTACCTGAGGAGTGAGGAGCGAGCAATGCTGGAGCAAGGAAAGAACAAAGTGACACCAATGCCAATTACACAGATGGCTTTTTAGGGTATATACGAAAGAACATGTTTTGGATTTCATCAAGGGTATTAAGGTAGTTTCAATGCCAACATAGACGGCTTACATGTTCTCCTGTCCAAGGCATGCTATAAAAAAAAGTAATCTTGAACAAAGATGCTAGAAGAACTAAAAAAGAGATGGTGTAAAAATTGTTAATTTTAAGTGTCTTTTATCACTCCGGTTTTAAGTCTCTTTCTTATTGTTTAATGTCCAACCCAATAAACATAACATTTATGTTGTTGATGAATTGATTTCTCATAAACAAATTGGACATGAGACACTGGATAAATTCACTGACATAAATTTTAAAACAGTCACACAAAAAAAATTCAGACATAGTATTTTTGGCAAATTGCCTAGGAAAACCCCACAAGGATAAAACCTGTTTAAGAGAGTTATTTTTATTTCTTCACCTGAAACTGCAGAATTACAACTTATCTCATCTGCAAAACCCAAAATTTTGTCTCAGAATTCGTGCCAAAACAGCAGTGAATGAACTATACAGATTTGTTTGTATGGACCTCGAAAATCATACCACTATACAGACTTGATTGTACGAACCTAAAAATCGTGCCACTGTACATCCTACACGGCTTTCGGAAAAAAAATTCCTCGAAAATTGTGCCACTATTTTTCTTCTCAAAAAAACATGCCCAAAATTGTTGTACGGACATGTTTTCTCTCCTACATTTTTCTTTTTCTCCTCTCAGGAAGTTGAATTGCTCTCTGTTCTCTCAAATTTGCTCTCCAACTCTCTTGGTTTCAAAAAGAGGAATGGGTGTCTTTTTATTATTTCCTTTGTCTTTTCATTTCACCTTCCCAGGGTAGTTGAAAGGTCACTAGATCAAGGGCCCACATTTGATCTAGTGTTTTCTCATCAATAAAAGACATTTTTCTCTGCATTAAATATTTTTCCTCTCAACTCCACTTCAATTTATTTTAAAAGTCACTTTATTCTCTAAAGTGCATTAATTACTCATCTCAAGTAATTAATACGAGGCTCATGTAATTTGTCCACTTTTAATTGACTAAGGCACAAAGACATTGTTACCACCTAAGTTGTACTTAGTGGCTTTTTATCAAGTGAGCCTGGTGAACCGGACAAAGATTTTTTGTTCTGACTTCAGAAGACCTTTCGAAGTGCTTATGGGAAGTGCTTGTTGTACTATATCACATGTTCATACCCCCTTGGGGGAGTTTTAATAAATGTTCTAGCATGATAGTGTCTGTAAAAGACTCAGTCTCGTAGACTTTATTTGTCAATCTGATCAACCCAGGGTGTTTTTTCCCTTGGTTATTATTGGTTGTTGAATAAACGACTTATAATTTCTGAGTTTTTCACTCAATACCTCCAAAGTTGGGGTGGTCGGCTTGGCATTTAAGGCTATTGAGGTTATTAGAGTCTATGTGTCAATATATAAACATGCTAGGCATTATGGTTGAGTCATATGAACATGTCTAAGCCCCCCTAGGTTTTTTAATTTTTTTAATTTTTTCAGTGTTTTTTATTAAAATTTAATTTTTCCAAAACTTACGTTATTTTTTAATAGTTTAATTGGAAAATTTGGTTTTGTAATAAAAGTGGGCTCGAAGGTCAGATTCAGTCATGTAGGTGCTCATTTCAAGCTAAGAGCACGTAGAAAACCTATAGACCCACTATTTCATAGTTTTGAGTGATTTTCCATCACTCGGGTCAGAAAGCCCCAAAAAATCAATTATTGATTATTTTAATTAATAAATTGATGAAAAATAGAGCAAATCCAAAATCCTAGATTAGTGGATTCTCAACCGATTTGATTGAAATCAGTCTCATCGGCACCAGATTGACTGGATTTGACACATCCCTGACTGAAGGAGGTGATCTGGGTGGATCCAAAGTTGAACTTCAGCTTCCTTTATGGGGAATTTTGCCCTCCCTCTCTCCTCCACATGTGTGGGCTCATCTGGATGAGTTTTGGTGGATGCTTCAGTCAATAGGTTGAGGTGTCAGTCAGATTAGCTCTCCGATTGACATTCAGACTAAGTAGAAGCTCAGTTCAGCTTCAAATCAGGCATTGATGGACTCTCTTTCAGTTGCAGTGGTCTATCTCCTTGGGATTTGTGCCCCCTCTGGACTGGGGTTTCAATTTTGTGTATAAATAAAGCATGGTTGCCTCCTTTCTGAGTTAGTAAAAGTTGGATTGAGGAGCTATCGTTGTTGTAATACTATGTAATATCTTTTGCTATTGGAATAAAGTGAAGCTTTGGAGGAAAGATGGTGTCATGTCATTGTATGTGTGGATGAGCATTGCCATGTTTTACTGAGGTAATCTGTATCTATGTTCATAATTTGTTAATTGTTTGTGGATTCATTGCTAAGATTGATAATAAGATTATTATAATCTTTATAGGAAAGGAGTTTGTTAATAATTTTATTGGTCATCTCTTTCCTTTTTGATGTATGTTTAGAGATCTAGATTCAGCATGTTTTATAAGTTTATATGCATGTTATTCTGAAATCTCTATGTATGTATTAACCGAATCTCCCAAGTAATTTGGCACGTCTTTGGACTCAGTTGCAGGTTCCTATCTTGGAGAGGATGTTAACCCAGTTTCCTTCTTCACTCTCTCCAAATCCATTCAAAGGAATGGCCCCTCAACATTCCACCAGAAACCTCCACGATTGATCTTCAGGGATTCCAGCAACAAATGCTCTTCTTTTCCTCTTCCTCCTTCAATTTTTTCTAAAATCAGTCCGGTTACTTGTTTTCAGCTTTAAAATTGTTTAGTTCTATCAATTTCATAGTTTATTTTACATATATCTTGTTCCCTTAAAACTCATAAACTAGATCTCATTCCTAAAAGAAAATTTACAAGCATTCTAGATCTAGTTTTAGGGAAAATTGTCATTTTTCAAGGCTGTGAAAGTAGATCTAAAGCTCGTTGAATGCATGGTTGTTTCCTTAGAGTCTAAAAATTTATATTTAGCAATTGAAGTGCTTCATATTGGCTGCCCCCAAAGCAGGCCAAGACCCCAAGGAAAGCTTTCTTTCCTTGGTTCCTTTTCTGCTTCTTTAAAAACTAATTTTAACTTCGAATTTTTGAGTAAAAAGTTTGTTCATCCAAAAGTACTTTTGGACATATTTAACTGTGATAACATTGCTGGTTTTTAGCAGGTGTAATAGAAAAGAGGAGGATGCGCTGTCCAGAAATCATTTTTGGACCATTCGAAACCCCTAGGGGGTCTCCGTCTTTCCAAAATTTCAATTTTTTGCAATTTGTAATCCTTTGGTCTCATTCCATACAAGGACCAGGTGGATTAATTTCAGTTTTATTATATTGTAATTTCTGCTAATAAAAATAAAAATCTTTTCGAATAGGCTCTTTCGAGCCTATTCCCCATCCCCCCAAGGGGGATCCGCGTCCGTTTCACTTTTTTGCATTTTTCCCTTTTTTTTATATTCTAGTTTAGTCTTGACATGCAGGTTTATATACTCTGATAACATTTTGCATCATTCCATATTTTCAATTCAAAAGTAATCATACTACTTACCCCACAACTTCCCGATTGACCCGCAAGGGGAAAGAGATGTGTGGTAGGACTAATTAGAAAATCGGTGTTGTGTATCTCTGATTCCATTTTCATTAAACGTTTTAATAATCATAATAAAATAAACCCTTCCTTGATCCCCCGATTGTGGTCCACTTGGACCGAAAGAGGTTCGTGGAGGGTTTTCTTTTTAATAAGAACACCTCTTTTAAAACTTACTAAAAATAACAAAGACTCCAGTGTGTATACTCTGCACTTGGCTGCGGTTCATCCGATTAGTCAAGCTGCATCAAAGCACTTGAGTGACTAGATTAATTAGTCTTCATCTCCCAAATTGACAAACCATCAGGCAAAAATCCAACACCTCGAACAAACTGTAAGCAGTGGCAAAATACCCAAAGGAGTGGGAACAACTGGAAAGTGACCTCTAGGCATCGATCTCTATCACACCCTGATGGGTGTGTTATGAACAATAGTCTCCAAGACTCCGTTCCAGCCCACAAACACCTTGCAGGTAGCCGTGAAAGTTCACTTTTGGACCTACTCCAAGTACCCCTCGGGTATATTTGGAGTACCCTTTTAGCCTAAATTAATTAATTCACATTCCACATTAATTTAAAATCTACCAAAAGACATTTGCAAAACATTCTTTCAAGCGCATGCAAGCACATTATTTTCTCTGTTGACTCCATTTAAGGCATTAGTGAACAAGGTGACATCCTTGACTCGAGACTTGCCCCCAAGGACACACAGAGTGGCTTGAAGATTTATGCCACGTAACCCATGTGTGTGAAAGGCTGCAACACTTTTTGGCGTCGTTGTCGGGGATAAATCTTTTTATTCCCAATTATGACTTTTGTTTTCTTCCTTTTTGCTTTTGCTTTGTTTGATGAATGCTTAGAGTAGATCTTTAATTTTCATCTGGCGACTCCACTGGCTTTTTTTTCAATTTTTGTTTTTACAAAGAAAAACAAAAAATAATTTTTGTGAGAGTTCTTAAATGTATATTTTTATTCTCACATGGCGACTCCATTGAAGGGATAAAACCCTGTTATCTCATGAACTTGTGAAGTTTTGTTGTGTGTAGATGAGCCCATGCGACATGTTAAAACCTTTAAAGCCCATCACTTGACAGTTCCACCTATTCAGTACAAGGTTTAATGGTTATATCAAATGCATGCTATTAATTTTTGATATGGATGAATTAAGGGAGCAGTATGGTGCTCAGATAACCGGAATTTTTCAGCCTATCGATTTCTCAAACATCCCAGGTTTTCCTAACTATTGTAATGGTGTGGGGGATGCATATAAATGGATTCTAGTATTTCATGGAAATTATGGCGATTCGGCCATTTGGCATGTCAAATCTTTCCTTGAGTTAATGGCTGACTCCAATCTTCTTCATGAAGACAATATGATGGAAATGTTTGCTGGTACTTTTTGGGGTGAGGCCTGTTGTTGGTTCTATTAGGGCCTTCCTAATAAATGTATAACTTCTTTTCCAAGCTTCCTTTGGATGTTTTTAGAGCAATGGCATGATGGTAGGGGTAGTATGAATGGTTTGAAAATGTTCCTTGAAAAGATCTGTACCTTCTACCTATCTAGGATAGAGTATCACATGGAAACATATGATGGACCTTTTGCCATGATACAAAGTATTGAAGACTTGGAATCACTTCTTGAACATTTAAGTGAAGAGGAGATCCGTGATACTCTCATCAAAGAGTTTCCTCATAGTTATTCAAGAAATGAAGTAATTAAGCGGCTTATTAAAGAATATGAGGTATCTCCCAATACACAGCAAGATTGAGGAAGGGAAAATCCAGGATGATCCTATTGAAGAGCTTTAGGAGGAGCCCATGATGGAACACATTGTTGAAGACTCTCCTCATGTCACCATAGCTGAAAAACATTGAATATTTGAGGTATTCTCAAGTGTGTTGCAATGCTGATATTTTTCCAGAAAGCCCTCTAGAGAAATCCACTGAGCAACACATCCCAAATGATCCCATTGAATATGTCCAAAAAGTTTCATTGATTGAAGATAATATTGAAGATCCTCTTCATGATATCATAATAGAAGCCTATAAAGAAACTTATGATAAGATCAGTATGGTGTGTGGTGATACTAGACCTTGTTCTCCTTATGTTGATGAAGGTTTGGAAATTTTATTGCCTTGTAACATTTTTTCTGAAGACGATTGTTATGAATACAAGGAAGACATGGATAGGCAGGAGCATGATGCCATGGATGAAGATTCCCCCACATATGACATGGATGGGATTGATGACTATTGGAATTTCATAGATAATCCAACTTGTAAAAATCTTATGGAGAATCCCATCCATGATATGTCCAACAAGGGGAGTGTCTATTCAAAAATTTGTGGAAGTCCAATCTATTATACTTCCATAGAGGGAAGCATGGATCTGGAGACCTGGGAAAATCCTAGTATGGAAAAGCAACATTCAAAACTCTTATATGATCATTCATAGTCATATCATGCAGAGCCGCACAAAGGTATCAATAATGAAGACATGGAGAAGCAGTGTTGTGAAAAGACAGATGTGATGCAATTAGTAGAATATCAGTCTCAACTATCATCTTCACATATAGGGTTTCCTCATGATTTGGAGCCGCTTGGGGCTTATACAGTGAATTATCATCCGGTAAGCCTTGATGATCAGTATGATGGTGTAGTAAATATGCCTCATCATTCCAATTTGTACATCAACCCTATCCATTCATGGATAGAAGTAGCCTACGCAAGCACTTACCAGTTTGGGAGGAAGTTTGACGACATTATTCATGCCTATGATTTTCCATCTATCCCACCCCTTCGGATCATCACGCAGGTTTGCATTTTCTGAATAAAGTATCCTTACTTTGGCTGGTAACCAAAGACAAGGAAAAAAAAAATTATGTTAATAAAATGCTTAGGTGGTTACATTGCATTTCTGATTACAATTGACCATTTTCATATCATGCTTAGAGTAGGAAAATAAGCTCCTTGAAAAAGAGCATTTACTTTCCGCATTTTTGTTTTGTACTTAGCTATAATAAAACATTTTTTTCATTAGTTAGTTACATTTATTTTGTTTAAATAAATCAGCTTAATGGTTCATTTGGTTTTTATGTAAAGCTTATGCTACTGAGGTTTTCTTGTCAAGTTGAGATGTTTTTACAGGGTGTATAAACCAGAGATTTTGGTGTTCTCGTATCTTCTCCTTGCCCTATGACCAAATCGAGAAAACGTCCCGCAGTTGGAGCCAGAATGTTACCACCTAAGTTGTACTTAGTAGTTTTTTATCAAGTGAGCCTGGTGAACCGAACAAAGATTTTTTGTTCGGACTTCAGAAGACCTTCGGAAGTGCTTCTGGGAAGTGCTTGTTGTACTATATCACATGTTCATACCCCCTTGGGGGAGTTGTAATAAATGTTCTAGAATGATAGTGTCTATAAAAGACTCGGTCTCATGGACTTTATTTGTCAATCTGATCAGCCCAGGATGTTTTTTCCCTTGGTTATTATTGGTTGTTGAATAAACGACCTATCATTTCTGAGTTTTTCACTCAATACCTCCAAAGTTGGGGTGGTCGGCTTGGCATTTAGGCCTATTGAGGTTATTAGAGTCTATGTGTCAATGTATAAACATGCTAGGCATTATGGTTGAGTCATGTGAACATGTCTAAGTCCCCCTGGGTTTTTTAATTTTTTTAATTTTTTTAATTTTTTTCAGTGTTTTATATTAAAATTTAATTTTTCCAAAACTTAAGCTATTTTTTAATAGTTTAATTGGAAAATTTGTCATAAAAGTGGGATCAGACGTCAGATTTAGTCATGTAGATGCTCATTTTCAAGCTAAGAGCACCCAGTAAACATATAGACCCACTATTTCCTAGTTTTGAGTGATTTTCCATCACTTGGGTCAGAAAGCCCCAAAAATTCAATTATTGATTATTTTAATTAATAAATTAATGAATAATGGAGCAAATCCAAAATCCTAAATCAATGGATTCTCAGCCGATTTGATTGAAATCATTCTCATCGGCACCAGATTGACTGGATCTGAAAAATCATTGACTGAAGAAGGTGATCTAGGTGGATCCAGAGTTGAACTTCAGCTTCCTTTACGGGGAATTTCGCCCTCCCTCTCTCCTCCACACGTGTGGGCTCATCTGGATGAGTTTTGGTGAATGTTTTAGTCAACAGGTTGAGGTATCAGTCAGATCAGCTCTCCAATTGACATTCAGACTCAGTAGAAGCTCAGCTCAGCTTCAGATCAGGCATTGATGGACTCTCCTTCAGCTGCAGTGGCCTATCTCCTTGGGATTTGTGCCCCCTCTAGACTGGGGTTTCAATTTTGTGTATAAATAAAACATGGTTGCCTCCTTTCTGAGTTAGTAAGAGTTGGATTGAGGAGCTATTGCTATTGTAATACTGTGTAATATCTATTGTTATTGGAATAAAGTCAAGATTTGGGGGCAAGATGGTGTCATGTCATTATATGTGTGGATGAGCATTGCCATGTTTTACTGAGGTAATATGTATCTATGTTCATAATTTGCTGATTGTTTGTGGATTCATTGCTAAGATTGATAATAAGTTTATTATAATCTTGATAGGAAAAGAGTTTGTTAATAAATTTATCGGCCCTCTCTTTCCTTTTTGGGGCATGTTTGAAGATCTAGATTCAACGTGTTTTATAAGTTTATATGCATCTTATTCTGAAATCTCTATGTATGTATGTATTAACCGGATCTCATGAGTATTTTGGAAAGTCTTTGGATTCAATTGCAGGTTCCTAGCTTAAAAAGGATGTTGATCTAGTTTCCTTCTTCACTCTCTCCAAAACCATTCAAAGGCATAGTCCATCGACATTCCACCAGAAAGCTCCACGGTTGATCTTCAGGGCTTCCAGCAACAAATGCTCTTCTTTTCCTCTTCCTCCTTCATTTTTTTCTAAAATCAGTCTGGTTACTTGTTTGCAGCTTTAAAATTGTTTAGATCTATCAATTTCATAATTTATTTTACATATATATTGCTGCCTTAAAGCTCATAAACTAGATCTCATTCCTAAAAGGAAATTTACGAGCATTCTAGATCTAGTTTTAGGGAAAATTATCAGTTTTCAAGGCTGTGAAAGTAAATCTAAAGCTTGTTGAATGCATGGTTGTTTCATTAGAGTCTAAAAATTTACATTCAGCAATTTAAGTGCTTCATATTGGCTACCCCCAAAGCAGGCCAAGATCCCAAGGAATGCTTTCTTTCCTTGGTTCATTTTCTGCTTCTTTAAAAACTAATTTTAACTTAAAATTTTTGGGTAAAACGTTTGTTCATCCGAAAGTACTTTCAAAGTACTTTTGGGCATATTTAACCGTGATAAGCTTGTTGGTTTTTTGCAAGTGTAACAGAAAAGAGGAGGATGTGCTGTCCGGAAAGCATTTTTAGACCATTCGAAACCCCCTAAGGGGTCTTCGTCTTACCAAAATTTCATTTTTTTGCAATTTGTAAACCTTTGGTCTCATTCCATATAAGGACCAGGTGGATTAATTTTAGTTTGTTGATATTGTGATTGCTGCTAATAAAAAGAAAAATCTTTTCGAATAGGCTCTTTCCCCATCCCCCCAGGGGGGATCCGCGTCCGTTTCATTTTTTGCATTTTTTCCTTTTTATGTTCTAGTTTAGTCTTGACATGTAGGTTTGTATACTTTGATAACATTTTGTATCATTCCATATTTTCAATTCAAAAGTAATCATACTACTTACCCCACAACTTCCCGATTGACCCGCAAGGGGAAAGAGATGTGTGGTAGGACTAATTAGAAAACCGGTGTTGTATATCTCTGATTCCATTTTCATTAATTGTTTTAATAATCATAATAAAATAAACCCCTCCTTGATTCCCTGATTGAGATACACTTGGACCGAAAGAGGTTCCTGAAGGGTTTTCTTTTTAATAAGAACACATTTTTTGAAACTTACTAAAAATAACAAAGACTCCACCTCCCAAAGACTTGAGTGACTAGATTAATTAGTCTTCACCTCCCAAATTAACAAACCATCAAGCGAAAATCCAACGCCTCGAACAAACTGTAAGCGGTGGCAAAATAACCAAAGGAGTGGGAACAACTGGAAAGTGACATCGACGTGTCGATCTCTGTCACACCCTGACGGGTGCGTTATGAACAATAGTCTCCGAGTCTCCCTTCCAGCCCACAAACACATTGCATGTAGCCGTGAAAATTCACTTTTGGACATACTCCAAGTACCCCTCGGGTATATCTGGAGTCCCCTTTTCGCCTAAATTAATTCATTCACATTCCACATTAATTTAAAATCTACCAAGAGACATTTGCAAAACATTCTTTCAAGCGCATGCAAGCACATTATTTTCTCTGTTGACTCCATTTAAGGCACTGGTGATTTATTTGATCAATTCTTTCGATTATATATATATATATATATATATATATATATTGAGTGTCATTACTGTGCTTATCTGCTTAAAATCTTGTATCTTGTTATCTTTTGTTTCCACTTGTTAATTTCAAAACTCCTAAACAACTTAATCCATATAACACCATCACACTAAGTAATTAGCCTTAGTAATTTAATAGGGTCTACCCCCCTTGGCTTCGTTAGGAGTTAGCCTGAACGGAGGAGTCAAGAACAAGGTGACAGCCTTGACTCGAGACTTGCCCCCAAGGACACACCGAGTGGCTTGAAGATTTCTGCCACGTAATCCAGGTGTGTGAAAGGCGACAACACTTTTTGGCGCCATTGCCGAGGATAAATCTTTTTATTCCCGAATACGACTTTTGTTTTCTTCATTTTTTATTTTTCTTTGTTTGATGAATGCTTAGAGTATATTTTTAATTTTCATCTGGCGACTCAACTGACTTTTTTTTCAGTTTTCATTTTTACAAAGAAAAGCAAAAAATAATTTTTGTGAGAGTTCTTAAATGTATATTTTTATTCTCACATGGCGACTCCAACCTTGTTATCTCATGAACTTGTGAAGTTTTGTTGTGTGTAGATGAGCCCTTGCGGCATGTTAAGACCTTTAAAGCTCATCACTTAACAGCTCCACCTATTCAGTACAAGGTTTAATGGTTATACCAAATGCATGCTATTAATTTTTGATATGGATAAATTAAGGGAGAAGTATGGTGCCCAGATAACCGGAATTTTTCAGCCTATCGATTTCTCAAACATCCCTGGTTTTCCTAAGTGTTGTAATGGTGTGGGGGATGCATATAAACATCCCTGGTTTTCAGTTTTTATTTTTACAAAGAAAAGCAAAAAATAATTTTTGTGAGAGTTCTTAAATGTATGTTTTTATTCTCACATGGCGACTCCATTGAAGGGATAAAACCCTGTTATCTCATGAACTTGTGAAGTTTTGTTGTGTGTAGATGAGCCCTTGCAACATGTTAAGACCTTTAAAGCTCATCACTTAATAGCTCCACCTATTCAGTACAAGGTTTAATGGTTATATCAAATGCATGCTATTAATTTTTGATATGGATGAATTAAAGGAGAAGTATGGTGCCCAGATAACCGGAATTTTTCAGCCTATCGATTTCTCAAACATCCCTGATTTTCCTAACTGTTGCAATGGTGTGGGGGATGCATATAAATGGATTCCAGTATTTCATGGAAATTATGGTGATTCGGCCATTTGGCATGTCAAATCTTTCCTTCAGTTGATGGCTGACTCCAATGTTCTTCATGAAGACAATATGATGGAAATGTTTGCTAGTACTTTTTGGGGTGAGGCCTGTTGTTGTTTCTATCAAGGCCTTCTTAATCAATGTATAACTTCTTTTCCAAGCTTCCTTTGGATGTTTTTAGACCAGTGGCATGATGGTAGGGGGCTATGTATGGTTTGAAAAAGTTGCTTGAAAAGAACTGTACCTTCTGCCTATCTGGGATAGAGTATCACATGGAAACATATGATGGACCTTTTGCCATGATACAAAGTATTGAAGACTTAGAATCACTTCTTGAACATTTAAGTGAAGAGGAGATCCATGATACTCCCATCAAAGAGTTTCCTCATAGTTATTCAAGAAAGGAAGTAATTAAGCGGCTTATTAAATAATATGAGGTATCTCCCAATACACAGTAAGATTTTGAGGAAGGGAAAATCCAGGATGATCCTATTGAAGAGCTTCAGGAGGAGCCCATGATGGAACACATTGTTGAAGACTCTCCTCATGTCACCATAGCTGAAAACATTGAATATTTGAGGTATTCTCAAGTGTGTTGCAACGCTGATATTTTTCCAGAAAGCCCTCTAAAGAAACCCACTGAGCAACACATCCCAAATGATCCCATTGAATATGTCCAAAAAGTTTCCTTGATTGAAGATAATATTGAAGATCATCTTCATGATATCAAAACAGAAGCCTATAAAGAAACTTATGATAAGATCAGTATGGTGTGTGGTGACACTAGACCTTGATCTCCTCATGTTGATGAAGGTTTGGAAAGTTTATTTCCTTGTAACATTTTTTTCTGAAGAAGATTGTTATGAATACAAGGAAGACATGGATAGGCAGGAGCATGATGCCATGGATGAAGATTGCCTCACATATGACATGGATGGGAGTGATGACTATTGGAATTTCATAGATAATCCAACTTGTGAAAATCTTATGGAGAATCCCATCCATGATATGTCCAACAAGGGGAGTGTCTATTCAAAAATTTGTGCAAGTCCAATCTACTATACTTCCATAGAAGGAAGCATGGATCTGGAGACCTGGGAAAATCCTAATATGGAAAAGCAACATTCAAAACTCTTATATGATCATTTAGAGTCATATCATGCAGAGCCGCACAAAGGTATCAATAATGAAGACATGGAGAAGCAGTGTTGTGAAAAGACATATGTGATGCAGTTAGTAGAATATCAGTCTCAACTATCATCTTCACATATAGAGTTTCCTCGTGATTTGGAGCCGCTTGGGGCTTATACAGTGAATTATAATCCGGTAATCCTTGATGATCAGAATGATGGTGTAGTGAATCTGCCTCATCATTCCGATTTGTACATCAACCCTGTCCAGTCATGGATAGAAGCAGCCTGCGCAAGCACTTACCAGTTTGGGAGGAAGTTTGACGAAATTATTCATGCCTATGATTTCCCATCCATCCTGCCCCTTCCGGATCATCACGCAGGTTTGCATTTTCTGAATAAAGTATCATTACTTTGGCTGGTAACCAAAGACAAGGAAAAAATATATATGTTCATAAAATGCTTAGGTGGTTACATTGGATTTATGATTACACTTAACCCTTTTTATATCATGCTTAGAGTAGGAAAATAAGCTCCTTGAAAAGGAGCATTTACTTTCCGCATTTTTGTTTTGTAGTTAGCTATAATAAATCATTTTTTCACTAGTTAATTACATTTATTTTGTTTAAATAAATCAGCTTGATGGTTCATTTGGTTTTTATGTAAAGCTTGTGCTACTGAGTTTTTCTTGTCAAGTTGAGATGTTTTTACAGGGTGTATAAACCAAAGATTTTGGTGTTCTCGTATCCTCTCATTTCCCTATGACGAAATCGAGCACACGTCCCACAGTTGGAGCCAGAATGTTACAACCTAAGTTGTACTTAGTGGTTTTTTATCAAGTGAGCCTAGTGAACCAAACAAAGATTTTTTGTTCAGACTTTAGAAAACCTTCGGAAGTGCTTCTAGGAAGTGCTTGTTGTTCATACCCCCTTGGGGAAGTTGTAATAAATGTTCTAGCATGATAGTGTATGTAAAAGACTCGGTCTCATAGACTTTATTTGTCAATCTAATCAGCCCGGGGTGTTTTTTCCCTTGGTTATTATTGGTTGTTGAATAAACGACTTATAATTTCTGAGTTTTTCACTCAATACCTCCAAAGTTGGGGTGGTCGGCTTGGCATTTAGGCATATTGAGGTTATTAGAGTCTATGTGTCAATGTATAAACATGCTAGGCATTATGCTTGAGTCATATGAACATGTCTAAGTCCCCCAGGTTTTTTAATTTTTTTAATTTTTTAATTTTTTCTGTGTTTTTATTAAAATTTAATTTTTCCAAAACTTCGGCTATTTTTTAATAGTTTAATTGGAAAAATTGGTTTTGTAATAAAAGTGGGCTCGGAGATCATATTCAGTCATGTAGGTGCTCATTTTCAAGCTAAGAGCACCCAGTAAACCTATTGACCCACTATTTCCTAGTTTTGAGTGATTTTCTATCACTTGGGTCAGAAAGCCCCAAAAAATCAATTATTGATTATTTTAATTAATAAATTTATGAATAATGGAGCAAATCCTAAATCCTAAATCAGTGGATTCTCAACCGATTTGATTGAAATCGGTCTCATGGGACCAGATTGACTGGATCTGACAAATCCTTGACTGAAGGAGGTGATTTAGGTGGATCCAGCATTGAACTTCAGCTTCCTTTATGGAGAATTTCGCCCTCCCTCTCTCCTCCACACGTGTGGGCTCATCTGGATGAGTTTTGGTGGATGCTTCAGTCAACAGGTTGAAGTGTCAATCAGATCAGCTCTCCGATTGACATTCAGACTCAGTAGAATCTCAGTTCAGCTTCAGATCAGGGATTGATGGACTCTCCTTCAGCTACAGTGGTCTATCTCCTTGGGATTTGCGCCCCCTCTGGGCTAGGGTTTCAATTTTGTGTATAAATAAAGCATGGTTGCCTCCTTTGCAAGTTAGTAAGAGTTGGATTGCGGAGCTATTGCTGTTGTAATATTGTGTAATATCTTTTGTTATTGGAATAAAGTGAAGCTTTGGAGGCAAGATGGTGTCATGTCATTGTATGCGTGGATGAGCATTGCCATGTTTAACTGAGGTAATCTGTATCTATGTTCATAATTTGCTGATTGTTTGTGGATTCATTGCTAAGATTGATAATAAGTTCATTATAATCTTGATAGGAAAGGAGTTTGTTAATAAGTTTATCGACCGTCTCTTTCCTTTTTAATGCATGTTTAGAGATCTAGATTCAGCATGTTTTATAAGTTTATATGCATCTTATTCTGAAATCTCTATGTATGTATTAATCGGATCTCACAAGTATTTTGGCAAGTCTTTGGATTCAGTTACAAGTTCCTAGCTTGGAGAGGATGCTGATCTAGTTTGCTTCTTCACTCTCTCCAATACCATTCAAAGGCATAGTCCATCGACATTCCACCGGAAAGCTCCACGGTTGATCTTCAGGGCTTCCAACAACAAATGTTCTTCTTTTCCTCTTTCTCCTTCAAATTTTTCTAAAATCAATCCGATTACTTGTTTACAGCTTTAAAATTGTTTAGATCTATCAATTTCATAGTTTATTTTGCATATATATTGCTACCTTAAAGCTCATAAACTAGATCTCGTTCATAAAAGAAAATTTACAAGCATTCTAGATCTAGTTTTAGGGAAAATTTTCATTTTTCAAGGCTGTGAAAGTAGATCTAAAGCTTGTTGAATGTGTGGTTGTTTCCTCAGAGTTTAAAAATTTACATTCAGCAATTTAAGTGTTTCATATTGGCTGCCCCCAAAGCAGGCCAAGATCCCAAGGAAAGCTTTCTTTCCTTGGTTCCTTTTATGCTTCTTTAAAAACTAATTTTAACTCAGAATTTTTGGGTAAAAAGTTTGTTCATCCAAAAGTACTTTCAAAGTAATTTTGGGCATATTTAACTGTGATAAGCTTGTTGATTTTTAGCAAGTGTAACAGAAAAGAAGAGGATGCGCTATCTGGAAAGCATTTCTGAACCATTCGAAACCCCCCAAGGGATCTCCGTCTTCCCAAAATTTCATTTTTTTGCAATTTGTAAACCTTTGGTCTCATTCCATATAAGCACCAAATGGATTAATTTCAGTTTGTTGATATTGTAATTGATGCTAATAAAAAGAAAAATCTTTTCGAATAGGCTCTTTTCCCATCCCCCCAGGGGGGATCCGTGTCCGTTTCACTTTTTTGCATTTTTCCATTTTTTATGTTCTAGTTTAGTCTTGACATGCAGGTTTGTATACTTTGATAACATTTTGCAACATTCCATATTTTCATTTCAAAAGTAATCATACTACTTACCCCACGACTTCCCAATGTGTGGTAAGACTAATTAGAAAACCGATGTTGTGTATCTCTAATTCCATTTTCATTAATTGTTTCAATAATCATAATAAAATAAACCCCTCCTTGATTCCCCGATTGAGGTCCACTTAGACCGAAAGAGGTTCCTGGAGGGTTTTGTTTTTAATAAGAACACCTCTTTTAAAACTTACTAAAAATAACAAAGACTCCAGTGTGTATGCTCTGCACTTAGCTGCGGTTCTTCCGATTAGTCAAGTTGCATCGAAAGCACTTGAGTGACTAGATTAATTAGTCTTCACCTCCCAAATTGACAAACCATCAGGCGAAAATCCAACGCCTCGAACAAACTGTAAGCAATGGCAAAATACCCAAAGGAGTGGGAACAATTGGAAAGTGACCTCGAGGCGTCGATCTCTGTTACACCCTGGCGGATGCGTTATGAACAATAGTCTCTGAAACTCTGTTCCAGCCCACAAACACCTCGCGGGTAGCCGTGAAAGTTCACTTTTGGACATACTCCAAGTACCCCTCGGGTATATCTGGAGTCCCATTTTCGCCTAAATTAATTCATTCACATTCCACATTAATTTAAAATCTACCAAGAGACATTTGCAAAACATTCTTTCAAGCGCATGCAAGCACATTATTTTCTCTGTTGACTCCATTTAAGGCACTGGTGATTTATTTGATCAATTCTTTCGATTATATATATATATTGAGTGTCATTACTGTGCTTATATGCTTAAAATATTGCATTTTGTTATCTTTTGTTTCCACTGGTTAATTTCAAAACCCCTAAACAACTTAATCAATATAACACCATCACACTAAGTAATTAGCCTTAGTAATTTAATAGGGTTTACCCCCCTTGGCTTTATTAGGAGTTAGCCTGAACGGAGGAGTCAAGAACAAGGTGGCAGCCTTGACTCGAGACTTGCCCCCAAGGACACACCAAGTGGCTTGAAGATTTCTGCCACGTAACCCAGGTGTGTGAAAGGCGGCAACAAACACTAAGGGAACAATTCCCTAGGTGCAAAAATTCAACACTCCCTCTTACCTAGAAAGATGTTCTCCCCCACTCCCAACTTATCTTTGAAGAAGATAAATTGTTTCTCCACTAAAGCTAGTAATCTGCTCATGTGCTTCTCACACAATGTAAGAATGCCCACCCTTTCTAAACTCCTCTCGAGAAAGGTTAAATTTAATGTCTTTTCATGTTAGGCATCATTGCATGAAGGACATCCTAAGCTGCAACACTCACCACTTCCGCTTCCCGCAAAAATTCTTTCTGGCTTGTCCTCCACCAGAATCACACTCTAGTCTCACAATGTCGGTTATAGAAGCTCCCTCTGTCTCTTGAAGTTGTCCTTCTACAGAACCTGTACTATGCACTAGTGCCTTATGTAGAGAAGTCTCATTTCACTCATATATCAGTGACAAGTCATACCAGCTGACTCTCTTGCCAACACTGGAAAAAGTAGCCTCTCGCATACTCCCCTGAATCGAACATTAGATACTCTGTACCACTGCAGTCTTCGGAGCATCTTGCTCTCCTCTCTAAACTAAGAACTGACTACTCAACGCCACATCAATCCTTGGAGATTCACACTCTTCCTTTGTCTTGCACTCCGATCCTATCATCCACCCAGATCCTCCAGATGTATGCAAATCACGCACCACATATTCTCCATCTCTCTGATGACCAATCAACACTTGATCAACCAGATCCACTCCCACTATGTAGATAAATATGTGTTCACTGTTGAACACCACTGCATACCTTGCACCCTCCAAGGCTGGAATGGAAAGTCTACTATCTCTCAACCCTGAAACAAAGAGCACTCCTGATACCTCCAGAAGCTCTCCAAACTATAGCTGGAATCGTACTCGTCCCATCTCTCTGGCTACATAAATTATGCCCTCTCCATCCTATACGAGCTGCTCTGGAATAATCTCTAAAGTGAGGAATGCATCTCGCATCAAAGTCATGTGCTCACAATACGCACTCTCAACTATAGGTCTACTACTACCGCAACTCGAAACAATTGTGACGAGAGAATTTTTTCTTGAACTTCACAGCAAAACTCTCGATCTCTCCTGTAGTTGCAACCTGTTCCTCTTTCTCCTACGTGCCCCTCTTCTTGATAGGACATTGGCCAGCATAATGGCCAAATGCATTGCATGCATAACACCCGACTCTGCTTAGGTCCTTCTTATGTTCACCTCCTTGTTGCTTAGCCCCTCCCTTCTTCGACTTCTTGCCTATAGTTGACAAGGCAACATTCTCTTATTCCTCCTTACTGTTTGATAAGCTACCTTGCACAATACCTCTTCGGGTCTCCTCCTGCATGAAATCATTCCACAGTCTATCCCAAGAAGGCAAGTTCTCCCTAGAAACTATAGCCTCCACGAAAACAGTCCATGGCTTTGTCACAGCATTCACAGCTGTCCTCTCTAGCTCACTGCCATCTACCTTCTCCCGAACTACGCCAAGCTCATCTCTCAATTGAGATATCTTGGTAAGGTAAAAAACTGCATATTTAGATGTAGCCATCCTTGTGCTCTTCGGCTTCTCTCACAATACCATTTTTCGATTCTCATTCGAGCTCTGGTATAAGCTAGTCAAAGCATCCCACATCTTATAGGCACAGTCTTTGCTTGAAATATATGGGATAACATGGTCTTTAACTGCATCTAGAATTATCCTTCTAGCTTTTATATCATTTTTGTTGAAAGTTGCAAGTGCTTGTGCATCGATGGAAGCGAGAACTATAATAGGATTTGCTTGTGTCCTATGAACCACCTCATCCCAAAGTTCATTTTCCTCCGATATAAGCACAATCCTAGCTTTCAATGGGACAAAATTCACTGCCCCATCAAGTATGTCCTCCAACCTTAATGCAGTAGCCATTTCAATGCAAAATTAAAATCCAACAAAGGTTGTTCACTGACAAAAGAAAACCCACTAACTGTCTGAAAATTCACAAATCTGATTTTTGTCCTTTCTTCAACTCAACTTTGATACCATGTTAATTTTGAGTGTCTTTTTTCACTCCAGTTTCAATTTTCTTCCTCATTGTTTAAAGCCCAACCCAATAAACATTTCTAATGTAGATGAATTGTTCACTCATAAAAAATTGTACATGAAACACTGGAAAATTTCACCGACATAAATTTTAGGGCGGTCACAAAAAAATTCAGACAATATTTTTGACAAATTGCCCAAGGGAAACCTACAAAGGGAAAACCTGTTTGAGAGAATTATTTTAATTTCTTCAGCAAAATAAAGTGCAACAGTTGAATGATAACATATCTCATCCGCAAAACCCAAAATTCAATCTCCAAATTCATGCCAAAACAGCATTATACGGATTTGACTATACGAACCTTGAAGATCATGCCACTGTACGGACTATGCAGACTTGACTATACAAACCTCGCAAATCGTGCCACTATACAGATTTCAAAAAAAAAAAAAAAAGTGGGGTTGCCTAGAAATGCACGCCACTGTTTTTCTTCTCAAAAAGTGTGCCCAAAATTGTTGTACAGAGCAACTGGTTCTCTCTCTTGTGTTTTTCTTATTTTCCTCTCAAGAAGTCGAATTGCTCTCTGCTCTCTCAAATTTGCTCTCCAACTCTCTTGGTTTCAAAATGAGGAATGGATGCATTTTTTATTGTTTCCCTTATCTTTTCATTTCACCTTCCTATGGTAGCTGAAAGGTCAGTAGATCAAGAGCCCGCATTTGATCTAGTGTTTTCTCATCAATGGATAAAAAATATCACTTTTCTATCCATTAAATAGTTTTCCTCTCAACTCCACTTAAATTTATTTTAAAAGTCACTTTATTCTCTAAAGTGCATTAATTACTCATCTCAAGTAATTAATACAATAATCATGTAATGTGTCTACTTTTTAGTGACTAAGGCACAGTGACTAAGAAAACACTTCCCTAGGTACAAAAATTCAACAAAAATCAAGAGAAAGATAACACTAACTCAAATCTAGCCGAGAGCCCGAACGGGTGTGGCTCATTAGCATCACTTGATATGAAGTCACTTGTTCTAAAGGAGGTCACAAGATCAAATCCCACCTGGATTTACCTGTTTCCCATGTCTTGCGAGTGGGTGTGGGGCACCTAGGTGTATAGTGGTAGCGGGAATGGATCCCTGAACCCGTGTCAGGCGAGTATCAGCCCAAACCTCAATTGTCGATTTCCGTAGTCAAAAATAAATCAAATAAATAAAAACTCAAGTCTAGACCAAAAAACCTTAAACAGTGTTTGCTTCACAACCAAAAACAAGAAACACAAAAATAAACAACCAGCTACATACTTTCACACCCTATTATAACTGAGCCACCTACTTGAATTCTAAATTAATGTGAGAGTAGCTAAGATTTATTCATAAAGTGAGATAATAATTACCATTCCAAGTGGGTTTATAAATACCCAGCTCAATAAAGGTCAGCATTAACCGAAAATGGAAGTTGGTTTATAAATACCCAACTCCTTTAGCTGAAATTGACAAAAATTACTATCACACCCTCGTATTCAATATCCCCATTACAAATATTCTGAACACTAAAGTTTAAAGAGGGGCTAAATATGTAATTCATTACATATATCCCACTTGGGCGCCATATCTTCCACACCAATGCAATTCCACAAACTGGTGAAGGTGGTTTTTTGTAAATGTCAACAAGCAGAGTTGTTAAGGGTACAAAAAAATTGGCACAAGCTGGGCTGCTAAAGGTACAAATATTGGCACATGTGGGGCTGTTGAGGTTAGTTACATAAATTGGCAAACTTGAGAATGAGGTTGCCAAATGTAAGGTAGCAGACCCCAATACTCTTCTGCGGAATGGGATCAGGACGATTCATAAACATGTCTTGCCAGTCATTTAGAAAGGGTAAAACATAATGCAAACGATAAAGATCCACTAAAACATGCTGGTCTTTTGAAGGTACAAATATTGGCACAAGTTGTCCTTGAAAATGGCATGATCAAATGTACTGCATCCATAATGGACCAACATCATAAAGACAAAGATCCACTGAAACATGCTGAGAACCAACTATATGAAAATCATCTATGAGCAGTGGAAAACATTTGGGGACCATGAATACAGACTTCATCAAAGATAACATCTCTTTGTTCAATCACCGAGTGAAAGGATCATACAGACAATATGCTGGACTATGGACCCGTTGACTTGATCCAAAACCAAGGGGAAGGGGTTTCTCCAGGTACATTTATAAACCCTTGCTCCAAAGAAGGGCAGTTATTTTATTTGTCGAAATATCATAAATAGCTACATTTAATTGGCCAAAGGTAAGTCCATAGGTTAAACAACAAAGAAGAAGTTCTGTAAAGACTTCAGAAGTCCCCTTTATAAACCCAAAGGAAAGCGAGGTGCCTGCGTCTTCCAGAAAAACTGATGTGTGCTGCCCTTGAAGAAGGGCAGTAATTTGATTGGATCAAATGACATAATTAGCTCCATTTAAATGGGCAAACATTTGTTACGAGTACCTGGGTTCAACGACAAAGAAGAAGCCTCTATAAATTCTTCACAAGTTCCCTTTATAAACCCGAAGGGAAAGAGAGGTGCCAGCGTCTTCACAAGTTCCCTTCATAAACCCAAAAGGAAAGAGAGGTGCCAGCGTCTTCCGAAAAAACTGCAGTGTGCTGGCCTTGAAGAAGGATTTACACCCCAGGGAAAAACCCTATAAAAAGGTGTCAGCCTTGAAGGAGGGTAACCCTAGGACAAACCATAAGAAACCCTAAAAAGAGATATGATCAAAAAAATCCTTGTTCTGTAATTGCAAAAAAACCTTAAGAGATGCCATTAGTCAAAAATCTCTGGCTCAACTTCTGAATTGAACAAGGGAGGCACACAACCACTCTAATACCATGTTGAGATTGACAAGAAATAGCCAGGATGAATGGAACCAACCAGCAAACTCAAAATTTGTGATAATATAAGAAATATCAAAATTTGTGATAATATAAGAAATAACAGCACTAGGACGGCAATAGAATAGCACAGCCATAGGAGAGAAAAAGACGACCAAATCAAGAGTCAAGAGCGCTAGAGAGGTAGAACTCAATAACAAAGAGAACGCTATGTTTTATGGTGCCAATAACGTAAATCACTTTTATAGAGAATGAAAAAATGATAACAGGATATATAAAATATGACAAATAAGGGTTTGTGTATATATACCACAGATGAAAGAATCGTAATAGACAATTAATTGGTGAAGGTCCCAAAAAATTAAATCAGCAATTATTGGAAAAATAATCAGGAAAAATCGACCAATCTTCGTTCTTCTGAAACAAAATAATCAGGATTATTTCAAAATAATCAATTTTTGATGGCATCGAGAATAATGAAGATTAATTTGATCAAATATTTTTTCATCAACGATATATGCACTGCACAACTCAAGGGTTAGAGTACATTTCCTAGGTGACAAGGTCGGCATTTAACAAACCTAAATATAATAATACTAATGGGTATAGTCTAAAGAAGGGACTTTTTCTTATTGTTTTTTTTTGTTTTTTCGGTAATGTTTATAGGTGAATCCAGTAACGATTTCCGGAAATTCTACATAACAATTACATAACAATTATTAAACTTGCATGATTTAGTTGCCCTAAAGGTTTATGATAGCGCTGAATCTGTTTCTGCAGTTTAAAAAACAATTTAAATTCAAGGAAAAAATATAACCGAATTCCAGCCACAAACAACCGGAAAAGTTAAAAAGTCGCTATTTAGACGGCTCCATACCAATGAAGACAGACTTAACCAAAAGTGAAGCTTACACTATTTTCAACATCCCCACACATTTAGACACAGCATTGTAATCGAAACAACCATCATTCATCATTCAATATCAAAAACAAAGAAATATTAATATGGTGTGCACTTTGGGTCCCTTTTCTCTTGTGTTCTGTGCAAAATTATTTATAAACACGGATCAAATTCATAACAGAGAGTGGATTCTCCAAATTAGCCACTAGAAATAGTTGAGAATAGATGTCCTTCATAATCCCCCTGACCTTGTGTTTTCTACACACCGTACGTCATACGCACAAAAATGGCCTCCACTATGTCATCCATAATAACGTCATTACATGAAGTCCATCCATGCCTCTGCCAGTGTTATGCCTCTGCCACATGGCTGTTACGCTAACGTCAAGATCCACGTCCTCACATCCTTAAAGCGTGCACACCTCAGGGATACTACAAATGGGTTTTATCCACGTCCCTACACATCCTTACGAGTATAACCATTCTCCAAGCCTGTTAAGTTTGAGGCCTTTCTGTACCAACCCAAGTTGTATCCCCAATCAACTTCAACAGTTCACTCTATCGGCATTGTTATGGGCAGGAGCACCACTCTTGTTATAGAAAGGGAGACTCATCAAAATGCCATTAAGGAGGTTGGGAGTCAAAAAAAATAAGTTATTTATGTTTTCATGGTTCCTTCAGAAGCAAACCTTGCTTCCTTGATTTTTAGTGCAAGGAAGATTGCAGCTTAAAACCCTAACAGAAAACAGAATACACAGCAGTGGAGTCGAGCTGCTACTTTCAATACCATGAATTCCCATATTGAAGCTGCATCATAAGCCAATCATACTTTCAATACCATGAATTCCCATATTGAAGCTGCATCATAAACCAATCAAATGAATTTCAAAACTAGACACCACCTGAATGTTCAATATATCTGAGAGGATATATTGACACAGGAATTGTAGAAAATCTGAGTGGGCCTAATAGTTAAGAACAACAACAACAGATGTTTCCTAAGTCACATGTTCAAATCCAAAAAGGGTAGGGTACATACACCTCCATAGACTAAGCAGTTATACTCTTCGGACCCACAAACAAGAGGTCTCATACATTAAGCTGTGAACTTCAAAATAGACTTTTATTATTATTATTATTATATCATCAACTTTAAAATAGATTATTATCATCATCATCATCTTGAGAGATTATTATCATCATCATCTTGAGATAGTACAGAAATTTTGAAATTTGCCCTGTTTAAATTGAATTACTGTCTAGCTGTAAATTCAATTATTATCTAGCTGTCTCAACTTTTAACTCAACAGATTCAATATCCAAGTTCTGGTAGTAGTGTTCCATACTAACTGCATAACATCGTAGAAATTGGTTGTTTAATTTTAAAAAATAAGTCAATAGGTACAAATTTGAGAGCATTATGACCAAAGCCACAGTTGAACCTGAAAAGGATTGCCGAAATATAACAGACTAATACCTCGCAAATTCATGCAGCCTGTGCATCACATAATTACAATGAAGAAATGTCACTATTTTATGGACAATTCTTTTGATACAAACACTACAGTATGTCAAGGTTAAGTACTTCATAACAATCAGAAGGCAAACAGATCCAAAATGTTGGATGTCCCAATAAATTTTAAAGCACACTCTGAGCATGCTGTATTTTTCCAAGAAGCAGAGGAAACTGTCCAATGCTACCATCAGAATAGCTCTGTCAATTGCTGAACCACATCTGCAAAGAAAAAGAAAAAAATTGGCTTCTTCAGAATAAGGTGAAACTCTTTTCCTAGCACAAGCCTAACAGAAGAGTTAATATTCTTAAATGCCAAGCCAAAACCATTTGAATCTAAAAGCCGAACTTCCAAGATTATAAGAACCAAAATCGGGTGCAAAGAAACACGTTCTAACCTTGAAGTATGGTTGATGAAGTCTGGAATTCCTGCCACAACTCTCCAGTAGACGACAGGTCAATGTTCAAATATTTTGCAGCAAGAAACACAGCGCCAGCAGCAATGTGGTCTGGTTTAAATTGAAGGCAAAGAGAGCTACGAAGCCTGCACAACCTTTAAACTGCTTTTACTAATAGTCCTCGTATTTGTTACAGATAGATATATTTGCTTTCCACATATCTCTGTAGACAAAACAAGGCGAACCATACACTTGCACTACCTTTCTGCCATTGCCTTTGTTATTATAAGCAAAACCACATGCGAGCAGCAGGGGGGTGAATACAAGAGGGGAGACAATCAATGGCTGAAAATCTGCATAATGATTCCTCCACATACTAGAGTTCAAAACAAAATTAAATGATGCCATAAGCATGCCAATGTAAATTCTCTGTCAAGCTGTACAATATTACGTTCCTCCTAACTGTCTATGAAGGACATCAGCATACTGAGCAGTGACCACATGAAAGTCTGATAGTACCGACACTGCTTTCAAAGCTATATTAGCCCAACAGACTACTGTATACAGCTACGTATTTGCCTACAACCATAAATCAGGCAAATATATGATTTTACACAGGAGACTTAATAAAATTTTAAAATTATTTCTATGTCAGTTTTATCCACCCATAAGCAAGAGTTTCAACTTATGGGGATATGGTAAAACAGCTGGATCATTATCAGGCCATAGAGTTCTAATCAACATGCTGCCAAGCTGGCCACCAAGCAAAATATCATTGAAAGAGATTAAACTTTCATATCATACTTCTTTTGCTCTTTATCTCCTCTGGATTCTTTGCTCTTCTCCATGCTACCCGTCTATCTTTTATAGATCCCTCCCCATTCATGAATCTCAACACATGCCTTCTAGCAAGTATATTATTATTCAAATACTGGGTTTTGTTGTATGCGTATTATTTCATTTTTTATGTTCCAACAATTTTAATGAAGACTCGCTCGACATGCTGAGATATGGTTGACGGTGCTTTAGTCCTACCAGACTACCACTAATAAAATTCCTAAAAGCACTGTCATTCTCTGAATTGGTCGAAATGCAATTCCTAAAACACTGTCATTCTCGTATGGATTTATTTTTTATCAACTAAGCAGCTAAAACCCTTAAACTCTATCCAAGGGCCAGGCTGTCACTCTTGATTAATGCCAGTTTATTGTTGATCGTTAACTTATTAGTAAAACCCTTAAATCTATCCGACGGTCATGCTGTCACTATTTACTTTTGTCGATCTTTTGCTCACCCTTGAGCTGTTGGTGTTGTGCTTTGGTTTTTGCTTTCTTCATCATTGGTTCAATTCCTGCCAGAAGCAGTTGAATGCCACTGCCAAGTCACAAGATTCGTCGAATTTCAACCTAGAGGTTCGAAATTCGCCAAATCTCAGCCAAAAAGTAAAATTCGTCCAAGTTTTGATCAATAAATTCGAGACTATTGTAAGACAGGCGCCCTTCACTGTCTAAGTTTTAGTGAGATACCAGTTCCATGAGAGAACAGGTGAAATGAAACCAGCAGCAGTTTCGAACAGTGTTTTCCAGCACGGGCAAAAGTTTTCAGGAAGATATCCTATGCCATTGCCGTCAATTTCCTAATTGACATTTGCACAGCAAAATCGTTGAAACAAAAAGAGTCAACCAGAATCCTATGCTGTTGATGTCCATTCCCTAATCAACATTTGCACAGCGAAATGCATTGAAACAAAATGAGTGAACCAGAATCCTATGCTGTTGATGTCCATTCCCTAATCAACATTTGCACAGTGAAATGCGTTGAAACAAAATGAGACAACCAGAACAAAAGATGGGAGGGGCAGGCAACTTTTAACTGCCCTTTGGGGGTATAACTGTGCACTTTGGGTGTATAACTGTGCACTTTGGGTGTACAACTGTTATTAACTTAAGGTGAAGAGTTTCATATATATCCAGTGATCATTTACAATCTTACCAGGAATGTATCCATCCTTTCCCAACAAGTAGCTAATCTCCTCCCTTTGCATCGACCATCGACAGTCTTCCCATAATTTTTGTTTGTCTATGGCTGCCGCTGTGCCTCGGCTAATCCCAAGAAAAATTACTTCTACCATGTCATATAATAATATATATTATTAACTACATATTGTATTGATGTTATATATCATACTTTAGTCATAATATATATATATTCTAGGGATATTATATGAATTGTATTTATATTTTAAGGATATTATATGTGATAATAATATATATTATTAACTACATATTGTATCGATGTTATATATCATACTTTAGTCATAATATATATATATTCTAGGGATATTATATTAATTGTATTTATATTTTAAGGATATTATATGTGATAGATGAATATATTATGAAATATAATTTATATTTTGAAATATGTATAATTTAATGACGAATCTCATCCCAATCGCATTAGGAAAGTTGAATTTGAATCGAATTTTATCATTGCTGAACTCGAATTAGAACCCAAACCATGTGACTCAGTGCAACTGTATTGTGAAATGCTAGACATTTAGTCGTTTTAAGGAGAAAAAAAAGCTCTTTCTCAGCCATGCTTTCTTTCTAGCATACAAAGGAGCAACAGAGAGGAGAAAATCAAGGGAATTACATTAAAATACATGTTTTTAAGGGAACCAGCTATACTAGAAACAACTTTTCACAGTCTTACGGAAGTTTCTTCTGCATCGCCTTTGGGGGTCAAGAAGATGATTGATCAGTTTTGTTATTTGCCCACTGCAAATGGCAAAGGCTTGTGTCGATTGAGAAAATCCTGGTGGCCATTTCCAAAAGCTCACCAAGGACCTGAATAGGAGCATAACAGCAGCCCACTAAAGTCAAATAAGAAACCCCAAGACATTGATGTAACAACAAAACATGCCTAATGTCTAATTATGAGATATCATATTTGGGGATTATCTACGTCGAGTAAGTCAATCTATGACCCATATCCTCAAGTATGTGCTGACCAATTTCTCATGATTTTAAATAGTCCACTTAGCACTCATTGCATTGGGTGATACCCACAGGGGTGAAGAAGTGGGACTGAAACTAGAAATTTCACCTAGTAACCATGACTTCCCAGGAGATCAACCATCCTAGGACTCCTCTGGCTCAAGCAAACTTAACTATGCAATTTCCCCACAACCAAACCCACTTATCTTACTACCCTATTTGCAAAACCTTGGCAAGTATTGCACCTAATGAAATATTCAATTAGAGCTCCCTTGATTCTTTCATTTATGTATTGAGGGGTGAAGAAGTGGGACTGAAACTAGAAATTGCACCTAGTAACCATGACTTCCCAGGAGATCAACCATCCTAGGACTCCTCTGGCTCAAGCAAACTTAACTATGCAATTTCCCCACAACCAAACCCACTTATCTTACTACCCTATTTGCAAAACCTTAGCAAGTATTGCACCTAATGAAATATTCAATTAGAGCTCCCTTGATTCTTTCATTTATGTATTGAGGGGCTTCCGCAGTTCAACATATGAAATATCATTTTTTTGTCGATTATCCATGTAGAGTAAGTTATTAATTTATGACACATATCCATGAGTATTAGTTGCAACTGACCAATTTCTCATGACTTTGATTAGTCCACTTAACACTCATTGCATCGAGTGGAGCTTAGAGGGGTGAAGAAGTGGTATTGAAACTAGCAAAATGAATCGCATAGAATCAATCATCACCTTTAGGGCTATTGGCAACCAGGACTTATGGAGAGGTCACCAAACCCAAGACACCTCTAGCTCAAGTGTGCTTACTGTCGAGTTTGAGCTCAAGCACCCTCAATCATAAACTCTAGGGCTTGCACTTGGTAACCAGGACTTACTTGCACTTGGTAACTAGGACTTACCGAGAGGTCACCAAACCCAAGACACCTCTAACTCTTGGGCTTGCACTTAGTAACTAGGGCATACCGAGAGGTCACCAAACCCAAGACACCTCTAGCACAAGCTCATTTGTAAATCATTATATTGGGATTTATCTTGATCACTCTTTAGCCTCCGTGCATCCTTCTTTCTAATAAAGTGATATTTGCCCAAGGACACATGGACACATACATCTCCAGCATTCTCTATGGTTCATGGGTTAATTTCTCTCTTGTGTTTAGTGATTCTCTTTCCAACACACTTATGATCACCTCTAGCACTTCTGTTTCATGGTTTTCATGGCTGTTCTTGCATATTTCTCTCTATGTGCTAGAGCAAATTCTCTCTAAGGAGTGTTCTGCCCTAGTGCTGTTATTTTTCTCCATTTAGTGCAGGTTTTAAGATTTGCTGGAGATTTCATTCAATCCTTCTCTCTTATGAATCCTAATATGGTACTAGATCGGGTGTGCACCTCCCTTAACCTCTTCATTGTTGGTTATGGTTTCATCTAGGCTGCCTTTTTTACTGTAATCATAGACTGTAGTGGAAGATTGTGCCCAAGTTACAGAGTATTGGGGCTGTTTCATGGTTTATTCCTTTGCTGGAGAAGTGTGCCTCATAGGCTATTCAACCTGTTTTATGCACTGTGTTGGAGATCTTGTCTTTAAATTGAGTGCCCAGCATTAGGGTTTTCCTGCTGATCAATTTTTCAATCTTTTCTTGAGTTGATCTGTGGCTATGTGCTAGTATCATCACTGTTTTTACCTATGATTACAGAACCAGAGTTTTCGACCATTCATTTTACTCATTTTCAGCAGTTATTCTGAGGCTATGGGCTGGTAGCATCACTGCTTTTCTTGTGATTACAGAACCAGACTCTTGATTCATCCATTTTATTAACTCAGTAATTGATCCGTGGTTATGGGCTGGAGGCATCCATGTTTACTTTAATTGCAGAAACAAAAATTTGAACCATCCATTTTACTCATTTTCACCAACTGATCTGACACCATGCACTGGTTGCATCACCTTCTTTTCTGTGCCTGCAGAAAAAGGTTTTGGACCATCTTCTTTACAGCACATTCAAATAGTTTTTTGCTAGTGGCATCACCCTAAGGGATGCAAAACTATGGTTTGGGAGTCAGCAATTTTCTAGTGTTTCCTATAGTGCTTTAACCCTTCCACAACCCACTTCAACTGCTGATCCAAAGCTTTTTGGCTAGTGGTATTTCCCAAAGGGTTGTGAAACTATGTTTTCCAGATCATCTACCTAGTAAATTCTATCTAGGGCTGCACTCTTTAGCTAAGCCTTGTGCTACCCTAGTGCAGATTCAATACACTGAAGAGTTTTGGAAGAATCCAGTACTATGTTTTTCTTCTTTGGGTCTAATCAATTAGATATTTTGCAGATTTATTCGTGCCATCCATGAACATAATGGATTTAAAATGGACGCTTACCCTTAAAAATGGGGCTATTTATATGTGCGCCCATCAAATAGGGAAGAAACGTATATGCATTTTATATCAAATACAAATGCTATCAGGTCTGTATGATTTATCCACTTTTTGTTATATATGATTCTTCCACATATTGTGGAACTCCTTTCCACAACATGATGTTGGGCCTTCTTAAATGTACCACATTTGGCAGCTTCAGTTTCAGTGGCAGCTCGTGCCAACCTTTGTACCTTCAACTGAGTTTAATGCTTCAGTGGATCCTTCTTCTATACCTCTGCCAAAGGCCAACTTCACAAAGTTGTGGAGTGGTGGAGCCGTGTTGGTCTTGGAGATATGGCTTTCAAGGGAGACTTTATTTACGATACAGCCTATGTTCAACTTAAGGGGGGAAGTTGTGATGTAATATCTTTTCTCGAAGGCCACCTATTCAAATTAAGGGCGGAATATTGTGAATAAGGTCAACCCTATTTTAAGCAAGGTATCTCTAAACCCACTTACTTTGATATCTTGGTCAAGGCCAAGTTATATTTGAGCTAAGTACCTTTTCACATTAGATCTTCTAGGTTGAGCTAGGGTTTGTTGATTTACTCTCGCTAAGGCTTTTTGATGAGTTAGGAAATTTGTGCTAGCATTAAAAGGAGGATAAGGTATATATATGTACTAGCTTTTTGGAGAGCTAATAAATGAAGTTTCAAGCTGTCCCTATTATGTGCAACTTGCAAATTTGATTTGGTTTCAGTTATATATGTTCTTTATGCATTACTATTTACAGCCATTTATGTCTTGTTGATTTGACAAAACTAAAAGGGCAAATTGTTAAGTGACTTGACATATAAGGAAGTATATAAAGGGCCGATTTTACTGCTGCTATTATTGCTGTAAATTTGTATTTGCAATTCTGATTATTGGCTAATAAGATGCCCTAGAAGGGGTTGAAACGTATCTCTTTGTTTGATATCTTTTCTCCTTGAATTGCCAAGAAGTTTGGGCTGTTTGTAGTGATTTGTTGTATTCTTTCTGCTGCTGTTTTGTACTCTAATTTATAGCAGTACTAAGGCTGAAAATTATGGGGTTAACAATCCAAGAAACTTTCTAGGAAGAAGGTGAAATTTCTGTTTTGCATTAAAGCTTGAATATTTAGAAATTTCAACAAAAACTTTATCTACAATGCTAACTTGGGTATGACTCATGCAATGAAGTATTAAAATAACAACACCTTTCAAACGATGACAAAAGCAATAGCAATATATTCATGCATAAACCAAGAAAGGGATGGAGGAGATTTTCTCTCACAACCCTTCCAATGATACAAATTTCTCTTTCTATGGCCCTTTTCAGCAAGTCTAGTTATTCCACAAATCACATGCAACATTAAAGATGAGAACAAGGAAAACCACACTTACAAATGGAAAAGAAGCCCTTACTTTGATTTGCACCATGAAAGATATGTCTATTAAGCTCCAAATGAGAGAGAACTCTCAAAATCCAACCACGAGAAATGAATGAGAAGGCCAACCCTTATATAGGTTGTAGCTCAATCTCATCCTACAATAAAATATCATTAAAAGCCTAAGATTTTGCTTAGGGTGGAGTGAACAATGAATAACTTCAACTAAAACCCTAACAAACTTTAACAATATCCTAAATATGAGGTGGTCAATGCCACATGTACAATCTCAAAGATACATAAGGCCCAAAGAGGGAGGGCACATACATCACATGAGATAACAATACACATGAAAGTTCCACACAAGGCCTCAAAAAGACGTGCGCTCCATCAAGAAAATGCCCACCAGACATGAAAGTGGACAAACCCTAGAACATGTCCACCATGAAACAAGGGACCAAGTACCAAGTCAATATCCAAAACTCTTCAAAAGGATAGCACCCCAATAGAAGTGTGTCCTCCAAGCAATGCATGAGACCCTAAATTTAGGGTTTGTCCCCCTAGCTCTTCATCAAATGTGACAACCTCTCCAAATTAAGGCATAGACCCATGTAAAACCTACAAAGTGGACATCATCATCCCAAATTGGAATGCTCTAGCAATCAAGGGCATAAAACATAATATGAGATCTTTCCAAGGTAGACCACTCTAAAAAATCTCCAAGAAAGTTAATGCTGGCCTCCAATGTTGCATGAAAAGAGGAGTGGGATGTTCCCAAGGGTGGAAAGTTGAAACACCTTTATCAAAATGTGAACAATGACTTAGGCAACATGGAACGCTTCAATGGGGAAGGATCCAAGAGGTGGACACTCCAAACAATTATGCCCTAAAACCCTCCAAAGATGGCCCAAAGGCTGGGCATCCCTCAAGAGCTGGTCAGACCACTCCATCGTCACCAACCTTTGATCTCAAATCCTGCCATACAATGCTGGAAATGCATCACTTCCAAATCAGCACTGTGATGATACACTGTAATAGACACTCCTGGGGGTCTTCAGAGTCTGCAGTCCTAGTACAGCCCAGGAATGATGGTGCCACTGCATATTTAATAGAACCTACATCCAGACACCATATTACTGCTGGAAACCTCCACAGGTTATGGTCTGTAAGGGCAGCAACAGAGTTATGCTATGGCATTTTCTTGACATTCATCATCTACAGGAGCTTTCTGCTGGGCCATACTCCAGGTTTGTAAAAATGTTTAAAAACCATATTAGAAATGCCCTAGAATACTGTGATTTTAACCTGAGTTTCCTTAGCAATTAGGACTTCATCCTTAATGGCTATGACAAATAATAGTGCCCTTATTCACTGGTGAAAACGCCCTTGTTTTGCTGCCAAGCTGCTACAGGTTTACAGATCTCCGCAAATGCAGGAAGCTATGCTGTAAGTGTATGCGGAAAACAACACTGTAGACAGGAATTTCATAAGTTTGTAAGCTTAGGTTCTTTCCTCAAAGCACCCCCTTTACCGCTGAGTACAAAGCTTCCACTCAGGAAGGTATCCATCAAACATCAAGCACCAAATTGTGGCCTTTCTGCTGACTGAGATTTTCATCAGATTTTAGGCCTACTTCCAATAATTCTGTCCTTTATACTGGAAATATCCCTGAGATCATCAACGAACAAGTCAGAAAGTACTCAAGTCTGCTCTCCATATTGCTGTTACAAGTGTCCGCAGGCCTGAAATATTCATGCTGGAAACCATCACTTATCCACTGCTAGAAAGGGAGATATACAAATAGCCGCTTTGTCAATGAGGAATATATGGGCATGCAATCAGGCTTCCAAGAACATTGGTTGGTGATCATCATAAACATCTCTTTTTTTGTAAATTCCATAAGGTCAAACAGCTGCCAGCGTTCTTCATATACTGGAATAACCCACAATTATGCCTCATTAATCGACAAAATGGTTCCTGATCTGAAAATGATGATGTCATGCTCAGAAGAATCACTCAAAAGTGTTCATGCATTTTAAGGTGTAACACTATGCACGGCAGCAGAGACAGACAAGTGTGTGCAAGGGAGCAGCACTAGTGGAATAAAGGAGGCACACAACGGTATGTCAGAGAGAGATGGAGGGTGCATTCATGCACCATCCTTGGTACACTTCCAGAATTAAACTGCTGTTTAGATTTAGCACTTCAGTTAGCTTTCCTAGTTAAGAGTTTGTTTCTACATGCACTATTTATTGTTAGATTGTGGTGCATATCCCTCGAACTCGTACACTGCTTGCATGGAGTTAGGGAGAGAACCGATCTAAAGGAGGATTGTGCATATATGCATGCCACAATTATCCTCCAGTTTGAGTGCACTATTTTTGGCACTTCTATCCATGCAGAAAGAGCACTGACTAAGTAGATAGGGTTATAGATTATGTCACCTTTGGTGCTTCATGCATGTGACCAGATACATTGTAGCTTTACTTCTATCTCTGATATATAAAAGAGACTTGGAGCTAACCACTATGTTGGTTGGCTGGTTTTAGTCTTGAGCATATGCTTTGTAATTTTCTTCTTTACTGTTTGAAATACAAAACAGATGCAGTTTTGAGTGGTTCTGTTTAGTGTTCTGCTTTTGAGCGGCTCTGTTCATAATTTCCAGCAGTACATGTTTGTAGAGAAACTTAGCTCAGATTTATCGTTTTCATTTAAGCTTTTATATTTTAAGATACCTACGTTTAGGATTACGAGTGCAGAATCTGCTTACACTGGTTTAAAAAATAACATGGTATACATTCATTGAAATTCTCCAAAGTGGTGTACTATATGGGTTTCTCCCTATGAAAGGGAGTAGTGGAAAGGTTTTCACCTGTGTGATGCCTGAGCTTTAGTTAATGACGTAAACCCAAGCCTATCATAGGTTGTTGGGTGGGATGCCCTGGAACTTTCAATGATTGGTACATCATTTTTGGCATGAGATGGTGATCTACACATGGGTTAGTTCGTAGATCTGATTTAGTTTTAGTCAGGCCTGTTTGTTCAAGTGTGCTTTCATGTGTAGCAGCAATGGCAATCTTGATCTCCAAGCGTGCCATGTGTTGGAGGGAGCTTCCAACTTTGAACTGTGGAAATGCATGTTATAGAATCTCTTGGAGGAAGTTGAACTATGGTATCTTGTGGACACGGAAGTCACACCTCCTATTGATCCCAAGGACTTCGCAAAACATAATTAAAAATCAGCCAAGGAAAAACAAAACGTCCTTGATTCGGTGAAGGATCACTTGATCGCTCACATTGCAAAGAGGAAGACGATGGAGACATGTTGTACTCAAGTGTCAACATGTCCCATAAAATGCTTCTAAAGAACAAGCTCACCAGTACCCACATGAGCAAGACTGATATTGTAGCAAGCTATGTAATACAGGTGACTGAGTTGAGAGATCAGCTTGCTACCATTGGAAAAGAGATTGATGAGAAAGTTCAGATCACTTTGAATGGATTTGGTCCATCATAGCATCAATTTGGTCAATGTATGTGTTGTATTCAATGTATTTGTGCTTGTGAAAAGTTACCCACTTTTGAGAAACTGTGGGATGACTTCATCAAAGGGAAGATGAGATTAGACAGTTTCAACTAGTTCAAACGAAGCACATGACCTAGCCCTCATCAGGAAGGTGAGGAAAGAAGAAGAGAGAATCTGAGAAGGGTAGGAAGAAGAAAGAAGACTCGAGATCTTCAAACCATGGGAAGAAGAGTTTGAGCTATGCAAAATGCTTTAAGTGCAATGAATTTTGTCACTGTGCCTATATAATTATGCCTAATTACTATGATGTACATAATAATTATTACATGAGTCATGACTCATGTCTATTAAGATAACCATGTCTTTTACATCCTGTATATATGAGAGTCTTCTCATACCTTAGTAGCTGTTATATTTAATATATTTATTATGTGACATGTCTTTAGGACGGCCTTTCCTAATTCCTATGGCACATTGTTACTATCATAGCATACATCACAGCATCCCAATGACCTGCTCTGCAAAGGAAAAAATCATTGCACCCCCACACCCATAGTTGAAAAAAAAAGGCCCATGTGTCACATGTACCCTGCACCTTCACTAGCAGTTCCCCCTAGCTGCATCCAAGCAATAAAAAACTCAATATGTTCAAAAAATCCATCAGAGATTTGTCATTGGGTGCAAAGACAGATGGATAAAAAAATCAAGCTAATCCCCAAATAGGATACAGCCTTCGTGCAGACAATATATATATATATATTGGCTACAGCCCTTGCTTTACAGATCAGCATTTCCTTGAATACATTATAAAACCACAATAAACTAATTTTATTAAAGGCATATTTGCATAAAATCTGTGTAACTTGCAAGGGAATAAAATGACAAAGTCTAATCAACACATTTCATATGATGACTTTGACAAGACATAATGAGACACAAAAATCACAATGCACAGTAAATCTGCAACTTTGGAAACATATTTTAATAATAAATATTATATTAAAAAACTGCTATGCCTTACATTTACAATGAGCCCGATCATATATAGGCTTTTAGGGGACTTTATTAAAAGTCGCGACCTTATTATTGTTAATTTAATAATGATGTTATTATTATTATTGTTGTTGTTGTTTTACTTTATAATTATTTTATATGTAACATTGCTCTCTCCTTTAAGATGCTTTGTCCTAAAAGCAGGGTAATGACGGGATGTTGCTGAATAAACTTCTCAGTTTCCCATGATGCGTCTTCTTCTGGAAGATTTTTCCATTTAATAAGATATTCCTTGATTAGTCGAGAACATAGACTTCTTTCCCTGATGGAGATGATAGCTTATGGTTCCAAAATGAGTTTCCCTTCCTCATCTAAGATAGGGAGTATCGTCTGGGCTGACTGATGGTGTCCCAACACTTTTTTAAGACATGATACATGAAAGACGTTGTGGATTCTCCTATTGTCAGGTATATCCAATTCATATGCCACTAAGCTGATCTTCCGGATAATTTGATATGGCCATTAAAACTTGGGAGCGAGTTTATTTTTTCCCTCTTGCTTAAGCGATAATTGTTTGTAAGGTTGGAGTCTTACAAATACCCAATCTGATACTTCAAACTCTCTTTATGTTCTATGATGATCTGCTTGTTGCTTCATGCGATTTTGTGCCATGGTTAAATTATCCTTGAGAACTTGCATTACTCTCTGATTTTCTTCAACTTGACTTTTTACTGCTGGTACCTTTGCATTACCTTGAGCAACGTCCTTCTATCTGGGTGGTTCATACCCATATAATGTTTGAAAAGTTGTCATTTTGGCCGACGTGTAGTAGGTAGAATTATACCACCATTCTGCGAGATGTAACCATTATAACCATCTGTTTTGTTTATCAGTGACAAAACTACAAAGATAGGCTTCTAAACATTTGTTGACAATTTACGTGTTTGTCCATCTGTTTGGGGATGGTAAGTTGAACTCATGTTAAGAGTGATCCCAATTTGTTTGCAAAATCCCTTTCAAAAATTGCTTGTGAATTTGGCATCTCTGTCGCTAACAATGATTTTGGGAAAACCATGTAATTTGTAAATATTTTTACAAAATACTTCAGCAGTTTGTTTAGTGGAGGTCAGTTTTCTTCACGCACATAAAATGTGCATATTTCGTTAGTCGGTCCACTACCACTAAGATTTTATCTTTGCCTTCGGATAATGGTACCACTAAGATTTTATCTTTGCCTTCGGATAATGGTAATCCTTCGATGAAATCCATGGAGATTTCCTCCCACTCCTGGTTTGGAATGTGTAGAGGATGGAGTAGCTCGGGTGTCATGACATTTTTGCTTTTTATTCTTTGACATTTTCGCTTTTGTTTCTTTGACATGTGTCACATTCTCCTACATAGTTTTTAATGTCTTTCTACATTCCCTTCCAAAAGAATGACTGCCTGGCATTGTAGTAAGTTTTGAAAAATACTACATGTCCTACAACTGGTGAGTCATGGGGCTCCATCAAAACCTTAGTTTTAAACCTGATGTTGGGCTTACATAGATCCTTCCTTTATACCAAAGGATGTCATTCCTCCATTTGAATTTTGGACTTCGAGTAGGATCATCTCAATCAGGGCACATGAGTCTAGGTCCTTGGAATATTCACCTCGGACTTCATCCAACCAATCTGGAACTACGACTGAAATTGCATAAGCCTTGACTTCTTCATCTTTTCGAGATAGGGCATCAACAACTACATTGTATTTTCCCTTTTTATGCAATATCTCTATGTTGCACAAGTTTCTGGTACACAAGTGCGTAGGGTACGTGAACACGAGTATTTGGTACAGCTAGAAGTTTTGCCCAAATTTACAGGAAACATCAGGTTGGGAGCGACAATAATATAATATATTAAATTTTAATATATATTAAAAACAACATAAATTTATTAAATTATAAGTTTAGTTTTAACTTTTTGCCTATTTTAAAACTTAATTGTAATGGTCAAAGATCAAACAATGTACATTGCCAATTAAAATTATAATTATGTACGACAAATTTTATAACACTCACTAGTAAGTAAAAGATATTAAAACTCAACACTAAAAGCATTCAAATTCTGCCTTCTCTTATTTTGTCTAGCATGTTGAATTATGGTATTGGTTTCACTTAATGGTTAGTCTTGGGCATAATGCATTCCTGAGGTTCAAATCTTTTAGATTTGATAAACCAAACCAAATCGAACTTTCCATTGAGTTCTAAGTTGCCTTGAGGCACTTAATCCTAGAGCTGTTTAATCCATACAAATATGTTATAAATGCTATTGTTATTCCTGAGATACCTTAAGTGAAATTTCTACCAGCCAAGTCAAGCAAACTTATAGATCTATTTATGACCTTTGCATGAGTATTCTTGCTGGTTATTATTGTCATAACTAAGTCATATTCACTGTTGTTGACAAGACTGTTCAGTTTTAGCATACTTCAAATCTGAGTGTGTTTCATAAGGATCTCACTATTGGTTGTTGTCATCATACCCCAATTCTGTTGTGCCTGTCAAATCTCTCCACATAATTTATGGATGTGATCTTACTACTAGTTATTGGCATCAATTCTTAGCTATATTAAACCTCTAGTTGATGCATATACCACAGTTTTCAGTCATCTCTTTTGTTGGTATATTTATGACAATCAAACTTGTATGCCACATAATGCAACTTCAAGTAATCTATATTGATAATAACTACACACTATCCATGGGTACTCGTGGTTGGGAGCTTGAGGAAGCTCTCGATCCATCGAGGGCATTCTCAAAGCTCCTCGATGGATCAGAAGCTTCCTCAAGCTCCCAACCACGAGTATCCCAAGAAACTCCCATCGGGAACGGTCATTTCAGCTTTGAGAAGTACTCGAAAAGCTCCCAAGCTTCTAAGGAAGCTCTCGCCTCATTTGGAGCGTTTCATACCAGCTGCAAAGCTCCCAGGTACACGGGAACGTTGGGCATGCCCTTCCTAGTGGTTGAGAGCGGTACCCGTGCAACATAGCAATATCTCCATGTCAAATGTAGCAATTTCTTCTATCCAATTATGTTGTTCAATTGAAAATGTCTTTTGTTGTAAGAGATATTGAAGACTATTGTGGTCTGTTCTTATCAAGATTTTGCTCCCTAAAAGGTATTGTCACAATTTTGCTAAAGCATGTATAATGGCAAGCATTTCTTTATCATACGTGGACTTCAAACTTTTTCTCTTGTTGAGCTTTCGGCGTTCAAATGCTATTGGATTGCCTTCTTGCATCAATACGACTCCTATCCCAAATCCTGAAGCAACGCATTCAACTACAAAAGGTTTTGTGAAATCTGGCGTCGCTAATACTGGTGTTGATAACATAATTTGTTTCAATGCTTCAAAACATTTTTCAGCTTCATCTTTTCATTGAAATGAATTTTTCTTTAACAGATTTGTTAGAGGGGCAATCTTATGGGCATAATTTTTCACAAATCTTCGATAATATCCTGTCAAGCCCAAAAATCCTCTCAGCTTAGAGACGCTATTTGGTTTGGGCCACTCAATGATTGCCTTGATCATACTTGGCTCAGCCTTGACTCCTTACTTTGATATTATGTGGCCCGGATAGTCCACTTCTTTTCCAAAAGTGCACTTTGACATTTTTGCATAGAATTGATGTTCTTCCAAAATAGTGAGTACTTGATCGAAGTGTTGGAGGTGCTCCTTCCAAGTTTTATTGTATATGAGGATATTATCAAAGAAGACTAAAACAAACTTCCTCAAGTATGGCTGGAACAATTCATTCATTGTAGCTTGGAATGTAGTTGTTGCATTAGTTAATCCAAGGGCATTACTTTGAACTCATAATGTCCCTCGTGTTCTGAAAGCGGTTTTTTCTAAATCTTCTAATTTAACCCGTATTTGATAATACCTTGATCTCAAATCTAAGTTTGAGAAATACTTCGCTCCATGAAGCTCATCCAATATCTCATCGATGAAGAGGATAAGGAATTTATTCTTGATTGATATCTTGTTCATCCCTCTGTAATCTATTGACAACCTGGAGGATCCATCCGTCTTTCGAACTAACACTAATGAAGTTGCATAAGGGCTTATGCTCTTCGAAATGATGCCACATTTTAATAGATCTTGAGTCAGCCTCTCAATCTCAATTTTATGATGATGTGGATATATGTAAGGGTTTGATATTGACAGGTTTTGCCCTTGGTTTTATCTCAATCGTGTGTTCGAACTTCGATCTTCCTGTTAGGCGGTAATTCCATCGAGAGATCTTGAACACCTTATTGTATTTTTGAACTAGTTCTTGGATCTCTGGTGGTTTAAAATCTTCCACCTTGCATGTTAATAACTCCATTTCTTGACATTGTATTACGTAGGCGGGTGCTCCTTTTCTGATCAGTCTTTTCGTGTGTTGGTGTAACTAAGCTAGTGGGAGGTGTTTTTGGCAGTGCTTGGATCAGGAGTAGTAAAAGGATCTAGAGGTGGGATACTGGTATGAAGGAGAATAGAGGAACGCAAACTGGCTATAAAATTCATAAGTTGATCATGATTTTGTTTTTGTTTTGTTCTTAAGGTATTTATGTCTCCCTTTAATTTTATCCTAAATCCAGCATCAGCCTAATCCAATTTGTTATTCTTTTTTTCGATCTCTGCTCATAGCTTTGCGTAATTCTTGTTGACTTTTTCATCAAGTTTATCCACTATAGCATTGAGATCTCCCATTTTGGTGACGGTTGGAATGATCTATATGGTAAATCGAGATTTATTTTTGTTGGTTGTTCGTTCCCAACTAGCTACACTTTAGGCGTTTTGTACAGAACTCTGCACAATTGCACATATGTTTAGTTGGAGTAGCAAAGGGTGAATCATGTGAAGATGATGATGAGCAATGAAATTGGTGGAAGGCTGGACAAGGAATAGAGAAGAAGGAAGAGGGACCCGCAGGTGGAACGTAGGGGGTTTAGTGGAACGGAGGAGCATGTAGGTGAGTCGCGTAATGGTGGTGGAGAGGATAGGTAAAAGAAGAGGGAGGCCCGACGACGGACAAAGAAGCGGTGGTGAGGGACAGCGGATTACGCTGGACAACAAGAACTAATACAGACGACGGACTGGTTGATTGCCAACGGCAGCGTACGGACGGTGGATTGGGATGTCAACGACGATTTAGACATTGATGGTGGCGGCTATGCAACAGGCGTCAACCTGGCTCTAATACCAATGAGACACAAAAATCACAATGCACAGTAAATGAAGATTAACAATGATGCCACAAATATGATTCTCAAGGTTAACAAAGATGCCTTGGAAATGAAGCTTTGAGGGTGTTGTGCCTAATATCTTATGAAAAAACACATTTTATATTCTCTGTTATGATGAGCCATGCTACATTCCTGACCAAATAACAGCTGATAAACATGACTTCAACTTGTTATGTTGAAACTTCGACTTGTTTCAACTCAGGTTGGCTTTCCTAGTAAGCAAGAGATGTATTCGGCTCAAAACACAAGTAACTAAATGTTTTGAGATATATGAAATTAGGAAATAGGAAATCTTGAAAAATTGACAACAGATCTATTTGTGGAAAAACCTCAAAATAGAACCTTTATTGATATTAAATGTCTCAATAAGTACATAATAAAATATAGCTTTCCTTAGAAAATGTGGATGCCCACTCAGGCAAAAGAGTAATGTGGACGTTGTACTTGGCCAAGGAGTCCATCTCTCATGGACTACTTGCAACCAACATTCCATATAAAACATGCTCAACTATATGATTTAAAGACTTATTAAAGATTTTTTATTTTTGCTAATTCATTCTCTGCATATGGGATAATTTGGCAAATGACTTTAGATGATCAAAATTACATCATAAAGCCACCTAGTCATTTTGTTTCCTTTCAGCAAGGCAAGATTCAGGAGACATTTATAAAGTAAAAAGTTTTATGTTTATTGAAGTAATTCATCAGCTAATGGAAGTATAATACAAAGGATCTCAAGCACATTTCACAGTTGAATCAAAGAGTGAACTTCGAGGAACCATATTGAGCGCCATTAATGGCAGCAGCAAGCAGAGAAAATCTGGGCACATGCAGAGAACGTACGGTGTCAGGTACTCCAGCAGATATTCCATAACAGCAGTCTTTACAGCAGCCTTAATGACAGCGGCACCAGTATGCCCTCACTCAACCATTCCCTACAGCAATAATGAGGGCGCAGGAGCATTTATGGAAAGAGAGATAGAGGGCACATGCAAACCAAAAGGATGCATGCACAATCCTCAGATTAGTTCCAGTTTAGATATTTTTTATATTTAACATTTCAGCGCTATTTCTGAGTGCTTGAGTTAATAGTTGCATCATGCATGCACAATTAGTTATGGGGCTTCACATGTAAAAAGTTTGCCAGATTAGATGGGGTGCAGATCCCCAGAAGAGAGACATGCATGCTTGCACTCTCCTCTAGTGGGCACACCTTCCTAGGAATAGTTCTTTCATGCATGTTGAAGGTGCTAATCCCAAGGCCAGGAATAGATCTAGGGTTTAGATTTATTTCAGTTAAGAGGCTGTTGTGCATGTCTCCAGATTCATTGTTCCTCCTAGTCGATATAGGAGAAGTCAGGCGTATAGGTTTTTAGATCATTCAGTTTTTCATAGAAAGCAATGAGTAAAGGGTAGAGTTTGAAGTTTGAACCTTCACTGTAATTCCTGTTTTCAAAAGTAAGAAGCAGCAATGTGATTTGAGTTTCAGATCTGTGTACTTGCCACTGCTTTCTTCAGCTCGATGTGTTTCAGTTCCTAGTAAAAATCAGATTGCACTTTTGATAGAAATTTCAGTTTTCTGTTTTCCTAAGTAGGTAGGTTAGAAATCAGACTAGGACTATTACCATGTGCTGAGAATCTCAACATGCTATCTGTTACCTCTCATTCTGTACGAGGTTCCATACTCATCATTTCCATCACAATAACCATGATTCTCATCACAATCATGTTACACTCGTGATTTTCATCACACATATCAAAGACTTGCAGGAACACGTGATGGAGACAAGGGCAATGTATTTAGTGCACATCTTTCCCCAGCAATCCCCTTATGATATTGTCAATCACTGCCAACAGTGGGTGCAGGGTGTTTGGGGGAAAGGTCTGTTTTCATGTTCATTTGATCGTTTCACCCAGACCATATCAAGATCTCCAGTGATTGATTATTGAGCATATCAAGATCTCCAGTGGTTGATTAATGATGTACCATGGGTTTATGTTGGAGAACCCTTTGTATTTTTGCTATGTCTCAATATGGTGGGGTTATGATTGTGGTATTGGTTTGTACTAAGAGGTAGAGCTCCACATATTCCCCTTTGCTTATGATGTTCTAGTCACCACATGACTAGGTTTTGATGTGGTTTGATGATACTTGGATTTAGTAGATGAGTGTCCTAGGCACTTGGGGATTTATTTCACATATGGATTCCATCTTGGCATGATTGGTATTACACTATTGGAGAACGCTTTGCATATACACCCCTTTTCACATGGTTTTCACCTTTTCAGTGGTGTTATTTAGCATTATTTAGCTTCGGTTGATCCTCATGGTGTGCATGCCCTTGCTAGATTGGAGGTTTTTGACACATGGATTACCTTATTATGATGTAGACTCCTATTACTACTTGAGTGCTCCTCTTATGCATTCTTTTCTAGGTGGTTATAACTTATAGCCCTCTCAACAGCTATATTACACATGTCTCACCTTGACTGGAGACTTATTGCATGAGCATTCCTGCTTATGGGGACCAGTTTGACTCTTGGATGGATGTATGATGATATGAAGTATGATGTTAGGTGGATTGCTCCCCCTACTTGGTTCGTATGTTGAGGCATCTTCACTTGTTTATTGCTCAATTGATGGGACCAACCCCTTCCTCTAGGGAGTTAGTTGAGCATGATGGTGACTTGGACATGAATTTATGTCATTATTCAACATGATTGACCCCCTCTTCCTTGTACCTAGCCGTTTGCACAAATCTTAAGGGTTGTTGCACCTTGGAGACCATGTTGAGGAGGAGATTGAGGATTTGTCCTAGCTTTGAGAGCTATTTTTTGCATAAATTCACAATTGTGACCTGTTCATCCACTTTTATTAAGGTCAATCCACTACCTGAGAACTTATTTACATATTCTCATGGTTTATTGAGGGAACGTGTCATTTTGAGGAGCCGCACGTGCCTCTTAAAGGATTTCATGGCACATTCTTTGAGGATTTGTTAGTACGACGATTCCCTTGCAAGTGTATGAGGGTATACATCGAAACACTTGGCATGGTCTTCTACCCATTTTGAGGATGCCTCCTACCTTCATGAGCTCATTTCATTTAAGGCCTTTGGAAATTTACCAGCGTAGATCCAAATCCTAGGCTCTATCAAGCGCCGAGAGGGATCGAATCTCTTCTTAGGTATCCATTGATTTGATTCAAACCAAAAGACACATCTTTTTATTTAAGGTTCACATATAATATTTTTATTATTAATATTTAAAATTATTTATGATCGACATATAATATTTTTTATTATTTTTTATTTTATTAGGAACGAACATTACAACATTTTCCCATAAATGGTTTTAAACCACATGCAAGGCCCTCCTACAGCCATGGGTTGTTTATAAGGCCTTGCACATGGTCTTAAAACCATTTGCAAGACCCTCCTAAACCTTGTACAATAAAAACATGGGTTATTTAGGAGGCCTTGCACATGGTTTTAAAACCATGTGCAAGGCCCTCCTAAACCATGTACAATAAAACCATGGGTTGTTTAGAAGACCTTGCACATGGTTTTAAAACCATGTTCACATACTTTTAAAACTATGCACATGGTTTATGTGCAAGGCCAACATGTTTTTGAGGATAATTCAATTTTTTATTTTTTATTTTTTTGTTAGATAGGAACATTCCAACATCTCCCCCATATTGTGTTTTTTAGTGACCCACATTTTTTTTACGGATAATTAAATTTTATTTTTTTATTGTTTTGTTAGGTAGGAAGATTACAACATCTCCCCCATATTAGGTTGTTCTTTTGGCCGACATTTATTTTGGCCTATAATTAAAAAAAAAATTATTAATAAAAATAACGTTACGTAACGTTACAAGATCTCCCCCATACTGGGCTGTAGAGCGCCTCTCGACGCAATCAGTGATTCCTTATTCATGTGAAGCTCGAGTCTTGGAGTATCATTGTTGGATAATGTTGCTGATTTTCTACAAAGCAAAGAGCTCAATCATGAGGCCACAAGGGAAGGGTACATATACCACATTGGAAGAAAATTAGGTGTGAACTTTCCTCTCTAATATCTTTGCTGTTTTAGTGATGGAAATAATCACATTTCATCTAGCATCTTGGGCATTGTTATATAGTTTATTTCCCTGATAGAACACACCCTTGTATTTAGCTTGAAGGTGCATCTCTTACAGATGCCCTTCCAATAATTTTCTGCATTAATTTCCAACCACTTTAGACTTGCCGTAGTATTCTAATGCAGCTCAGTTTGTCCTAATAACTTTGTTGAAAAAGCCCTCTAAGTCTGCCCTATTAACTCCATTTGCCCAATTTAGAATAGGCACGTGTCTCCCCTTTCAACCACTTGTAAACATTTACTTTTGTAAATCTGGAATTTACTGCTGTAACTTTTACTAAAAACCAGATTTATCCTAAGTGTTAAACAACCTTTACATTAAGCATTTTTTTACTAGACTTAGTTGGTTTAGGGAAGCGCGCCCCCCCCCCCTGTCGAAGGAGAGCTGGCCTACAAAGAGAGAAAGTACAACCAAGGTGACAATAGGTAGTCTTTCTAAGTTGCCCCTAGGGTTTTACTTTGTGGCTAGGACTTTTACACCTTAGCCTGATAGAATTCCATGTATGGAGAGATCAGCCTTGAAGGAAAGAGAGTTGTCAAAGGGTTTTAGTGGGAGTATATCCAAGCTTCAATGACTAAAGAAGATTTGTGATAGTAATCGGCATGTTGACCTAAGAAGGGTTGTGGAGTTGTCAAAGGGTTTTAGTGGGAGTATATCCAAGCTTCAATGACTAAAGAAGATTTGTGATAGTAATCGGCATGTTGACCTAAGAAGGGTTGTGGAGTGTGAAACCCTAGTTGATCCAATGAGTGGAGATTGAAGCTTGTTCGATTGAGTTGCAATAATGGCCACTCCCAGTATACGAGAAGTCACTATTGGAGGGTGCCTCTAACTTTGTACCATGGAAATGCAAACTGCAAAGCCTCCTATAAGCAAAAACTCTTGTTACCTTATGGAGAAGGAGGTCAAACCTCCTGCAAATTCCAAAGATATGGTAGAGTACGAGAAGAATGTAGTGAACATGAAGCGAGCCTTGTTGGGTCCAATGAAGGATCATTTGATCCTTCATATTGTTAAGAAGAGCATTGCCAAGAAGATGTATGATGCCTTGGGAGCCTTGCACCAGAGTGTGAATGTATTCAAGAAGATTGTCCTAAGGAACAAGCTTACCACGACCCGCATGTGTATAGTACAAGAAAAATGTAGTGAAAACAAAGTGAGCCCTACTGGATTTGATGAAAGATCACCTAATCATTCATATCATTGAGAAAAGCATTGCCAAAAAGATGTATGATGCCTTGGGAACCTGTACTAGAGTGTGAATGTATCTAAAAAGATTCTCTTGAGGAACAATCTCACGATAGCAAATACAAGAAAATGTAGTGGAAACAAAGTGAGCCCTACTGGATTTGATGAAAGATCATCTAATCATTCATATCATCGAGAAGTGTTTCCAAAGAGATGTATGATGCCTTGGGAACCTATACTAGAGTGTGAATGTATCTAGGAAGATTCTCTTGCGGAACAAGCTCACCATAACAAATACAGTTGCTAGCTATATGATGAAGCTAGAAAGATTGAGAGACCTGCTTGGTGCATTTGGTTACGAAATCAAAGATGATGAACTAATTTAGATTGCTCTAAATGGTTTCAGTTCATCTTGGCACAACTTTGTGCAGGTTATCTGTGGTCCAGAAAAAATAAATAAGCTCAAGCAATTGTGGGATGCCTTCATTGGACAGGAAACAAAACTATAGAAAGTCTCAACCAATTGCAAGGATAAGAATGATGGACCAAACCTAGCATTCACCATTAAGGTGAGGAGAGGTGGTGCAAAAGGAGGTCCAAAGAGCGATTAGAAGGGTAAAGCAGAAGAAAAACTTGAATCATATCAAGTGCATCATGTGCAACAAGCATGGCCACTATGCCTCTCAATTCCTTAAAGAAAGAAGGGAAATGGTAAGCAACGGTAGCAACAATAGGAGTTTGCAAAAAGCGCAGATGCTTCCAATGTGAACAAATTGACTGCCAAGCTAGATACCCACTTTTCCATGGTGTCCAGTATTTCCACGTACACAATTTCAAGAGTTCCATGGTATGTGGACAATGGAGGTTTGAAACATATGACTTATCACATAAAGATCTTCAACAAGTTTTAAAAGCAAAAGGGATGAATACCTTTGGAGTTCAATGATGATGCCACATATCCAATGCAGGGATTAAACTTCGTGTCTTTCCAAATGCCTTCAAGTGATGTTCTTGAGTTAGATTTAGTCATGTGCGCTCCTAATTTAACAAAGAGACTACTTTCAGTTTCCTACATGACAGGTTTAAACTTTTAAAGTATTTTGGCCAAGTTCGATGGTCAACAAGTGACTATCATAGACAATAACCATGAAGCTGGTTAAGTTTGGCCAAAGGCATGCAAGAAGGTGGCTACTCGTGGATCCAATTGAGTAGGTATGGCAAGAAGCCTGATGGAAGAGGGTTTCTCCTCAAGGGAGGGTTTCTCCAGCCTTGAGGAGACAATTACAAAACCAACTGTGGAATCAATAATCGATTCCTTGATTGTCATTGATGGGAGTATAGAAGAGTACCAAGATATGGTTGTTAGGAAAGGATTCTCTTTGCAAGAGGTAGCTAACCTCAATGAGACTCTTACTCCAACAAATCACCAATAATGGCAGCAGCAAGCAAACAAGATCTAGGTACATGCAAAGAATGTACAGCGGCAAGTATTCCAGCACAGATTATGTACAGCAGCAGCAGTACGCCCTCTTTCAGCAATTCCATTCAATAGTAATGAGGATTAATGACCATATATGAAGGAGAGCACGATACAGAGCATGTGCATGATAAAAGCATGTATACACCATTCTCAGTTTAGATGCTTTTATGTTTAGTAGTTTAGTTCTGTTCTGAGTTTGTTTGAGTAAGTATTTGCATGCACAGTTAGGGCGCTTCACATGTGGAAAGTTTCCAAGATTAGATGCGGCACAGATCCCTAGAAGGGAGATGCATGAATGCAGACTTGCACTCTCCACTAGTGGGTGGACCTTCCTAGGAATAACTATTTGATGCAGGTTGACGGCATTAATCCCAACCTGCATCAATCCCAAGGCCATAATAGATCTAGGGTTTAGGTTTATTTCAGTTAAGATGTTGTGCATGTGTCCATATTCACTGGACCTCGTAGTCTATAAAGAAGAAAGCAGGGATAGAGTCTATGATTTAGACCTCGTAGTCTATGATTTAGACCTGAATGATATAGGTCTAAATCATTCAGTTTTTCAGAGTAGGAAGTGGGTGAAGGATAGAGTCTAAACCTTTCAGTGTATTTCCTGTTATCAATAGTAATAAACATTGAGATTTGAGTTTCAAATCTGTGTACTTGCTGCTACTTTCTTCAGCTTCATGTGTTTTTTCAGTTCCTAGTAAAAATCAAATTGCAGTTTTGATAGAGACTTCAGTTTTATGTTTTCCTAAGTAGGTAGGTTAGAAATGAAACTACGACTGTTACCATGTGCTGAGAATTTCGACACATGTCCCCCTCAATACTAAGCAAAATAGGGTCGCCCAATATATGAAATCAAACAGCAAAGATGTACTTCCTAATAAGATTGGTCTTAGATTGCAAGGAAGTTCTACAAAAAGTTAAGCACCACAAGACAAGTCACTCTTGGAGAGTCAGATTTTTCGGACAATAAAAACAAAAAAATTATCAGCTTGGATAGTCACCAACATTTGGCATGAGTGCACAATGATGTATGTAGTCAATCGGGTCCGATCAATAGTACAGCCACGATCCAGAGGACATGTCCGATAAATCGAAGAGGTACGCCAAGGTTGACAATCGATGGGTCACTAGGTTAAGGTAGTGAGGGTCAAAAGTATTGGCAGCGCTGGATCACTATGACTCGTAATGACTCTTACTCAAAACAAGCACTTATAAATAAACGTAATAAGTTAAATATTACTCAATGAGGCAAATGTTAAGCTCATTTTTATGCTGGGCGGTAGATCCACCTCCACTAGTTAATGATACTCGGATACCTCAACTAGATGGACAATACTTTTACCTCGAATTGCTGTAGGAGGAGGCGGTTAAAGGCAGGTCTAAAGGCGGTATGTTTGTTGAGCGAGAGCGAGCCGCCCTGTTTAACGGGGTATGACCCTTCATGCCTTTAATATGATGCCCATGTGCCATGATGTCCTCTTAAAAGCTTACTTTGTGCAATTGTTTGTTCACTATGCCATGAAACCCTATAATACCTCCTTAGAGAGTTGGGGCACTCCTATTTATGTGTTGAATGTTGCTAGTGGAATGTGCCAAGGGATCCACATTGCCTCCAAATATGTAGAAATGCCTTGCACAATGTATGTAGAAATGCCTTGCACAATGTGAGATGACATTTTGGTCGTGAGAAATGCCTCCAAATATGAAACTCATGCATTTAAAAATATTAAGATACCCCAAAGGTACCTTTCAATGGAGAAATACGCATAAAAATATGTAGAACAAGTGCCCCAAATAGTCCTAGGCAGAGCCTTCCATAGGTTGTTGCTCTTGATAGTTTAGACTTTTATAGATAACTTCTTTAGAAAGACTTGGGGCTACTTTCTAACCAGCGTAGATCCAAATCCTAGGCTCTATCAAGCGCCGAGAGGGATCAAATCTCTCTAGGTGGGATCAAATCTCTCTAGGTGCAAACCTCTTCTTAGATATTACACTCAATGAGCTATCAACTTTGGTGTGTCCTATATATATACCATTGATTTGATTCAAACCAAAAGACACATTTTTTTATTTAAGGTCAACATATAATATATTTATTATTAATATTTAATATTATTTATGCCCAACATATAATATTTAATATTATTTTTTATTTTGTTAGGAACGAACATTACAACATCTCTCCATAAATGGTTTTAAAACCATATGCAAGGCCCTCCTAAAATCATGGGTTGTTTAGAAGACCTTGCACATGGTCTTAAAACCATTTGCAAGGCCCTCCTAAACCATGTAGAATAAAACCATGGGTTTTTTTAGGAGGCCTTGCACATGGTTTTAAAACCATGTTCCCGTCCTCTTAAACCATATACAATAAAACCATGGGTTGTTTAAAAGGCCAACATTTTTTTGCAAATAATTCAATTTTTATTTTTATTTTACTTTTTTTTTATTATTTTGTTAGGTAGGAACATTACAATATCTCCCCCATATTGTGTTTTTTTTATGATCCACATTTTTTTGGGGGGATAATTAAATTTTTACTTTTTTATTGTTTTGTTAGGTAGGAAGATTACAACATCTCCCCCATATTAGGTTGTTTTTCTCGCCGACATTTATTTTGTTTTATAATTAAAAAATCTATTTTTTTATTAATAAAAATAACGTTACGTAACGTTACATAACGTTACGTAACTTTACAAGATCTCCCCATACTGGACTGTAGAGAGCCTCTCGGCTCAAAGAATAAGTTTGATGTTCTTTTAGACTTTAAACACTACCTCATAATGGCTGAGAAACTAAGTTTAGACTTTTATAGATAACTTCTCTAGAAAGACTTCACCTACTTTCTAAAGAATAAGTTTGATGTTCTTCTAGACTTTAAACACTTCATGATCATGGCTGAGAAACTAAGTGTAACAAAGTTGAAAACACTAAGAACTTCTAGTGGTGGGGTGTTCGAGTGCAATGCTTTCTTCAAAATTTATCTCTATCCACAACAAAATGGACTCGCTGAACAGAAAAATTGGACAATGGTAGAGACAGCACACGGAATGCTCAAGGGTGTCGATCTACCAAACAATTTGTGGCAGAAACCAGCATGTGATTTGCCTTTGTGGAGTTCATTGCACTGCCCTCATACATATACCAAATGAAAAACATAGCAAAGTTTATGGAAAGAGTAAAAAGATGTACTCTAATAGCTATAGTCATAAATCTAAGGCATATAGGCTCTTCGATCAAAAAATAAATGATGTAGTCCTTCATGAGGGACAATGACATAATGTGAGAACCTTGAAATCGCATTGCCTATAGTTAATAAAAGCGAAGGTAAAAAGGCATAAGCCTGAGAACATTGAAATCACGTGGCCTACAGCTAATAAAAACAAAGGTGAATCTCCTTAACAACAGGATATGTCCTATTCACCACGAAGATGAAGCAAAAACAAGCAATACACCAAGCAAATCTGTGAAACCATATCAAGATGGCAAATAAAGACCATGTCAAATGCCTAATTACAAGACCTGCACACTGAAGTAAAAAGAAAAGTGAAAAAACAGCAGGTGAATCTTGCATGAGCAGCAGTTTGAACACAACAGTACCTCAAAATTATGAGGTTCATCACATCAAAGAGTGGGAGGATATCATGAAAGAAATACTACAATTAAACAAAACGAATGATACATGGAAATGTATTGAGTTTCCAAAATACAAAAAGCAACTGGCTGTACATGGGCTGTAAGGTAGGTAAAAGTTACAAAAACGCTTTGAGCAAACAGAGGACATAGACTATGATGAGACATTTGCACCAATGGCCAACATGATCACCGCGATGCTTGTATTTTCATTGGCAGCTCCATGTGCATGGCAAGTTTTCCAGATTAGTATAAGAAGTACATTTCCAAATGGTGAAACAGAGGAGAATTGTTCTTGGAATAACCTGGTTTCACTTAACTGGTAAAAGAATTTTTTATTGGTCTGTAAACCAAGACAGTTTACACATTTCAGCAGAGGCTGATATTCAAAAATAGATGAGTAATTTTGGACAAGTAGATTCACAGGGAGTCTCATATCCTAACATGTATGTGAAGATCCGAAATGATAGGATCATTATCATTGCATTGTATATTGATGATTGAATTCTTACATGTAACAATACAAGTTGAACTGAAGATATGAAAGTTAATCTTCAAAAGACTTTTGAAATGGTGGACTTGAGAGCTCTACATTATTTCCTATGGATGGAGATATGCCAAGGAAGTTACTGCATTTCTTGTCTCAGAAGTATGCTTGTAAAATGTCCAAAAGTTTCAAGATGAATGATTGCAAACCATCAACTACACCAGTGTAAAAGGAATCAAATTTTCAGCTTTGAAAAAATCTTAAGCCATTAGTGCAACTTTATACAGACAACTAGTACGAAGTTTGATATTTACCACTGATGCTAGACCAGATTGAAGATTTAAGTCAATGTGCTTTATATATTTATGACTAGTCCCAGAATCATACATTGAAAAGCAACAAAGTGTCCTAAGATAAACATCAGTTTGAATTTCAAAAGTCAAATTGGAGATTTCAGGTTAGTTTGCTTCACTAACTCATATAGGGTAGGTTTATTTCAGCATAGGTTCAGCTGCCATTTCATGGAGTATAGCACAGTCTACAATTGCTCTATCATCTGCAGAGGCTGAATATAAAGCAGTGATTGGAGCAATATGTGAAGCTATTTAGTTAAGGAGTTTCGCTGAATTGTATCTTCATTAGGAAAAACCAAATACATTACTCTGTGACAATAAAAGTGTCATTAATCTTACTAAAAGTCCAGTCTTCCATGTAAGGACAAAGCATATTGAAGTCCAATATTATTTCATCCAAGAACAAGTCCAAAAGAAAGAGATGGAACCCATATGTAACGCTTAAGATCAAATAGATGAAGCCTTTATGCATCTTAAGGTCAATGGGATCAGCTTGGGGTAAAGGCCAATGAAATAGCCAATACGGGGGAATCATAGAAATTATTCCCATTTCCTAAAGATCCATCTTAAACCCGGATCCACCAAGCAACGAGAGGGATCCAATTTCTCGAGGTGTAAATCTTTTTATCTTAAATATTTTACATGTTTAAAAAAATTTACACCTCAAGAATTTTGATCCCTTGTTTGCGGCAGATAATTGTGCAAAGATTCTCCACATATTGAAATTATTTTGTTGATTGAATATATTTTTCAATTGTGCAGAGATTATATAATATAAATATATCAAAAAGACATGACTTTTTAGTTTAGGACATGGCTTTTTAGTTTTTAGTTTAAGCCGACATGGTTTTTTTTATAATGTTTTATATTACATTAGGAATGTTAGGAACACATCTCCCCTATACTGAGCTGTAGAGCACCTCGCTACTCTCAGTGCAATTATTTCACTGAGAAAAGAAAAGTGCATTCTACAGCCCAATATGGATGAGATGTGAAACGTGTGTG
>LPNX010407787.1:441021-520528 GCA_001517045.1 Pseudotsuga menziesii | reverse complement strand
AAAAAAAAAAAAAAAAAAAAAAAATCAGATATAAAAAAGTCAACAAATATTGATTAAAATTAAAATAAACCAGCAGAGATCCATCTTAGCCCAAAATTATTTAAACACTGAGAGGTTTGCACATAGATTGTCAATTAGTCCTCAGTGTTTAATAGATCCAGGGTTCAGATAAATATATGCTGGTTGTCAAATATTTGTCTAGACTAGCTAGGTGTTACATGTCACTAGGTATTAATTAAAAAACACATATAGCAAATTAAGTTAAGAATATGTCACTAGGTGTTTAAAACTAGAAAACACATGTGGCAGACTCAGTTAAAATGTGTCACTAGCTGGCAGTTTTAAAAATTGATTTTCAATAGGACTGTTATTTATTTTTACAAATCCATTGTCAATGAAGTGTTTCATTTTCATTAAAACTGTGTAGATGCATTTTTTGTGACTGGAAGCAGAATTGCATCAAATTGTGCATCCAATCTTTTGTGACTTGAGGTTCTAAACTTCATCAATATGCATAAGAAAACTGAAGTCTTGCAATAGCCTCTGTTGTCATGGGCCTCACTCGATCCAGGCCAGATCAGGCACCATAACCAGTGCCAATGGTTCAGCCACCCACCATCTCGAAATTCTGGGAAAGTTAAGGTCCCGCAAGGTTTTCCTTGGAAAAATAAAAAAATAAAACAGATACAAGAATATAACTCTCCAAGGCACACAGATGTAACCAACCTTTATAAGATATTCCTTGAGAAACCAAAAAAGGATAGTTGCCACAGTTCAGCAACAGACATGCATGAGAAAACTAGCATGCAAATAACTTGAAGAATAGTCTTAGATAATGACAACTTCATTGCATTCAACAACCATAGAATAAAGAAATAGATAGCAATCCAACAGATTGGGAACTAACTAGACTCTAGCTATTGACAGTACACGGTATCAATAGAAAATAGCAATAACTATGAGATCGAGCTACACAAATTATTGGAGACCCAAGTTCAATCCCCAGTACTGTCTGGAATCTAGATGCATAAAAACTAAACCCAAAATCCCATTTCACAATATCACTAATGCCTGAGCAGATAATTATTAACTAGAATAAGAAGACTACCAATTAATAGAAGATCAATGCAAAGCCATATGCCCAAAGATCTGGGAAAAGAAGTTTAAAAGGATAGTAAAAACAATCAAATGGTGAAAAAAAATGCTTCTGTAGCCAAAAAAGTAAACACCATGAATCAGAGTTTCAGAACACCTAATGAAATAACCAATAGTCACCCTATCAAGATTCAAAAGCAACAAGAAATATGTACTGTAACCTATCTTAATCATCCAACTCAAATTAAAAATCTTATATGTTCAGAACAAATATAAAAAAATTGTCTGAATTCAGTAGTACAATTCAATGCACTTCATACTTACAGGGATATAAACTAACCAAAATGCAAGCCCCATGTCCAGAACTATCAAGTTGAAAAGCCAATCTTTCTCATGATGTGCATTTTGAATTTTATAACCATTGTAAGTAAAAATGTAGTTACATCATTGGGCCTAGTAAACTATTTAACTTCTGAATTTAATTCCATAACAAAAGTACTTGCACTCAACCGATTTTTGCTCCCTTACTTAATGGTGCCAGATATACAATTCTTAATAGTCTACTAAATCATTTCAATTTCTCCTACCCTTCTACTATAATCAATATTTTCACTGGTAATAAGATTTTGAAACCTCTGGTCAAAATTGAATTCGTTTTTTATTTTCAAAGCTAACTTGTGTTTCCTGGTCATTTATACCCTCAACCTTCAGGTTCTAGGTATCAGGAGTAAGATCAGCACTATTATGCACTTTGGCAGTCGTATATAAATACGAATTTTTCTCATCCTATAAAGTTCCATCTTGATATCAAGTATATGCTTCCCATTAGAGATCCTTACTGTTTGCCCATTCTCTCTTAAATCTCAGAAACTAAATGAAAAGAAAAAGTTCCCCTCTTAACTACACAATGAGAAGAAATGATCATAGAATATCAATTGGAACTCATAGATTTAAGGCAATAAAAGGCAGTGAAAGTTGGGAAAACAAATTAATTACCTTCTATTTTGTCTTAGCATTGACCAATGCAGCTGTAGGATTTAATAAATCTGCTGGTTTCAAAGATGCCATACCCACATTACACGCTTCTGACCTCCCAAAGACTAACCATAAATAAAAGCTTCAGGTGAATTGTTTGCTTATGACTACTAAGTCACCTGATATAATGACCAGATCCACACAAATCACCACCATTATCAGCAAACATAATCTGAATGATCTCAATAAACATTGAACAACAACCAATTAGACCATCTTCTGATACTTCTCTCCTTTGCAATATCTCTTCTAACTTTCCACATACATCCAGATTGTTGATGAGTTCAAGATTATGAAGTTGTCTATCATTTGCATGATCTTCATGCTTGTAACAAAACCCCCCATGAAAGTATGATACCAACTTCTATAATATAGCATGAAATTCTCCAGAGAAAGTACTATACCAGCTTCTGTCATGCAGATTGACATTGCATGAAATGACGTCTGTTTTGTATACATAAAATTAGAAATAGTTTCTTGAATCCCCAGCAATGGCCAAAGTAACAAGCCCCTTACAAATTTGTATTTATCACCTATGTTTATATTCAAAAGTCACTCTGCATCAAGAATTCTACATGCAGAGATAGCTCTTCACAGAACAAGACTAATGAAGAGATATTTCATGAAATACGTCAGGAGGGGAGTTTTAAAGTTGTAGAAACAATTCAAAGGCACACTGAAAACATCAGTGGTACTATGGACATAACTAATTCAATAATCTAAGGTGACACTAGAATTGTAACTATTTCAAGAATCTGAACTGTTACAAACATATGATTCCCTTGAAAGAGAGAAAATGTATTTATGTCCACTAGTGACCAACTATAGGTCAATGGGACGTAAGCGTATATCAAATATTAATATCCAAATGAGAAACGAATTCCTTTAGGAAAAAGTATCTTGGAACTCTTCACAGTGCAGACCAGTGACAGAGCAAAATCGAATTCCTCTTTTTAATGGCTCTAGTCCACAACTTTAAAATTATTAATCATGAATGGTCACTGCAGTATAAGAATACTGACACAGAATTCTTTCCAACTTCAAGTATTTGCATTGTGAGGACACATGCAAAAAAGGATCATTCAGTAAGTGTTGAAAACTAGGGCAAATCAAAGGTAGAATGGAAGAGTACCCACGTTGACCACAAACAAGGAAGATCATACAATCTTCTTCAGGCAAGGATAACTTGATTGAAAGTCAGATGGTAAAAAGAAAATATGACAATTCAGGACACTGAATAGAATATAAGAGCAACTTGTATCTGATATTCAAAAAGACGAAGACTTATGGAACATAGGGAAAAGGCAAGAGTGACTTCAGAGAGTTCCCCATCAATATTGCTTCCAAAAAACAAAAAATTGTTAGAGTGACTAGACTGTATGAATACCAACACAGAATTATTTGCAGTTTTAACAGTTAGCATCATTAGGTCAAAAATGGAAAAAGGGATTATTTAGTTAACTGTATAAGACTCTGGCAAAAATAAGATCGAATGGAAGAGTATCCCTTTTGACCCCAAAGAAAGGTAGATCATACAATCTTCTTCCAGGATGGGTGCATTGACACAATGTCAGATAGTGAAAAGAAAAGATATCATGTCAAGTCATTTAATAGGATAGGAGCAACTTGCATATGAGAATAACAAAGAGGACAACTTATGACTCATGAGAACACAGGGAAAAGGAAAGCATGATATGAGAGGGTTACCCATCAATATTGCTTCCAAATAAAAAAATCGCTACTGTAAGCTTTAGATCATGCCACAAAAAAACAGCTAGAAAGGTAACTTGACAAGTTAGGTAAGTAAAAGAAATCACATCAATGCAAGATACTACTATATACACATGCAAAAGTGAAAGGAAAACACAAACACGCAGAATATCAACGTAACCACACAAAAAGATGGCTCCAAAATAGGCTTTTTCAGAAGATATAACGGAAGAAGGCAAAAAGTTTGCATTGAGATCAATGCCACAGCAAGATACTAAAACATCATTTGAGAGTAAATAACTTGAAATGGAAGAAATTACATCAGTACAGAATACTGTTCAATAGTTTCTTGAGAAGATGCAAGAGTGGTTTCTTATAAATTCAGGGAAGCGTAAAAGAAACAAATGAACACCCCAAGAATGTCAATAGTAATTTGAAATAAAATATGCCTTCAAATTATGGTCCTCCAGAAAATGCTAGCATCAAAAAAAGGTTATCTGAGAAGCAATGCCAGAGCAAGAAAACAACAAAATTGACACCAATAACAATCCCACAGATAGCTTTCTTAGGGTATACCAATGAGGATGATTTGGAGTTCCTTGAGGGTAAAAAGACGGTTTCAATGCCAACATAGATGGTCTAAATGTTAGCCTGTCCAAGGCATGCTATAAAAAAGGTATGCTAGAAGAACTCCCGAAGAGATGGCGTAAAAATCAAAGGCTGTTTTAAATGACAGATTCAAGGCAACAGTAACAGGAGGAAAAAACAGCAACTAAATTATAAATCAGAAAATCTTAAGCAGCATTAGCTTCCCAACCAAAATCAAGAAATGCAAACAAAAAAAACAAGCTGGCCTTTCTATTGGCTTCAAGTACCCTGATCATCAAATGATAATGTAGAGAATGTGTGATATGATGGGGTTTCTGGGACATATGCTGTGGAGGAAACAATGCACTTCCGGAGCTAACATAAGCCTTCAGTTCAAAATGAAAAAACAATATTGGAACATGTCAACCCAAGGGCGATAATCTTTCACGTCACTGTCTATCAGCCAACAGTCAATTCTTGAAATCTTCATGAAACTAAAGAGCCTGGATGTACAAGTAAATATTAGCCTCAGCTAACACAGGTAATATCAGTTCGCCAGCTATCAACTCTGAATGCGACTTTTGGAGAAATGTGATATCAATTCGCCAGCTAAGTAATAGCTACTTTTGATCTGATTACTCTTGAAAAAAGCCTGCAATCGGATTGTCATGCAACCAACAGAAGACTCAGATATGAACCTACTATAGAAACAAGGGAAAAAAATACTACAATTAAGGGTACAGCATAAAATTATAAATACAGAAACAAACCAAGTCATGTTTATTTGATCAGAACTAAACACTTGAAATATATAAGTATATTATATACATAATTACTAATAGTAAAAAATATATTCGCATGCTTAAAATTCCACATCAAAGATGGCCTTCCATGAACTTTAGTCCAAAGGCTAGCCAAAAGCAATTGCCTAGGCATGATTCTCAATATCATTTGGATTTTCACCCAAAACATAGAGCAATTGCCTCAGGTGTATTCAATCTAAAATTTATATTAAGACATTTTAATTCATAAAGAACTTTTCTGCACTATTAAATGCATGCCACTTCTTTTACCATTAGAATCTATTACGCACATTCTTAACCATGGTCACGACGACACCGTGTTTTCCCTCATCATATAAAACTGGGCAATGCATAAATGAGTTTGACAAGTGCTTATATGGCATAATATTAAATTTCCCTTGTTCCAATTTACATATCTAACGAAGGTCAATCTTGCTCATGCCTTTGCCTATTTTACTTCCTCACAAGATTCCATTGTTCAATATCTGCATGTATCATAAAGGCCAACCTTCCAACATGATCATTGAGAAGTCTTCCAGCTCTCCAAATGTGATAGATACTGCCATCATACACTTCATATAAACGGGTATTATTAAGTACACCAATGAATCATTGGATTTCTGAAATATTAAACTTACATAAAAGTTAGCTCTGTTAAAACACTTGAAACAGACAACACTCCTTCGATATTTTGTTGAATCAGTAAATTACCCAAAGAAAACCTCAGGCATCTTGTTGCTTTATCCAGCTGAAAGCATACTTACTTTCATACCCCACTATAACAATCCACCTGCTTGAGTCCTAAACTAATGACAAAGTAGCTAAAATCCATTTATATAGGGAGGAAAGACCTTTATGATCAGTATTCCAATTTCTCCCCAACTACTTATATAGGCATCTTCTTCCACACATTTCTAAGAGCAGAAAGGGAAGAAAAAGTCAAACAACTCCTTATAAGTAGGAAATCAGTAATATCTCTTCACTTGAAATCATGTGACACTATCTCATTTATACAAAAAAGGACAATTCTCCGCAGAAAGGCATTCCCTCTGATTGAACTCTTCAACTAAATCCATTTGTGTATTGCCCTGACTGTCCATCTTATACATAACTGTGAAGAAACCTCAATTTTATAGAATTAGTTGATATACCATCAAGAATCCATGCATACACACAAACTCCATGAACACGGATCTACTTACCTTGCATGACTTGGTTAACAATAACCTTTGCCATGATATCAGCCCCTTTTATTTATAACTTTAATTCATATTTCATATAGCAGAGAAGAAAAAACAAGTGATCAGGATAGGCATTCAATAACAGTAAATAAATTTCCTCATTGAGTGAGCGTACCCTTCAGTGATCAAATTCCAGGCCACGTGTACTAATGCCGTCTGGGCAAATCCAATCTTGTTCAGCACTGACAAGAGAGGTCTATATGGATGTTGTACAGTGAGCTCAAAATCCAGCGTAGTCAAGACCAAATTTTCAGCCTCAAGAACTCGTTGCTTGTACTGTTCAAACCAGTCCTACAGACATGGAAGGAAGAGGATTTAAAATTCCACACTTGTAGCTTTCTGAAGATGATTAAGTTTCGTAACTTCAAATGTAGGTGGAAGAGCATATAACAAACTATCAAATTTAAAGGAGGGCATAATCTATCTATTACACTGAGTTTATATTTTGCACTTTGTTTGAAGCAACCTCATGCATGACTCCTTCACTTGTAAATAAAATTATAGTCACATCATCAAAAATGGAAGTAAACTAAAGAATAGAGAGAGAGAGAGAGTCAAAAGGAAATGTAGCTTACATTTGGAAGTGAATAATGGAAATTTGCCAAATCATGTTTATGGCAAATCTCATAAGACACTATCAGCACACGGTTGAGAGGACGTGGATTGTCTTCTGACTTTGCAACTAGAAACATGGAAGCGGTTGCAATCAACTGCAACCAGATAATATAAAATTGTCAGCCTTAAAAGTTGTGCAGCAAGAATCTTATAGAATCTATTGTCACCAGGTTGATAAATTGAGCTAGTGCAAAAGCACATACCGAAGCAACCTTATGCAAAGAAATCTAGAAAGAAAGTGTGCGCTTTTATAGTCATGGAGCTCTAAATGAAAAAGAAATAGTGAATACTTTAATCTTATGAATTGGAACAAAGAAAACAACACCAGATCTGGTAATCAAAAAGAGTGACTTGATTTAACTGTAGGACTAAACAAGCACCATGGCTGTCAACGAATAAATTTACATGAGAAAACTTAATCTGGTATTGAAGCAGGCTATGTAATCAAATAAACCTATGACAATAGACAAAATACAAATTCCCAGTTAATAATACCCAAGCTCTACAAACAAGAAATATCAACCTTCAATTCATTTATAGCTAATCAATGAAATAAACTGTGTGCAATTATGTATTGTAGTACAACTCACAAATCTTACTGCCAAAAGGCAGCTGCTGAGTGAGTACGGATACAATGCCTAAGGATTGGACTGAAATGATGCTTGATGAAGCAGTCTAGGGGAACCTGAGAAAGGCAGACGATGTTGTTATTGAGCATGATGATGAGAATGTACTGAAATCCTTTTCTTTGGCCTTAAGCCAGGTTGCCACTAATGAGGCAAAAGTCATGGCTTTAGTCCAGTGCATTTATTTATAAAAAGACCTGAAAGTATATAGTTCTAGGAAATTATTGTTTACAATCAGCACCTGAGTGGATTATGAATGTCAACCTACAAGTAACTGGAGAATCCAAGATTTATTTGATGACACAAGGGGGTTCAGTAACTTTGTTCAGAAGTGAAATATCAGAGAGTAGGTTAGCTGATTCCCAGCTAACCAAGAGGTAAGACTTGACCCCAAGAAGGTCCTATTGCCTCTGCTCAGAGAATTGTCGAGGACCTAAACCAGCTTAGGGTATGAATGTTTAGTGTTTACTGATTTTAGGGATGAACAGCCAAAAGGTGGCTGTCATTTCAGCTGCAACTATATCTTATGTTGACATGAATGGTTTAATTATGGTAAGTTTGGTTGCTGGATGAGAGGGTAGGTATGACAACTAAAAAGGCCAAGTAAAAGAGTAATGTAGTCGGAAAGATTAAGGAGAACATAACAATGTTCTGAGGGAACTGTTTAAAGCAAGATGGAAGTGGTTGCAAGTGATAGGAAGCCTGGCAAAGACCAGGAACCAGACCTCACCCAAATTCTACAGCAGCAATACGATAAAATATTTATTTGTTCTGGCTAAGGCAATGATGCAGACAGCAGAGGCCATGGTGATGCCAAATGGCATTAAAAGCGAACTTTAACATGAGAAGGATTGATAGTAGGAATATCAAAGCATTCAGTGAGGACAGCAGCAGAGCTGTGTGAATTGGTGTAATCTCAAAGGCAGTTAGTTAAAATTTGCTTCCAAGCAGTAGCAGGAATTGGAGGACACTGGCATATCACTTGATGCAGTCAAGGCAAGCAGTCAAAAGTTGATAAAAATGATCAAGCTGATAAACAAAATTAAGGCCAATCACAAATGAGCAGATGGCTGTGAGACAGGATTTTGTGTTGCTGATAGAAAGGGCTCCCATCCAGGGGGTAAAGTCCCAATGGTCCTGGCCAAGAATGAAGGGGGTGGTGAAGCAGAGGCCATGAGGAAGTCAATCTAGTTGGCCAATTATCCAGTTGATGGTTGAATTTGAATGTGCATCAAAAATAGAACAATCTGTGATCAGTGGAAAAGTCAGAAAATATATTAAGACTATGTATGTCTGACTTTGCTGTCAATTTCTACCATTTGGTGGATAGCAGCTAGTCTTATATTCCAGTATAAGATCAAATTTATATTAAAAATGAACTTTTATTCTGTTTAAGAAAAACAGAAAGTGAAACTCACAAATCTGTCATGTGAAGCATGTGATCGTCGAAGGAAAAAGCGATGGCAAAGCACAATTGCAGTTGCAATTGTCGTGTGTGGCCTGCATGCAGCATCGAAATTAGTACAGCTTAATAACAGATCAAACATCTAATATTTTCCATGAGTTGCTCCTCTGAGAAGCAACATCCTAATCCAACATATTGCCCATTGAAAATAAGAATAACATTATGTAAAAACCATAAAAGTGACATTAATAGAAGTAATGATGCAATGAATTTCTAGAATCAACACTTCTAAGCAGACAAGCACACCATCAACGAAATCACATAGCAAAATGTAAATGTGCAGCAAAAAACAATTTGGATATTGAGATTTTAACAAAAATTTCAAGAACAAAACTTTCTCAAGATTTTCCTTCACAAGGGTAAGAGACAAACCCTGCTAGCACGGTTGGTTTCAACAAGCCTCGTTCGGCATGGAGACCCGAGTTAAAACCCCGCAAGGTAGTTGGGAGGAGACACTTAAAAATTCAACCATGCTAAGGGTTGGTGTGGCCTAGGTCGGGTGCAATCCCCAGGTAATTTTGATGACATAGATGCCCCTGGGTCGCGGTTTCTTAGACCAAAGGCTAGTCCCACAAGTAACAGACAAACCAGCAAACAACAAAGCAAATCCTTCACAAAATAAATTAATAACTTTTAAAAAATTTAATGACACAAAGACAGCCTCATATCAACTTTACAATGCTACATGTTTTAATGACACACTTACATGCTCCTATGAGTTGGAATAGATTTGGTTTTAGGTAAAACAATGAAAATAGATGAAATTACTTCACAAAAACAAAACCTTGTAAAGGTATGAAAACAATATCGTAGAATCCCCCCAAAGCCATCCCAAGGCGAAAGGTGAACTAAAGTGGCAAACCCTTGGACAATAAGTAGATATTTAATTGGACCCTTCCAAGGAAAAAGGTGAACTAAACTGGAAAAACATTAAACAAAAAGTAGATATTATCATATTTATTTGAGAAAAGAAATTGACAACAGAATGGATATGAAACTGGAAAAATCAAACTCTAAACCACATACCAGACATTGCATAAATACTAACCTAAAAACACAAATTTCATGTGGCAACAGGCATCTGCATACCGACCATTCAAAGTTACAGATCTTTACTCAAAAATATGTGATTTGTGAAGCGCAAAGATTGATATTGCTCCATTATAGAAGCCAATATAATTTCATGCCATTTGAGCTTAAGCTAGAAACTAAGAATGAGAAATAGAGATGAAAAGAAAATAGGTTCTACACAAAGAAAGAAAAAGCAAGGAACGTTACTTGTTACTAAAGAGGTTACAAAAAAGAATTCCCTTCAAATTGCATACTGAAAATGAAGCCAAGACAGTCCACAAGAAATGTACCTAAAACATACAAAACAAATACAGGATTCTTGATAAAGGCCAAGCTGTTGGGTTCCATTATGGTTAAAATTGCTGTAGCAGAGATCCTCACCCAGCATTCAATCCCTAAAGGGTGTGCTGCTTTGAAGTTCAGCAGGCTTCAAAAAGAGAATACAGGATACTTGGTAGTAAGGATTAATAAAAGATGATGAGATATACTAATTTATTTCACACTTCGGATAGGGAGGCCACCAAAGAATGATGCAGAAATCATGGTCTTAGTTGAGGGCCTTCATTTATGTAAAGACTTGAGAACCAATAGGTAGATCATTGTAAGGGATTTTCTTTTATGAATAGTGTTACAAATAGACTATGGATGTAGAATAACAGGATGATCAAAGATTTATTTGATGCAGGTGAGGATCTTAGCAGCTCCTCTGGAGTGGAAATTTCAACATATTACAGCAAATGTTAATCAGATTATTGATAATAAAGCAAATGAGGGGACGCCCACGAAAGTTAAAATTGTCTCATACCCGAATGAATTCAACGATCCAGATCATCTTAGGGTCCTTGATGTTTAATGGTATCAAGACTGAGGCAATAGGAGTTGGTGCTACGGCCCTCTGATATCAAGTAAATTTGGAGTTGACTGACACCAAACTTAATCTGATCATGATGTAAATTACTCTGCAATTTGGTCTCCAGCAGAGTTTTGATTGCTGTTCTATTATCATAAATGATCCAGTATTCAATTTGCATGGATCATCTATTAATGTGGCTCATGCAGCCGCGGGTATCACAACTTCAAACTATGACTCAAATGTCTAACAGATCTCAGCTTAATGTCACCAGATTGACATGAATTTGTTAGAGCTCACTACACTTCCACTGTACAATGGTGTGTTTTTGGTTTCTAGACTACACAACTTGTTAAATAAGAGCTTAGAGTGTGGTCTGATGTGATTTCAAGTTTCAACAAATGCAAGAACATAAACACGAACATCATATTGTTCATATCGGAGTACACAATCAGAATGATAGTCTAAGACTCTAAAACATCACATCGCACATTCATTAATTATGTGAAGCAAGAATCAGTAAAATCATTAAAAGCAAGTTATTTCATCAAACATAGATTTAATGGCTATGTTACCAGGGTTTCTGGGTGGGGATGCAGGTATAGGTGCAAAGACGTGGTTTATAAATTATGAATTTGCCAAGCTGTGGGGGTGTGAGCACATATAAATATGCAAAATTTACAACAACAACAAAAATAGAGAATGTAAAACAATAAGACTCCAAATGTAAGATAATATGACTATTGATATGATAAGAGTCATTCAACATTCATAAGAGTCATGAGTCATGACAAAAATGCTTCAAAATTCAACATGATGAAAATAATCATTATAATATCAAAATGTAACACAACAATTCAAAACTCCAAAGATGAAATCATAAAAAAATAAAAATTGACCACTTAATGTGCAATGGTAATTGCTCATCAGTTGTTATGCTAATGCTAGACTCTTCTTCATCCTTGCAACCCTCAAGCATGTACTCATCACTCCTGAGCTTGGGCTCACCTATAAGGTTTATAATTTGTATGTGGTTCAACAAGGTCAATTGGTTCAATCTCCTCATCCACACAGTAAACATCATCTGTTTTTAAGTCACATTTGTTGTAAGGAGCTTCCATATACCCTGGACCTATTCAAGAAAGAAATTGAAGGAAATTATGAGTGTAAATCAGGCTTTCTGCCATCTTTGATACTAACTGATTTCTTACCACTCAATGAAAAAATAATTAAGGTCCAATTTCTCTTAGAGACTGAATAATTGAACATTTGTGAGAGTAACTGTATAACAAATGTTTGTATCTATAGGGCATGCCTACCATGAAGTGTCCTCCAGTCTATCAGATCCCTGTAGACACACTTAATATACAAAGCCTCAACTGTACAAACTCACCTCACCGAGGTGACAATCGGGTGAATTGACTCCTAATGATGAATCAGTGTTCAATGGGGATGTGCCCCGCAGGGTGGAGGCCGCACCCCCTGCGCTTAACACAACCCCGGGACAGGAAGGTGCCTAGCGAAACATTTCGCCACAACCCCCAATTTTGTGAAATGCACAACATAACATTTCGCCAGTGTGCAAGATTTGTTTCACAAAATGGGAGGCATCTGGGCCCCCCTCCCGAAAAAGCAGGACACATGGGTGTTCTACCACTCCCCCTCAATTTTTAACCAAAAATGCCAAATTTCCAAATTTTTGGAATAGGGGTTACATGGGAATGATTCTTATGGAGGGGTACATGGAGAAGGGTCAATCAACCCTTCCTGAAGGATGGCATTTGCACCAAGGGGATCTAATGGAAGGATCCACCAACCCTCAAAAAAAAAATTGAATAATGGGGATCCCAAGGAGAGGAGTCAACTGTTCCTCAAGGATGGTATTCGAGTTATAGGGTATCCAGTAGAAAGGTCAATGGAGTCAACTATTCCTCAAGCAATGTTTTAGCATGAGGAGGATCTCAGGGAAAGGCCAAGTCAACCTTTCCTCAAGCAAAGTATTCTCATGGAGGGGGGGCATTGAGAAGGGTCAGTCAACCCTTCCTGAAGGGTGGTATTTGCATAGAATACCATCTAAAGGAAGGGTCGATCAAGGGGATCCCGAGGAAAGATCAATCAACTTTTCCTCGAACAAAGTATTCTCATGGAGGGAGGGCATTGAGAAGGGTTCGTCGACCCTTCCTTCCTAAAGGATGGTATTTGCGTAGAGTACCATCCGGTGGAAGGGCCAACCAACCATTCCTCAAGGATATTATTCATATCGCCAAATATCCAATAGAAGGGTCAGCTGACCTTTCCTCAAGCAGAGTCTTTTTATAATTTTAGAGGCAAGGCCCCTTATGCTAGGGACCCCAACAGGCCCTCATACCGCATGAATTTCCTTAAACTTTGGGGGTGTCTCCACACATATCATTGGAAAGAAGCATCTTCCTTGCTTCTCCAATATTATACACCATTTATGATTCACAATATAAGATACCACAAGAAGAGTTGCGTTCAACTTGCTCCACCACCACACCCCCCATACACATATATGATATATCGTTCTAATTGTGGATATACCTTAGGATCTCTCTTATCTGTAAGGACTGCCATAAAAAGCAAATACCTTAAAGCGATGGTTAAATATAAATGTCTGGATTTTTTGCTCATTTTTAATTAACTCGGCGATCCAATCCAGTTTGACAATGTCCTCCAATACATTATTCAATGCACGCACACAACATAGTGTCCAAGTAATCTGCCTTTAATGTTTTTGAACCAACAAACCTGCCGGTTCACAAACTTGTGACTACATTTGTGATTACTTGCACAACATTAGATGGCCTCAACACATCAATTGATCTGAAACAGATAAAATGCCAAATCTGATTACAAAAGGGATAAGAAGAAGAAGTTGGCTAGCATGTGGATGAGCCAGAAAAGGACTAAGTTCGCTGATCCAAGAAGTTTGCTAGTGATTATAATATTTGGCTACTGTTTTGTTTTTGATATCTTTACTAAACAAGATGCTTAATGGGTTGACTTGGTCAAGGATAATACCTTCGATCATAGTTGATCAATTCTCTGAACAGCTCTTTAAAAGAGCAGAGAAGCACGACAAAAGGGGATCCATCACTGTGTTTCTCAACAATCCAACAAGAGCGCAAAGTACAGGATTCATACCGAAAATAAAAAAATAAAAAGTAAATAAAAAATCATGGAAGATGAATGCAATGCCATCCGTTTTGCTCATTTGGGGTACACAGCAATCTCTATGTGGAGAGTGTGTTTCAGAAGATTGTAATCGCTTGAGAGTAATAAGAATGCATTGGAGTTTTTCCTCGATTTAATTTGTCCAAGGTAAACCTTGTGTAATCTTTTTGCAGCAGGAATATATATTTTCCATGCATGTCCATTTCAAAATGTTCGTAGAACAAATTCTGCTTCTTGTAGATGGAAAAGTGTCAAGGCTGGTGAAGGGTGGAGGTTGCAAAGCAGTCACTAATAAGAAGATGTTGTAGACAACGAAAAGAGTCAATTTTTCATTCTGTTAAAGGCTTAACAACATAAGAGTGCGGAGATCTGGGTAATAAATTTAAGCGGTGAGGGAATCTATAATATGGGTACTGGGTTGTGTGATGAATATCTATCAAGAGTAGGAGGATTGAAGTTCTGGGGATGCAGCCTGGGATCTGTTATAAATTTATATTCAATAACCAAATTCTGCGTCTTAAGTGTCAAGGCTGGTCAAGGATGAAGGTGGAAAAGCAGAAACTAATAAGAAGATGCCGTACATAGCGAAAAGAGTCAACTCTTCATTCCGTTAAATAGCTAACAGCACAAGGGGTTGGGGATCTAGGGAATAATTCCATGTAATGAGCAAGTTTATGATACGGGTATTACGTCAGGTGATGACTATCTGCTTTTGTAGTGCAATTCTATTAGGGATAGGAGGATTGAAGTTATGAGCATGCAGCCCAGCATCTAAGATGAATTTATATTCAATAACTTAACTTAATGTCTGGAGGAGGCATCAACGACATCAAAGTCCTCTTGAATCGTCCACTGAGACCTTACGTTCAGGAAATAAGATGGCTTCTAAACGGGAATGGATAGTATAAGTTTTTCCTCTTTCCCCAAGCTTAAATGTATAAAACGGAAATTCGTTACGCAGAAGATACAGATTTCATTAATATTTAAAACGAAACCTAAGGGTATTTACAAATAATAATAAAAAACTTACAGCTGCAAGCGCGTGCCCAAATTTTGGAGGAAGGAAACGTAGGAAAATCTCAAAATTGTCTCATTTTGGTAGTTGATCCCATCTCTTCTGGAGGGCGACAATCTCTCAATGGTCTCCCTTGTATAATAAACATCCATATCCGATCCTTCACTGCAACTAGGCTGTTCTTCTTCCTCCACTGTTCTCTCATTTCCATAACTATCTTTCTCCTCCCTTAGACATAATCTGCCCAGCCTTTCCTCCTGTCTTCTCCACATGGGATCAACAATGTTGGGGTTTCTTCTTCTCTTGGCAGGAGGAGGCCCGTCATTGGCGAAGTCCCCTTCTATATCCTCAAACTTTCTGGTAAGGCAAATCCCACTATTATTATTGTGAATATTACGAAAGTTCCCTGCAGTCCGAGGGCCTCTTCTGAAAGCCTCTGGATGGGATTTATAAATGGCCGCCATATCGATCAAAACCCCAAAACGGCAGAACAATACGCGAAAAGAGATCAGATAACACAGGAAAACTAATACAATCGAATAAAAACTGGTATCAAATATCACATATTACTCAATCTCCATTAGAGGATGTATACAAATGTGTGTGTACATATATATATATATAAGCAGATGGCTAGAGAATAACGCGGTGCTGTGCGCTGTGCTGTTCACATGCGGCCTGTATGAGTGGCGTTGGGAATGGGATTGGGTTTCCTTTCGACATCCGCAAAGGTAATCTTTCGGTTAGGTGTGACTGGTAATACTTACTTTTATTAGTATTAATAAAGTACACATATTATTTGTAAGTTAAGAACTCTCTAGTTTTTTCTTTAATTTATTTATTTTCAATTAAAATATGTATGTATTTTTTTTCAAAAATTTTGAATTAAAATATTAAAATATGTATGTATTTTTTTCAAAATAATTATGAGATTTTATTAAAAATATGTTTAATTAAAATTTTAGAAATATATATATATATATTTTATAAACAAAAATTATTTATTTAATTGGGTTAAGTAGTTTTTTTTTTTCGGAGGAAAAAGTATCAGACCTTGTTATTCTATTGAATCAAAGATCATCATATACAATCAGCCAAAGATGGCAATCATCAACAAAAGATTTCAGAACAAAGGGGACCACGTGTACACAATTTCGAAACCCCAACACCCAAATCATGGGCAAAATGGCCACAAGCCTATAGAGATACAGGCTTTTATCATCACCCCTGTAAAAGCAGGTCAGATTTGTGATAGCATTCAGAAATGACAAGAAGCAAATGAATCATGAGCATAAGAAGAAGACTGAGGGTCTCTTCATGAGTCTGCTAGGATCCCATTACATGACTAAACAAGAAATGTGCATAAAAGAGAGGGCTAATACCCAGCACAAGCTAATATCGCTGAAAGTTACCATGATCAATGATCATACCATTCAAAGATTCCATGAAATTTCTGAATCCTGATTTAAGAGAAAGTGCATTTTTTGAGAGACTGTCAGCCATCTGGTTATGCTCATGATAGATGTGCTTCATGGTCACTTCCGAATAGATAAGCAGCAGATCTCGTATGTCATCACACCAATGACTCCGATGAGGTAAGTTCAGTGAGCCTATTCCTTTAGCCCATGAGATGATGACAAGGGAATCACCAAATATAGAGTGTAAAGGGATCCCCATTAGATTAGTAACAGAGAGAAGAGCCCATAAAGCCAACAGCTCTGATCTAGTATTAGTACTGCTACCACAGCCCAGAGAGAAGTACAAACAGTGAGAGCAACTCAAATATATCACAAAACCTGCACCCCCAATGTTCCCGACGGCTGCTCCATCAAAATAACCACATGGATAGTTGATCAGTGGAGGCGTTCCAACGATTCTGTTTTCCTCTTTTTAGTTGTGTTATGGAACATTGCTTTAAGTAGTTGTGTTATGGAACATTGCTTTTCATATCTAAGGTGACATACTGAGCTTATAATGAGTACATTATTATTATTATTATAACTTCAAATCAAAGAGAAAAGAACAAAATTATAACTAGCTATTTGGTTTGCTTAAGAGTTTTATCTTATACTCAAAAGTCTTGGAGAGAAGTGTTTTTAAATTACTATAATTTTGACTAGGGATTGTAACAAAAATTTTGACACTGAAATGTATATACTATATGGGTGTTTTTTATCCTCAATACTCGTAATGTCACAAAGATGACAGATCTTGTTAGCCCACGGAATTTTAGGAAAGGTCCAATCTCTTGTTTTATGATGGAGCTCATAAGACTTTGTTCTTATTTTAGTTGTGTAGATCATTTTCTTTGAGCTAGTTAAAAGAGAGATATAATTTTGATTTTCAAAATTAAAAGTTAATAATCTTTAATTTAAAAAATGTAGATTTTATTTTTATAATAAGAAATTTATTTTATTACATAATTGTAATGATAAAAGAATTTTATAAGGTCAGCGGAGGTGACGTAGTGGTAATGCGGTCTTGTAACGACGATCAAGTCTTGTGCTCAAACTCAAGCAAGAATGATAAAAGAATTTTACAAGGTCGGCGAAGGCGGCATAGTGGTAATGCGGTCTTGTAACGACGGTCAAGTCAAGCCCAGTCACCTTAGATTTAGTCAAGTTTCGGTAGAGCAAACGGTCAAGATAGGTTTTGTTCTGTAAGGTGGCCTGAGATCAAAACCCGTTGCTCCTGGGAGATGACATCTAAATCCAACCATGCTAAGGGTTGGTGTGGCCCAGGCTAAGTGCCATCCCCGGGTGATTTTGACGGCTTAAATACCCCTAGATTGTGGTTTCTGAGACCAAAGGTTAACCAAACAAATCAAAAAACATTAAAAAAATGATAAAAACAAATTATTATTTTTTTAGTTTTAATTAAATCTAAATGCAACAACTTACTTTTTTTATATATAATTATTCACAAAATTTAACATATTTAATTAATTTTTATTTATAAAAATTAAAAAAAAATTATTACAATCTTTTTATCCAACTCTGAAAATGAAAAACCTTTGTGTACGTTATAAATTGATGTATATGTTGCAAGTCAACATTACAAACATAAAATAAAATAAACAAAATTGCTATAATTTCGAGGAAAGATGGACTAGGTTAGTTGTTCGAATCAGATATAATACCTTTATAGGTTGTTCAACATTATTAAAAGTCTTTGTTGAAGTGTTGTTAGTCACGGAACGATTTTCTAATTATTGAATTTTTTATTCCACGTTTTAAAGGTGTTATTCAAAATAGACAGTCCTCTCAAAGGTTTTTCAAAATGGGAGGTTTTATGATGGAGAGATCCCAATATTACATGTGTAGATATCAAATATTTACCAATTCCTCTCAATTTAACCATGGTTTTGGGGGATAAAGTTGTTTTTATAAGACAAGGTTTTAAGATTTCAACCTATTATCATTATTATTACAACCCACTTTGTTTTGGGTGTGATTATTGAATCTTAGGTTAGTTTACAAATTTATGGAGTAAACTTTCTACCCGACTATTTGCACCAATCGGACGACCTGGCTCGCGTGAGCTTTCACATCACGCATTGTTGGTCGTCGGATCGGTGCAAATGGTCGGGTATAAAGTTTACTCCTAAATTTATTGGGGATAAAGTAGTTTTTTTAAAGACAGTTGTAAGTCTTTAATCAACGGTTATGATTATCACAACCACTTTGTTGCGGTTGTGATTGTTAAATCTCCCAATCCATCGATGGATTGGGTTGGATTGGGTTGGATTGGGTTAATTGTAGTTGTGAATGTTGAATCTTTCTATCCATCCATGGATTTAGGTTAGTTGCGAGTGTGATTGTTGAATCTTTCTATCCATCAATGGATTAGGTTAGTTTAGAGATTTTTGAAGTCATTCAAAAGGTATCATTGTACCCAAATTTGTATAGAGTTGGTCCTAAGTTTTGAATTACTAAACAAAGATCATTTTAGCATGAGATGATTCTAGATGGATTTAGTCCATAAATTATGTAGGGCTTGCCAATAGACATGTCCATTAGGCCCAATCTATTTGGGAAACAAACTAAAAGAAATAAATTCAAAGGTTGACAATAGTTGGAGAAGAAATATTTAGAGGAAGCTTTATTTCAACATGTAAAACAATTGAGTGCAATAGCAACAACCCAAGTAACCAGCCCTCCCTATTAAGACAATGATGTGGATATGCCCTTATTGCCTTCCCCTTCCATGTAGATTGTGTGTTTAGACATAGCTCCAGTAGTGAAGCGAACAATTATTTCGCTCACACAATAATCACCAAAATATCTGGAATAACGGATAAGCCATAGGGCAAAGGTATTAATGGTTGTATAAATAAAAGATAATAGATTGATTACAATGGTTGATGACCCACCTATTAAATAAGGCTTGGGGATTGTGAGTGAAAGGTTATGTCCTTTCATGTTAAGTATAATTAATTATTTAATTATTATATTTATTTTACGTTCGTTACATTGCCTTCCCCTTAAGGGAATCTTTGTCCTCAAAGATGTGTTGACTTTAATATCTGATTTACTTTAATCTATCGTCTCGGGGTTTCTTTGTATTTGCGACATTTGAGGAAATGAGCCGATACGAGTTATGAATTCCCCGGGAGAATTGTCGTATCGTATCTGATGTGGTCCATCCCAGATCTATTTTTATCGGAGCTCTGAGATCTTTTTGTGGGACAATTCGTCTCAATTGTTGCTTAGTATGTCGATATTTTCGCATGTCCACATAAGTTTTCTATGAATATTCATTTTGACCCTATCGTTGGTCAAAATGACGATTATAATTAGGATGTCTGTAAGGTGTAGGTGTTGTTTGTTCTTCTTTCTTTTGGATTGCAACGAAGACTTTCTTCACTTCCTTGATTTGTGCTTCTTGGTTCTCTAGTAGATTGTTACGATTCTGAATCTTTTTTATTCTTTCCTCTTGCGACTTTTTTCAATTTCTAGCTCCTTGATTTGGTTATGTAGTTCCTGATTACTATTATTTAAACACTAGTTTTCTTCTTGCTTTTCTAGTAATTTTCCTTTGAGGTCTTCACCGGATTGTTCCCTCTTGTTGTTGTTTTTCAATTTTTTGATTTTTGTAATCAGGGTTTTGTTGTGATTTCTTAATCTGAAAATTTCTTCAGAATTGTTGGATATTATTTAATTACTCTTTGCGATCTCCAGCTTGTGTTCCTTTTTAGAGTCGATGTTTTGTTGTTGAAGAACTTTTATCTGTTGTTGATACTGGTCGACCACGGATTCTTGATCTTCTAATTTTTGTTGTATGTGCGTCAATTCTTCATCTTTGTCGTTAACGATTTTGTTCAAGCATATTATTTATGCTTCGTAATCACTTATTTCTTTTTTTATCTCTTGATTTTTTTGTTCTGATTGAAATCATTTTCGTCTTTTAATTTCTTAATTTGGACCGACAATTTTTCCATATGGTTGTTCTGGTTGGAAATTTTTTGTTCCTTGCGCTCTTTTTGCATCTTATGTAATTTAATCAACATTTCCAATTTCATATTCATGTTTTGTAATTCTTCATTGTCTCTTTGATAGCGTTTTAATTGGGCTTCTAATTTCTCTATTTGTGCTTGCAAGCCAACTTCCATGGTCTCTAACTTCTTTTAATGATAGATGGCTATCGATTGCTTGACGAGTCTTCCTTGGATTTTGGTTTCTTCGACGGTATATTGTCTTCTTTTGGTTCGATAAAATAATAATTATTATAATTTCCTTTTGTATAATAATAATAATAATAAAAATTTAACAGAAACGGTTATGGAGTTTATTAATATTCAGCAATCAATTGCTGTAGAAAGGTACAAGACAGCATTCACCTCGCTACCACTTCGTTCAGTCAATGACCTTCCGAGGAGCTAAGGAGGAATGTCACTTTGAACAACCGAATTAACTATTAGTTCATTAAGATCCGCTCCTATGGCTTTATTAGCTGCCATGTCCACCAAGGCGTTAAGATCTCTTAGAATATGACATAATCTAATCTTTCGGAAAAGCTTGGAAATGGACCTAATTCTTCTTATCAGTCTAGCAATCCTATTGTTATCACTATTTCTTCCTCCATTCATTGCCTGAATGATAATCCTGGAATCCCCAAAAACCAGGACTTCTTCAACCTTTTTAACCCGCAATTGCTTTAGGCCTTGCCATAGCCCATAGGCCTCCGCTATATTATTAGTTTCATAACCAATATTCCAGTTGTACTCCACCATGACTTCCCCATCAGCATTGGTGATGACTCCACCTCCTCCAGCCTTCCCTGGGTTCCCTTTGGAAGCCCCGTCAAAGAAAAGCTTAAAAATTTTCCTCTCTTTTAGCCAGATGCCAAACTGAGAATTATCCATTCTGATCTCCCATGCCTCCATTTGCTTAGCAGCAACAAAATTATCAGCCAGAGGCTTGACATTTCGCATCCACTCTCTTTCTTTTTCTGTTAGAGAACCTTTATTGCTGGGAAGCTTCGAGATACTTATTATCTCCATAAGCAATGCCTGAATTTTGACTACTATCTTACACAGTGGTTGCTTTTTATCCTGAAATATCCTGTAGTTCCTCTCATTCCATAAACACCAGCATATCAGCTTTGGGATTTTTAGCCAGCAGCTCCTCACGCCCCTCTTCTCACTCAGCTCTCCCTGGTACAGACTTTCCCAATTGTAAAGGCAGTCGTGGATATTCTCTGGCATCCTCCTTAACCCTCCCCAGCTGTCTAGCGCGACCTTCCACACTGATTTGGCATAAGAACACTTAAATAATAGATGCGTTATGGTTTCACCAGCGACTGCACACAAGGGACATCTGAATGGACCAGCGATCCCTTTCTTTTCCAAATTCTCTCCTGTTAGAATTCGTCCATGCAGCAGCGCCCAGGTAAAGAGGTCGATCTTGGGCAACGTGGTGTTGGTCCAGTTATAGTTCCAGCTTTTGGGATTGCCAGGGACGTTAAAATCAACAGAGAAGCGCTGGTAACCTTCAGTAGCGGTGTAATTGCCTGATTGATCTCCCCATCCATGCTTGTCCCTTCTAATTTGGCAGATTGGGGCAATCCCAGTCAGGTGGACGAGGAGCTGCGATTTCTCTTCATCGAGTTCATCTGGTAGATCCGGTAAATGCCAGCCCATCCATCACTTTCCTTCAGAATTCTCCCACCTGGAGATGTCCCAGATCGTAGTCATCCCCATCTCGACCATCCTTTGCTGCAGGCGTGGAAGTTGTGGAGGGATCTTACCTAGAACAGAGTCATTCCAAATATTAATGAGTTTCCCATTGCCGGGGACCCAGTGCAGACCACCAATGAACTGAGGAAGCACCTTGAGGCAGATTTGGTGGATAGAGGATCCTTTCTGGCTCACATGGGCACCCTCCAGACATCTGAGCTGAGTACCCCTGAAATACTTAGCTTTCAGCACAAGGCTGGACCAGGAGGGCTTGGGGACTAGCAAATTCCAGAGCAGCTTGGCTCCCATAGCCAAATTTTGGGTCCTGAGATCTCTGATGTGGAGCCCTCCCTCAGACTTCGGGAGCTTAATAGTTCTCCAGCTTACCAATGCAAACTTCTTACTTCTTCCAGCGCTGCCCCCCTGCCATAGAAAGGACCTTATCAGTCCTTCTATTTGATTGATGGTTTTGACCGGAGCTAGAAGGAGAGAGCTTTGATAAATCAGGAAGCTGTTCAAGACAGCCTTGATTAAAACTACCTTCCCAGCCAAGTTTAACCAGGTTGATCCCCAACCTTGGATATTGTTTTTGATTTTCTCCACAACAGGGATCCAGGCCGAGCTCTTGGCCTTGGTTTTGAATATGGGAACCCCGAGATAGTTGAAGGACTCCCAATCAGTGACCCCGCCCATGTTGAGGCTCCGGGAGATATCTGACATTTCCCTCGGATTGATGTTCCAGCCATAGATCTGGCTTTTCCTAAGATTGACTTGGCCTCCAGAAGCTAGGCAGTAACGATTCAACTCAGACTTGAATTGCCGGCCTATAATGTTACTAGCACCTCCTAGTAAGATAGTGTCATCCGCAAATTGCGCGTGATTAATTTCTTTGATGCCTCGGGCCATTTGAATTCCGGGGAGATCCTGGTCAAGCCTGGCAGTCTCTAGCTGAAAGCTAAGGACAGAGGCTTGGATGGCATAAAGGAGGGGAGAGAGCGGGCATCCTTGCCTCAGGCCTCTTGAGGCTTGGAAGAAGGGGCCAGCTCTTCCGTTAACAAGAGGGGCAATCCATGGGTTGCTAATACAAGCCCGGACCCAAGATATAAAATTAGCAGCGAAACCAAATTTCTGCATCACCTGGAAAAGGAAGGGATGGCTGACCCTATCAAAAGCATTGGCAAGATTGATTTTGACCACCATTCCTTTATCACCGTGCTTCAAGCTGGAATGTATAGCCTCTTGAACTAAAATGATGTTTTCCCATATCTTCCTACCTTTTACAAATCCTCCTTGATTCTCAGGGATTAGTCTCGAGAAGAATATGCTTGAGTCTGCCTGCCATAACCTTAGTGATGATTTTATAACCTATATTGCACAAAGAAATAGGCCTGAACCTGTCAAAGTATTTGGCCTCCTTCTCTTTGGGAATTAAGGCCAGGAAAGCCGAATTGGTGCTTTCGCCTATTTTACTGCAGCTCTCGTATTTCCGGACCATTCTAAATAAGTCTTTCTTGATGATGTTCCAACAAAGCTTAACAAAGGTAGCATTAAAACCATCCGGGCCCGGGGCCCTGTCGTCCTTCATTCCATCAACAGCTCTCTTAATTTCCTCCATCGAAATAGCCTGGGTAAGAGACTCATTATCGCTGGTTTTAATGGAACTGGGAATCAGATTCAATATTTCAGCGTCCTCCACAACTGGCTGGGCCGTGAAGAGTCCACTGAAATGTCTAGAAGCTTCAATTTTAATTTCTTCATGACTTGTTATAATGCGATCCTGAGTGTGGATTTCCTTCACGCAGTTAAAATTGTCTCTGGCAGTCGCCTGCTTATGAAAATACCTTGTATTCTTATCCCCATCAACCAGCCAATCGCATCTGGCCTTAATCTTCCACCAATCAGACTCGATTTTGTAAGCTTTGTGGAGATTAGCATGCAATTGAGCTTCAGCGTGGAGATCCTCAGCGTCCACGTCTTTGATCTCCAAGGCAGCCTGAAGGGACTCGAGCTCCTTTACTGCAAGAGATTTTTGGTCTGAAGGAGAAGGGATAGTCCTGGCCCAAAGCTTAAGGCGCTTTTTCAGTCTTTTTAACTTTTCCTCCCACACGTAGAATGGAGAGCCTGTGACCGGGGGGGTCCACGAGCTAGCTACGATTTGGAGGAAGTCAGAGTGCGTTGCCCAAAGGGGATTAAACTTGAAAGGAATTGGGCCCCAATTCTTGTTAAAAGCCATCTCAAGGAGAATGGGCCTATGGTCGGAGACTCCAAATGGCAGAATTTTGGAAGAAATATTCATCCCCATCAGTAGGAAGGAATCCTTGACTAGGAACCTGTCGAGTCTTGCGGCAATATGTCCAGGCCCTACTCTTTTATTATTCCAGGTATACTTTCCAGCAGCAGGTTTAATGTCCATGAGATCCCATTCCAGAATGATTTCATGTACAGTCTCCCTTATGGGACCCCTGATCAAGGACCCACCTCGCTTTTCTTCTTGGCTTAGGGTGACATTGAGATCACCTGCAATTATGATGTTACCCTGCAGATTACTCTTCTCCTCACGCAGGAGGTTCCAATAGGAATTTTTCTCTGCAGCAGAATTGGGAGCATAGATATTGAATATACTTACCAATGAGTTCGAGGCTTTCTGCCTAAGCTGGGTGAGGATCCAATGGTTGCTGTACTTGACGTCAACGGAATCAAATTCTTTATCATTCCATAGGGTTCCAATGCCGCCAGAAGCCCCTCTTGAGCTTATTGCAGCTTTCCCTTTGCCTTTCCAAGATTTTTGACTAACTTGGAGGAAGACGACTTCCTCCATCTTAGTCTCCTGGATTAGGAAGATGTCCGACTTATGTAAAGAAGATAGATCTAACATTGCTTCTTCTTTGATTTTACTTCCAAGACCTCTACAGTTCCAGGAGAGGACCCTCATTACTTACTTTTGGGGAGCTTAGGCATTCCTTTCTGGGCATGCCCTTGCTGTCGGGTGTTCCTAGTGGTATTCAGGAGCTTTTCCAAAGTTAGCTGAGAGCCTTGCAACTTATCCTTATAGGCTGCCTGCTCTCTTATTTCTTTCCTGGATTTTCTTCCCTTTGTTTTAAGCATTCTCGGAGTGGTTATTTCGATTTCCCCCTCCTCTTCCTCTTCCTCTGATCCAGAGTCTTCATCTGATTTCCCCAGGGTTTCCCCTACAGTAACCGGGGCCTTTTCTTCCTCTTGATCCTTCAGTGGTTGCCCTGATATTACTGCTTCAGAATCTTTGTTCCCTTCATTGCTGGATTTCTCACCAATTTCAATGAGTTCTTCCCTTATTTCCGCCATTGCTTTAGTCTTGGTTGCTTCCACTGATCCTTCAGGGTTAGTGACCCTTGTTTCATTGGTCCCTTCACCTTTTTTAGAGCCCTCCCGAATTGGTGTTTGGTTTTAGATCTAGACACCTTTTTCCATCCCTCCGCCTTGTCCTACTGGTTCTCTGGATTTTTTGGGCAGTTGCGGATGAAGTGCCCGTACTCATGGCATCCTCTGCATTTGAAGGGCAGCTGTTCATAGTCAAGTTTCTGGAAATGGGACCAGCTCCCCACGGTTAATTTGATAGCTTCGGGCAGTCCAGCTTCTAGATCGACCTCAACGTAGATTCGAGCACAGGCGTATTGGTCTTTTGGGCTAGCCATATCTATGTAGTTCCCCAACGGAGTCCCTATGGCCTGGAGGGATTTAGGGTTCCAGCAATGCATGGGAAGATTGGGCAGCCTGACCCAGACTGGCACTGCTCTTGGCGTGTCAGCCTCTGGATCGAAATCCGGCGTCCATCTGTTGAGGTAAAGACCTTGCGACCCCATGAAGTAGGGCCCATTTCTGAAGATCAACTCTTTATCATCCTTGGATTCGAAGTCGAAGAGAAAGAAACCTCGCCCGGCGGAGTAGGAAGCAACATTGTTGGTGATGAGGGGTCTCCAGTTTCTTTGAACCCAGCTGTCCGTTGTTTTGGGCGAAGGCCAAAGCCCCGTAAACTGACCGATCAAGGCTCGATCTGCCAGGGAAAGAGCAACCCGGATGGTTTCCTTCGGAGGAAGGGCAACCTCCGGCACATCTTCAAGCCTTTTGACAAATTTCGGGGGTTTAGGTTTACCGGATCTCTTGTTGTAAGAAGAGATTAAACGATCGAATTCATCCAATTGAGGAACCTGGGATGGATCTCGATGCTCAGGGATCGGAGTGCCCATCTTCAGCTCTCCAGCATTGCCAGAGCGGCCTCTGACAGCAGTCCACGCAGATGCAGAGTATTATCCACGTTCTGGCTCTAGATTAGATCAGATTCACGCCCCTCACGAGCTCAGATCGGGTTCAGCAGCCTAGTGCTGGCCACCTCCAGTTCGCTCCTCGTGCAGCCTTCAGCGAGCTCCCAGCCTGTCAAATCAAAATCTCTAGCGTCCTCCTCGTGCAGCCTTCAGCGTGCTCAGAGACCAGAAGGAAATAGTTAAAAAACATGTATAATAATAATTATTAATTAATTAATTAATAATATTATTATATTAATTTTTTTATAAACTATATATATTTTAATATATAGTTTTTTTTAAATAATAATTAATTATTAAATTAATTATTATGTAATAAAGTTTTATTTTATTATATAATATAATAAAACAAATTAAAATAGTATAATTGTAATATATTATAAATATAATATATTATAATATATATTATAATATTTTTTTGTTTGTTTATTTTTATTTTTGATAGCAGTGGATGACGACGCCGTGAGTGTGGTGGAGGGCGATGGCGGCAACGAATGTGGAGCAGACTGAGGAATGCACAGGGGCTGGGTGGACGAGCTGGATGATGAAGGACGTGTGCAGGAGTAGAATGGACGGGGAGCAGGACGACGAAGGGGAGAAGGATAACGCGACGCAGGAGAAGTGTGGCAACGTGCTGGAAGGGTAGTGGAGCAGGCAGGCTAGCATGGGGGAGGAGGGCGCAGCATGGTGGAAGTGGTGTGGATGGAGTGGAAGGGAACTAGAGTAGCGATGGGAGGGATGGAAAATAGAGAGCGGTGACCAGGGATCAAAATTCAGGTCGTCACTGCCCGTCAAAGGGCTCTCAGCCCGTCTATGAAGTGGTATGTGAATTTTGCTCATCATTTAAAATCAATTTTTTTATTTTTGTCATTTAAAAAAATTGATCATTTAAATTTAAATGCCATTGAAAGGGTTGAGACTAAAATTGCCCGTCAACAATTTTATTCAATTATGTTTGTCTACATGGATGACATGGGTGACCACGGTACTAACTCCTAGCTCCGCCTCCAAGCTACCAACCTACCACTGTCCACAAGTGCAAAATGCATTGATGGGCCTTAGCAACCCTGCATGGTTTAGTGTTCACGGTTCCAGTTTTTTTTAAAGTAAATTTGGAGAGTGGAATAATTTCAGACTAATTCGGAATCCGGATGGTTAACTCGCCTTTAATGCACCATAAACAACAATCAATTTTACAATTAAATGTTCACCCATAGCATTAAATTATTTCACATCAATCACTGCAGGCAGCGGTAGTGGGCACTGGCAACTTAGCCAAGCCTGGGTGGTCGATCTGCGGTCTTGGTATTCAATCTGTAAATTGAATGTGTAGCAGGTGATAAGTTTCTCGGTCCTATCTGGGCTTTCAAATTTCAATGCGTCTGTTATTTCCTTCTTCGGATATTGAAGGTAGTTTTTTCTTCACCGCGGTTTTCGGCTCGCCTTTTTTTCTCTTGTTTGGCCTAGCGGTGCTAGCCCCTCCACAGGTATGTTCGTATGGCCTTTCTCGTGTTGGGTCTGATAGGTTAGGATTTTCTTTTGCTGAACAGATGTTTTCAGAGCCTTCCCTGAACGGCAGCCATGCCATTTGTTAATGTGAATGGATTGCTCTTTCATATTCGTTGAATTGGTTGTTCAGTTGGACTCTCGCTTCTCTAGTTGCATGCTAATCTGTATATTTGAAAGTACACTACTGGCTTCAATTTGCCATGCCTTAGTGTTTGATACATGGCTTCAACTTTGTGTACTATAATTTTCGGTTGTCTTTTGCTGCTTGGTTTAGACCCAGGTTAATTGTATGCAAAATTCTCTAGGTTGATTATGCTCCTTTAAGATCTCTGATTGCTGAGTGGTTCAGTGTGTTTGCTTTGTGGAAGTTGTGTTCATATTCCGGGAGCTTGGAAAAGTTGCCTTGATTTTTCGTGGCAAATATGGTCTTGGTTCTTCTTTCCTTCTGATTTCTTATGTGTGAAGCATTTGCCACCAATTCCTACAGGTACTCGCCTTTTACTGGCATAGAATATTACTTTGGCAGACGAGGATAAAAATAAATGTAGACGTGCTTGTTATTCTACAGGTCTTGTCCTGTCCATTTATTTTGATAGTTATAAAATAAAATAAACAGTTGTCCATTGGTATGGATGGTATAGAAATTCAATGAGTCAAACTTACCTCTGTAATTTGCTTTATAATTCTAGTATTTAAGATGTGCCTTTGGTTGCAATCACGAAAGCATTCACATTCATATGATTTATTTTTTTCTGAAAGATATAATATCCGTTGGGCTATAGGGCAGACCCGGGCTTTATACCATTAACTTCGCACCAACAAAAGACCCATAGTGTTGGTCCTTTCGGCAACAATCTGCGAGCAGATTGCAGTCTCACCTGAAACAGCTATGGGATGCCGCAGAATCAGGTTTCTGCAAGCAGAAGAGGGATATTACTGTACCTTAGCCTTTAACAACTTATATTCATATACACAGAGATTCAACATTCGCATATATAACTTTGCAACTAAATAAACAGACAGTGACTTGCATAACCCTTTACTGGGAATTCACAGCGAAGTTATTTAGTTAGCAATGATCTTATTTATCAGATATATATTTATTAATGCATGAAAGAACATACCAGAAACAACACAAAGAACCACAACACCAGATATAACGTGGTTCACCCCCAGTGTAGGGGTTACGTCCACAGAACTGTGTTTTATTCAACTCTTTACTAAAATCACAGTTCTGATCTACGCACTCAGCTGCAGATCTTTTCAAGTCCTTAAAGTCGCGCACACAGCTGCAGGCCTCTACGCACACAGCTGCAGATTTCCTTAACCACCCAAAAACCCTCTGCGCACACAGCTGGGACTTAACCTTCCCTTACGAAATAGCCTTAGCTTCGCATCAATTCATCTTACATCAAAAAGCCTAACCTAATTTCGTTACAAGAGTGCTTCTTTATAGTGCACTTATTACAAAACCATGGACTTAAACCATGGGCACCCCGAACCCTAAACCCTGGATTTAAACCATGGGTTTATTACAAAAAGAGGACTTGGACTCAACCCCGACACCCCTAAGACTGTTTTGAGTCGTAAATCCACTTACAACTTCCACAAAAACCGCAGAGTTACCAAAATTATGGACCGTTAAGGTGCGCGCCCCAACAGGCCCCTAAGACTCACCAGTGGCCCGTCCCAGGACACTCTGCTGCTCTTTGGGTAGGCGAACTTTATCAGTGAAAATAACGAACTACTTATTGAGGCCACGCTTGATATTGTCGGCGGCTTGCTCCTTATTGACCAATTCCTGTAATACTGCGGCTGATGCTTCGCTGGCCTTTGTCTGCGCAAATGCAGCATATTCCTTCAGGACTTTGAGTTGGTTGTCCACAGCAGTACTCAACTCGAAAGCTTCGTTGATAAGTGGCCGCATAGAACTTTCCACTTCTGTTGCTTTTGCTCTACACGATTCAATTTCCTGCTGGAGTTCATTGCTTCGCTTTACCTTAAGCATTTTCTCCATAGGTGGCAGAGTCTTAATTTCTGCTTTTACTGTATCCAACTCTATCTATCGCTGCCTGATGATTTCTTGCAGCTGTCCAATTTCTGGATGTTCCTGCAGGGTGGTCCAGGCCTCAACACTATCTTCTAATAGCTTTGCTGCGCTGCTCGCAGTATCCGAGATTTTTGCTGCAGAGGCCTGAATGTCTGCTCGGCGTTGCTCTCTGACCTCCGGTGGGCTCTCCGGGGTGATGCGGAGTTGGAGCTCCACAATCTGGGCCTCATGTTCTGTTTTGAGCTTCTCGATTTCGCTACGCGACTGCTGTGCGTAGTCTTTCAGCCTGACTAATCTTTGTTCTGGTTCTTCTACCAGCTTGTTGTGCCCCTACCCAACAGCCTTTAAAAAAAACATTATTTCATCAAATAAAATTGTATTTTGTTTTGATGAAATGTTTGAATTTCATATAATTAAACTAAAGAATTGACAGCTACTGAAATGGTGACATTCCAGCAGCTACTGAAACATGAAATTCAATGTTTTTAAAAGAAATCTTTGCGAACTATGGATTAGTTGACAAAATCATTACTTTGAAATTATCATTTTGAGTGGATTTGCATTGAAAATCAAGTGATTAATGTTAATCATTTTTCATAACTTAATCTTGAAATCTTATCCAAATATTTATCATTTGATTTTATTATGTGATATTGTTATCATGAATATTGATAAGGCTTAAGGTTGATTATTATATTTTTGGCATCTTACCAAAGTTCATTCGAATTATTTTTCTTAAGGCTTTTCATCTACGCATAACACAACCTTTTTATTTGATCTTGATCTTTATGATGGGCTTCATATGTCATCTTTATTATTGCATGTAAAGGTCGACGTTAATACTATAGGTTATGGGATTTGTTTTTCGTATTTTAAAAACAACCATATAATGAAGAAGTGACGTATTCGTTACCAAAGGCAAATCATGATTAATTCAACGTTTAAAAAGAATGGTGATTGGGGTTTGGATTATTTCAACTTAAGTCTGTCACGACATTAAAATGCTTCATTCTTAGTTCAAGGTAGATCATTCTATTTGTCACAAAAAATGAATATCATCAAAACTTTGACGTGCAATAACTGAAAAGAATAAACCCACTTTGATTTATGGAGTTCAACGCCACGTGTGGATCGAAATTATGTTCTCACATTTAGTTATGTTTGTTTTAAAAAAGGATTTACAACTGGATTCGTGTCAACGCATTGAGATCATTTTTTACTTGATCGCCAGCTAACTGAAAGTTAGAAATAGTTACCAAGCTGTTTGATTGCAGTGATATCTTCAAACTTTTAATGAGAATCACCTCATAATAAAGCCATTAATTAAAATCACTAAGTTTGAGGAAGATATTGCCATATTTTCTGCCGTAAAATTTCAATTTCTTTAATGAGCAATGAAGACATAAACCCTATTTACGCTGCATGCTGATCAACGAAGAGTTCACAGTGATTTTCTCCATCTGATTGCGCTGGTTTTAGGTGATAAAATATATTTCTGTTAAAAATGATAAAGGTAGATCGATTCTGGATGCCACGATTGATTATGTTGTAAATATTTTACAAACAAATCTCATGAAAATGAGGGAAAAGGAGATAAATTTATTTCTATTTTATTATTCTGTTCTTTTATTAATTTTTTTTTTTATTGTCTCTCTTTGTGTGAGCGATTGGATCATTTTTATGCAGGTTCATAAAATAAGGAGTAGATAATTATGTTATCCCTTGAAGATTAGGTTTGCTACGATGAATAAGCCAGATAGAAGGTGGTTGTAGAGATTCAAGGTGATTAAATTCATTCCAGAAAATGAACAAACTGCTGGGATTGTTGCCAGTTACAAAATCGCGTTTCCAATTGACAGGCGATTTTCTGAGTCACGTTGTGAACAAACGGAGACAAATCTAAAAAATATGGCACATGGGTTTTCTTCAGAACGGACCCATTTAGCTTTACTCAAGAGTATTTCGCCAGAAAATGATGGATTCTAGGAGATTTCGAGGATCCTTTGAGCACGATTTTGGCAGTTGCGGCCGGCAACGAAATGGTTGTTTCCAGAAATTTGCCCGTGCAGAGTTTATTTTGTTTGGATTTCTTCTGATCATGGTGTATTTAATGAGAGAAGAATTTGATTGTTAGAGAGGGAGACTAGACTGAGAGATTGCTCTCTCAGATCAAAACATTGCCGCCTGGAGTAATTCTGGAAATGCTCAACAGTATTGAAGAATGTCTTTTTCAATGTTTGAAGAGCAAATCAAGAGCTGGAGCTAGGAATCAGACTGTATGTTGCTAAAGCTTAAGAGATTTCTCTCTTGAAAGCTCAGAAATACTGCTGCTAAAGGATCGATAATTGATGGAAGGGAAACCATAAGATTGGGTTTTTATTTACTCGCGACTTGAGACAGCTACTTGTCTTCAGCCACGTTTTGTTGAACCGATGATATTTTAATATATGTTTACTGTTTGCATACTGGGCATATACTCTTGATATCTGTTAGTCTTATCATTTCCTTTCTATTTTATTTATGTTTGTTATTATTCTCTGCATAATTTTACAAATATGCATTACTTGTATGATTTTCGATTTTCATGTTTTCGATTTTGTTGATATATCATGTCGTGTAACCGGCAATCGATATGGTTGTTTATATGATTTGTAATCATTACTATATGGTTTTGTTAATATTTAAACTTCTTTAAATATTATCAAAGCGTATCCGTGCGGTAGTTCTATTAGCATAAATCGATTTCATGGTTAATTTCTCGCATTGCTCTTGATCAGAATTAATTGATTTATATGTTGTTTCTTTTAAACTACTTTATAAAAAACATCCATTGAATCATATTCAGGTTATTTTCTGATTCTTGGTAATTAATGTATAGTTGTCAATAATGTAAATTTTATAACTCATTTAAACATGTTTTTGATTATTTATAATCCTAGTTAATTAAATAGATTTGATTCATACATTAATTTAATCAACTTACTAATTCATTAGTAAGTAGATTAACTAGTTTGATTTGTACATTCGATTTAATTAACCAAAGTAATAGCTTTAGTTTTATCTTTTAGACTTAGTTTAACTTTCAGGCTAACAGAGCCTTTAAACCTGTCGGAAACAACCATCTCAAACAGCTTGGAACCTGCTCTAAGGATCTCAGTCTGGGTTGTCTTCCCCGTTACGTGCATAGTCAAATACGCACGTCAACACAGCTGTACGTCGAAGTCAGGAAGACTTCGACATGCCTCATCCAAGACTCGTACTAGGGTAATGTGCTTATGTTCTGCATCCCTCTTTCTCTGCTCCACTGCCTCCAGCTGCGCTACGAAGCCCTGCTGCTGACTTATGGCATTTTGTAACTGTTTTTGCGAATATTGGTCTCGTGCCTGAATTTCTTTCATAATTGCTGACTGACAGAGATGTAGCTCCGGCATGGATAGCTTAGTGTAATCTATGCCAACCTTCATACTCATCTCCGAACGAGAGGCTGCATCTGTTAATATGAGAGCTGCGCTCGACACTTGCCCTTTGTTATCCCTGGCCGGCCATTGCCTTAGGTCTGGCTGCGCGCTTACTGAGACACTGCTTGCTGAGGCGCCAGTCAGTGATTTTTCTGCTAAGTCCTTCAACTCCGAAATGTATTTTGCTACCTCGGTGATGGCATGCAGATGTAGATCGGCAAATTCTGACCATTTCTTGGTGAGAACTTCTATTGACTTCGATAGAACCTGAACAAACTCCTCACTTGTCAGGCTGGGCTCCGCGTCGATATTCTTGTTCTTCGACGCCTTCATTTTCTTTCGGGACGGGGGTTTGTTTACTTCTTCTGGTTCTAGCGTCTTGTGCTTATCCTGCCGATTAGGGTTTGAAGCAGTTTGAACCGATTCCTCTTCTTCTTCTTCATTACCATCATCTCCACCCTGGTTGCTTTCACTCTGCTGCGACTCAGTTTGTTCTTCACTGTCTTCAGGGGGGTCTTGCTGCTGTGTATGACTACGGCCTGCGCCCAGATTTGTAACTGGGGGGACTGGAATAGTGGGTTTTTTCCCTGCATCCTTCAACCATTCCGCCGGCCACTGTTGAACAACCGCGAGGATGTCTTCTTTGGTCACGACATATGGTAACTTAAACCATTGATGCTTTTGATCTGCGCGAGCCTGGATGAAAAGATGATGCATGTCGGCGCTGAAATGGGCTGCGCCGTCGTATTGAGAGAATAACTCATTAGTGAGCCGAGGGGTTTTCGTGATCTCATACGAGATACTCATCATATAAAAGACAAATACACAATTGGTCATCTGTTGTAGGGTTTTATCCTGGGAAACCCACAGAGAGGCGTACCGCACTGCGCCAAGTAAGTCCGGAGGTATAGCAGCAAACTGCGCCTCAGTATGTTCTTGCCATCCTACCAGGGTGATGAGGACTATCAACCAGGAATAGTGAAAGGGCCTACCTTTCTCCTGCGTGTCGTGGACGTCTTCAAGAAATTCCTTCGCGATATATGCTGCCCAGTTGTAACTGTAGCCTTTGGCACAGTTCACGACAATTCTGATAACCGAGGCAGGCACTTCATATGGTCTGCACTTTCGCATGAGCTTGCATGCAAGAAGCTCAACTGCGAAGCGAATATTGTGTTGTTGAATGGCGGAAGTGTGATACCCTCATTTTCCCTTTTTCAGGCCGAAGCGTTCCTTCATGCTTTGTGCGAGCTTCGTATCTTCATGCTTTGAAGGAAATTCGGTCCCCGAATCAGGTCCTGCTATTGGTAAGGCTGTGATCCTGTGAATGAGCTCTCCATTAATAGGAATTTTCTTATCTCCTATCCATAGGTGGCCGTCATGTATTAATGCCAACAGCTGCTTGACCACTATGGTCACCTGTGTGCTGCGACCAAAATGGGGAACATCGAGCATCTTCAGCAGACCCGCTTGATCCAAGCCAGCAGCCCACTATTTTACTTCCAGCAATGTCGCGTTAGTCTCTGGATATTTGACAAAATGCAAGTATTGTGCTGGGGCGAACTGTGGAAACTTTCCACGATCATTCGTGTTATGGTCGACATACTTAAGCCAGTTTATTTTCCCTGTCATGGTCCCGACCAACTGCACACCCGGGGGCAAGGAAGGGGTGCGTAATGTGAACTTCTTTAGTCGCCGAGGTGGCTGGACTCCCGGTCGAACTGGTGGAAGATACGGTGGACGCTTCGGTGCAATATTCTCATCTTCTGCAGGTGGGGCCTTTGCTGAACCAGACGACTGCATCTTGGGGTCTTCTGGCGTTTTCCCTGATTGCTTGTGTCGGTCTTCGTTGCGTTTAGAACGTACTTCAGGTTTAAACTTCTTCTGGGCAGAGCGTGTCTGCATTGGCTGAGTTAGCGCTGGGGGAGTTTCTTCACGGGGAACAGATGCAGGCGGTTGGTTGAAAAGGTTCGGCAAACCCATCTGCTCAAACTCTCTCAATAGTTCTTGGAACTCACGATTAGCGGACATGGATGCAATTGTAAAACTCAAGAAACTGAAAAATGCGAACCTTGCGGGTGTGGGTGTCTTCTTATAGAATATATCCTCGAAATCTGTCATAACTGTGCATTGATGGCGCCAATTCTGACAGAGATCTTGTCCAGACGGCGGTAGATTTCCTAAGATCGCATTAATACAGGCGGTTAATACAGAGAACGTACCAGCGCCACCATATTTGACTTCTTCTAACGGTCGTTTTTGTTTTAGTTTCGACAGACCTTTCCTTCTTCGGCCCAGGCAGTAGCTGTGGCTGCGCCCGAATGAGGGCATTCGACACCTCTGGATACCATCTGCGACATGGAGTCAAGCTTCGACCCTCGACAAAATGTCATCCACAGCTACACTGATTCCTCTTATTTCCAGGAACTTCATCAGACATAAGTCCCGACACTCATGGAAAAGTTGGGTTGCTTTGCTTACCGTGTCTTCATCCCAATAATCTCCACTAGGAGCATACTTAGGCTGGCCTTCTGGTCCAATGTTGACTGTCCGTGTCTTCAGGGGCTGAGTCACTTCAGGGGCTTCGACTGTTGATCTGTGTACGTCGCAATATCCTTCTGACTCAGGAATACCAGTATTGCGCGGAGCATTATCCTCGTCAATTGCGAGGTTATAATGAGTTTCTTGGGCTTTCCCATCAGGACGGTATTTTACTACTTCTTGATCCTTAAATACCTTAGTATGGACCAACCTGATAGCTACATTTAAAGCTGGACAAACTTCATTAGTAGAAAAGGTAAGCACAAAACGATCCATAAGATAATCCCAACTTACAGTATCCTGGCGAAGCTCAGCCTGCACGTGCCAGTTCTTTGCTATTGGTTCCAGAGTATGCACAAACCTAGGTACCCATGCTGCCTGAGGTACATGCTGCCATGCTTCATAGTACTGTGCCCAAGGTTCCTGAGGGCTAGTCTTCCCATCAAACCTGCTTTGTAGCTCCTAGGGCTGATCCATAATTCTCAGGCGAAGGAACTTCTGACAAGCTTCCCAACTAGGACTGTTCTTCTGATGGCCATTCCACCATCTAGCTGCGGTGGCTCTGAATACTGAATCCAGAGTCTCCCTTATCTGTGAGTCTGGTATCTGGTCTGAGAATTGTTCAATAGACTGTTCTGGATCTAACAAGTCATCAAAATTAGGTAGGATTCTTACCTGTGCACCAAGCCATGTGATAGATTTTGTAATTCTGGCACATCTATGTCCATGCAGCTCATAAAGTCTGTTCTGCCAGTTTTCTAACCCATCATCTGAATCCGTCATTCAGGAGCTGTCACACTGCCAATCCATGATACCTTCAACAGTAGGATCAACATAATCCTCTTCCTTAGCTGTGATATTGTAAATGTGGTCCAAAGCATCCTGGTCTTCATCTCTTACTGGCTCTGTGTATCTCTCTCCTTGAGAAGGGTCCAATGGGACTATGAATCTCATTCCTTTCCCTTCGAAATTCATCTGTCTCTTCTTCAGGTTGATGACTGCATCATTATCTATTGCCCATTCAATGCCTAGTACTGCAGGACAGGGGTTGTTGTCATCAATTATTTCAATTACCTCAAATTCTGCTAAGGTACTGACTCCATCAATATCTACTGGTACACTAGGGAGTCTTCCTAGGGGCACAATCTTCTGCTGATTGGCTAATCTCAACTGTATAGGGGACCAATCAAGGGTAGGTTTTCCTATTTGTTCCCACGTTTGCTTAGTTAAGACATTTACCTCTGATCCTAGGTCCAAAATAACATCAGTCATATCATACTCTCCTATCTGAGCATTCAATCTCATTTCCCTACCAGTTCTCCTGACTCTATTAACAGCTTTTACCTGACCAGAACTTTGCTGAGGTTCACAGGAAGCAATAACTTTCTGCAACTCGCTTAAAGCATTATGATTTCGGAGGAGCTTTAGACAACTTTGTAAAAAGGAGGACAGTGTACTTAGTTCGTCTGTCGAAGCTTCTTGTGTCTGCGGCCGCTGCTGATGTTGTTGTGCAGGTGCTACTGATGTGCTAGGAGCAGCAAAACCTCTCTTGGCTTCCATGAATGTCTCTTTTTCTCTTTCGACATCAGATGCTGGGACTTTCGCGGGGGCCTTACGAACCCAAGCCTCGTCAGGCTGTTTCTCGTTATTCTGTGCTTCCGTCGTAGCTCCACTCCGGGTAACAACATTAATAGCTGGGGCAGGTCTTTGCTCGACGGAAATCATCTGAATATTCTGAGTAGGGGTACTGTTTCTTTCTTGAATCTTAGCTATCAACTGCGGGCACTGCTTGATCACATGATCTACTGCCCGACAATACTGACATGTCGTAGTTGGGTTCCGATAGTCTCTCGCTAGATGCCCGGCCTGGTTACAGTTGTAACACACAACCTGGCCTCGACCTCTTCCGGCCATACCACCTCGACCACGACCTCCAAAAGCACCTCTACCTGATGCACCACCACGGTAGCCATAGCCATCATTGCTCTGTCCCTCATTTTGTACCCGATAAGCGTCGTAAGTTCGTTCTCTCATGAGGTCAAAGCCCCGACACTCATCTTCGTTGTGTCCCACGGACTTACAGAATTTACAATAGGGGTTCTTAGGTATTTTCCCATACCTCTGTAGCAGATAGCAGTCTTCAGGTCGATGCTGACCTGTTGTTCTGCAGAGCTCACAATATAGGACTTGCGGTTGAAACAGGTTTGGTGCACCAGTATTCAAGTAATTTCTTACCACAGGACACTGTTCCTTGGCATGACCTTCTGTTCGACATTGTGTGCACCAAACCTCTTCGTGACCGGTCTTACCTTTCTTCATATCGCGAAGCTCTAGAGCCATCGTTGCCAACTACGCTTGGATTTGGGCGATACCAGACTTGTCTTCGACAGGAGCGGTTTCAAGCTTCATCGCGATTTCCAGGGCCTCCTGTTGGTCAGTAACCTTCTGTTGCATGAGTGGAGTTCTGATATGCGGTAACAATGCTGGAATGAACCATTCCTTGTGCTGCGCAGGTCCAATGGTGAAACTGACTTGGTCTAGCAGAACTTTGAATCTTTGATCAAAGTCCCACACTGATTTGCCGTGCCTCTGCTGAATCTCTTTTAACTCAGTGATACACTGCGACTCTGATTTTGGCTTCTTAAATTCCTTTGTCATTGTTGCTTTTATATCAGCCAATGCATGGTTCTGAGTGCTAGAAAACTTCATGAACCAGGTCAGAGCACGGTCTCTGAAAGAAGTAACTAGCTGCGCTCTTTTTTTATCTTGATTCGTAATGGTCTTAGCAGCCCACACTGCTTCACATAAAAACCAGAACTGTTCTAGATCCTCTGATCCAGTTGCTTTGAAAACAGGTAGCTTAATGTCATCATGCATGTGGGCCATAGTGGATCTAGGGGGGGTTGGAGGGGGACTGGAAGTAGGCGGGGGGGAACTTACTGGGGTAGACTGACCTGCGACAGGAATACTTGGGCTAGGGTGACTCTCAGACTGCGACGGGTTCTCAAGGATAATAGGTCTTCGCTGTGGGGTTACAAGAGGGTTTCCAACAGAAGGGGTTTCTTTGGGTTCTGACTCTGTGGGATTTACAGGGGATTACTCGGTATGCTGACCCTGGGAATAGGATATAAAATCTCTCTTGTACCTTTTGCCACTTCGCAGCAAACCGCTTTGCTCGTCAAAGGTATTTTCACTTGCAAACATAGGTTAGTAATACTAAATCTAACAGTCTAATTCAATTAGCAATATACCTTTTTCAGCTAATAGCATTTTAATTCTCAAACTAAATGAATTTAAAAACTTACCCCTTGGTCCTTTGAAAAACTGCCGCTCGGCTTCACTAAAGGAAGTACTCGTGTCGATGGCGAACTCCGTCACAAATGCTTCGAGGGTCCGTGTTGTCCAGGAATCAACAGCGCGGGATATCTCGTTGTTCACCCTTTTTAGTATATTAATTCTTGGGGGGGTCCAATCAGGAAACTGACGTTCTTGGAAGTTCATCCTTCTCTCTGTTAACCTGGAAAACCACTGGTGCAACTCTATGTGGATACTACCAAAGAAAATTTCATAAACATCACAAAAAACATACCTTTGTAAAAAGTCGCTTGCACTACGACGCAGATCTTTGTTCTCTTGCTCAGTGAATTTCAGACAAGTCTCATTAAGCCAATCACCGATTTCTTTCACAGAGGGTCTCCAGAACATAGCCCTCGAGGTACGACGTAAACCTCTCTTGAGCAGATATTGAGTTCAACCGGCAACGGAACCAATTTGTTGGGCTATAGGGCAGACCCGGGCTTTATACCATTAACTTCGCACCAACAAAAGACCCACAGTGTTGGCCCTTTCGGCAACAATCTGCGAGCAGATTGCAGTCTCACCCGAAACAGCTATGGGATGCCGCAGAATCAGGTTTCTGCAAGCAGAAGAGGGATATTACTGTACCTTAGCCTTTAACAACTTATATTCATATACACAAATATTCAACATTCACATATATAACTTCGCAGCTAAATAAACAAACAGTGACTTGCATAACCCTTTACTGGGAATTCACAGCGAAGTTATTTAGTTAGCAGTGATCTTATTTATCAGATATATATTTATTAATGCATGAAAGAACATAACAGAAACAACACAAAGAACCACAACACCAGATATAACGTGGTTCACCCCCAGTGTAGGGGTTACTTCCACAGAACTGTGTTTTATTCAACTCTTTACTAAAATCACAGTTCTGATCTGCGCACTCAACTGTAGATCCTTTCAAGTCCTTAAAGCCGCGCACATAGCTGCAGGCCTCTGCGCACACAGCTGTAGATTTCCTTAACCACCCAAAAACCCTCTGCGCACACAGCTGCAGAGGTTGTCCACGCACATAGCTGGGACTTAACCTTCTCTTACAAATAGACTTAGCTTCGCATCAATTCATCTTACATCAAAAAGCCTAACCTAATTTCGTTACAAGAGTGCTTATTTATAGTGTACTTATTACAAAACCATGGACTTAAACCATGGGCACCCTGAACCCTAAACCCTGGATTTAAACCATGGGTTTATTACAAAAAGAGGACTTGGACTCAACCCCGACACCCCTAAGACTGTTTTGAGTCGTAACTCCACTTACAACTTCCACAAAAACCGCGAAGTTACCAAAATTAGGGACCGTTAAGGTGCGCGCCCCAACAATATCTTGGTTAGATTAGAATTATTGTTGTGTGCCCATATTTAGTAACCAGATAGTGGACATTTTGCAAATGCATCAGATATTAGTAACTTGGCAGTCAAAATTTTGCAAATACCTCATATATTAGTAACTAGAGATTGAACATTTTGCAATTGCCTCAGATATTCACACACTAGATCACCAAAGTGGTGATTGTTTCTGTTAAAGCCAGTATATGTGGAAGATATAACCAGACTATCACCATAAATCTCTTTTTCCTCTTCCAAATATGTGTGAAGCTCTTTAGTTAATTATGTTCCATATTTGCTGGAACATTGGTCTTGTTGTTTGCTCCGTTTTTTTGGTGACATTTTTCCACACAATACAGATACATGATTTAGGATAAGATCATTTAGGTTTATGGCTTGCAGACACTCAGATTTGACCTATTCCAGCATGCAAGAAAAGTTGGCCATATGCATTGATGTTTCACGAACATGGTGCATGTGTTCATGCATTAAATTTTTCATAGAACCGATAATAATAATAAAAACATCTTCCATGACTTAGCATGCGAGGAAAACAAACTTGTCCTATTGATAAAGGATTCATTATAAACATGGGTAGTAGTGAGCACTCAGAGCAGTCGGCTGGCTTTGACAGTTCATTCTCGGTTTTCAAAGATGAATATTGCAAATCAGTGCGGAGCATGCAATGCTGTAGCTTTTATTCTAGTCGGCTATACTCTGTAACCCAATTTAGAATTTTTAAGCTACTCATTGGTATGGATGGCCTTCTCAGAAAGTGCTCAGTTCTCAAAAACTTCCGTGAAAGCTTTGCTGCATTAAACTAGGAGAAGGATTGGATTCTGGAGGTCAAGTATGTACTGTGTGCTTTACTCTTAATTTATTTTTGAAAAACCTTAAAATATATGATGTATGCTGCATCAACGAGCCTTTGTTCGATACTAGGGTTACATCATAATATGTCTATCAAGTTTTTGTTATTGCATTATGTTCCTCTTTCAAATTAGTCTTTTGTCTAAAGGAGATTGTGCACTGTGAGTTATCAAATCATTTTGTTTCACATAAAAGCAATCAATCTAAATCTGAATCAATATAAACTTGTAACACAATCCTGTAATGCTGTAACACAATCCGAATCCACGTCATGAATTGAATTAAATAGTTCTCTCAATTATCGTGTCAATGCTAGTTACCCCGCCAAACATAAAAGGAACATAGTAACGCCCTTCAACCTCATTGGTAGCCTTTGTTGCGTTTGTGTTGTCCATTAAGCCAGAGTCAGCAAACTGTTCCCACTTGCAGGTGTCACAAGTTTTATTTTTCAAAAAAAATTGTGTCATAAATTTAAATTTAAATCCATTATCTTTTTAGCACATTTTTTTAATGAAGTGTGCAATTAATGTGTTAGTGCCATTTGAAATGAGAGTTTTTTTAGAAACCCTTCATCATAGAAGGGCAGTATGAGTAAATAACCTTCTATATGAAATGAAGACCAGCCCTTCAAATTTGATCCCTGGTGGCGACGTGGATGGAAGGGGAAATGAAGCAGTAGGTGGTGATGCAGCCTGCAATTTTTTTCTTTTTCTTTTTCTTTTTTTAATATAATAAATTTATTTTTTTATTTTTTTATCACTTCTTTAATTTTGCAGCGGAATGTTTTTTTTTAATATATTTTTTTCTTCTTCGTGTAAATTTTTTTTCTTCTTCTTCCTGTAGATGGCCAAAGGCCAAAAATTTAGGGAAACCCTGGGTGATGGCTAAAAGCCAAAAATATGGCCAAGGGCTGGGATCTAGCCAATGAGGCTCTGATACCACATGAAGCGAACAATTATTTCACTCACACAATAATCACCAAAGTATCTGGAATAACGGATAAGCCATAGGGCAAATGTATTGATGGTTGTATAAATAAAAGATAATAGATTGATTACAATGGTTGATGACCCGCCTATTAAATAAGGCTTGGGGATTGTGAGTGAAAGGTTATGTCCTTTCATGTTAAGTATAATTAATTATGATTATTATTAATTATTTAATTATTATATTTATTTTACGTTCGTTACATGTGAGGAGGCTACCTGAATTAGATTAATCATATTTAAAAAGGAAACTATGCCTCTATCCAATTCAGATGTAGCCAAATTTATGGGGCAACTAATCTTGCATTAGTTATAGACCACTTAGATAGCCCAAAAAATTCTTAAAAGAGAAAAAGGAGAATGTAATATTCCGTTTTTGACCCCATGGTATTTTGATTGTACATGATGTAAATATTGTATGGAATCATGACAAGGAGCTCAAGGCCAAGGCCCTGCCATTGATTGATGTTTTGTGTATAGGTGATCAAGGTTGATGCCTAGGGTTCATTGTGTTAAGTCAGACACAGTATATGTTTTTGGATATCATGTAAATATGCAATTAATAACTACCACAACTAACTATGCACTACAACGTGAAAGAGATGGGGGCATGATCTCACAAGGAATAGGGTGGGGAGTTGGTCAAACCCTCTGAGCCAATAGGGTGGGGAGTTGGTCAAACCCTCTAAGCCAATAGGATGTGACTAGATGTCAATGGGGAAACCCATGAACCCTCAGATACCTTTTGTTCCCTGCACTCAATCATTAATTCCTTCTAGAAGTTGGTTGAGGCAGTTAATGCCTTGGGCAGAGCAAGGCATGGCAGGCTAATTGCTTGTATGAGAAAGCCTGCAAGTTTGCAGTCTAGTAAGTTGTGATCTTGCTTATGATGCAAGGAAGCACATGGATGCGTGTCAGTTTGTCCTTTCTCTCAGTCGCGAGAAGGTTTTGTTGTTATTCCTCGTGTGGGAGGACACGATTTGGTTCATTCACGTTGTTGTGGATCTTGCTTGCAGAGTCGTGTTATGTTCTGTGTTGTTCATGTTGGTCATTTAATCCTAGTTCAGAAACCCATTTGTTTTACTCTCATGAGTCGTGGAAGGTGCTTTTCACAGTGGTATCCTCTATTACAGAGTGAGTGGAGCCTGTTTAACTATGTTTTACGTTGTGGTTGTTGTGATGTGCATCCCGGTTTGGGTCTGAATTGTGTGCAAGACTTTAGAGTGGAAGAGAAGGGGAATGGGCTTGTTAACCTAGTGCAGAGAGGAACCTCATGAAAAATATAAGAGTGGCTAGTAAATCCCCACTGCACGGCCCTGAAGAGCATTGGATAGGAAGGCATAGCCCGTGGGATTGTGTATTAGAGAAAGGGATGCTTCCTTGTGTTGGGGTGCAGGTACTGCGGATGCCAAGCCAGATAGATATTGTGTAGGTGTCCCTAGCTCTTGAATGAGCCACTAGATTAGTCATTATACCTTTCCACTACCTTAGAATCCTGTTAACCCAAGGGAGATTGGCTTGGATGGTAGCCTGTTAACCCAATTGAATCTTGGCTTGGTTGTCTTGTTATGCATTTGGCCTTGTGTGTAATCCTTGGCTAGACAGCCTATTAACCCAACTGTGAAAGATGGATTGGCTGTGTAGACTGTGAAATACATCTGTTGGCTTGACTTGTCTCTAATGCAAGTGTTTGGCTTGATAGCATACAACCTATTAACCCAAGTGTGTGTTGGCTTGGCTAGAAAGTCCGGTAAGTCCAATTGAAGGTTGGCTAGACTGTGTTATATGATCTGATTGTGTGTGAGTCTGTTGTTCCCTAATTCCTTGTGGAATCATGCCCAGCTCGGGGGTGGCAGTGGTGTTGAGAGATAAATGAACACACTAGCCTATGGTTGAGTGGAACATTACAGCGACATAGCTAGTTGCAGGACAACTTCATCATCAAGATAAGTATTCTTTGTTATGTTATTTTTGCAATATATTTGTTTATGAATTGTTATGTTTATGTTGAATGCTTATGGATGATTTAAGTAGAAGTTTACTAGTGAATATTTCCTACATTTGCATCTATATTCGCCTTGTATGTTTCAATGCATTTTTGCCTAAGTCCAGGAAGGATGGAAGCCTGATCAAAGGGTCAGAATACCTCTGATTTAGTGTTTCTGGCCCTTGGAATCCACCTAAGGAATGTGGAAGGTGGAAACCGGAAAGAGTAGCTAAAACAAGGTAAAAAGTTAGTTTTTCCCACCCCAGGATCCGCTTACGGAAGGCGGAAAAACGAAAAGCAAAAAAGTGCGAAAAAGTTCTAAGGCAAAAGTAACTTTCCGATTTCCGAAGTCCGAAGTCGGAAAATCGAATTCGGAAGTGCAGAAAAAGCTAAGGTCAAAAGTTTTGATTTCCGAGTCTCGAGGTCGGAAGGCGAAAAGCGGAAGTGCAGAAGGCGGAATATTGGTTGAACACTCCGTCGAATGTTAAAGTTCTGATTTTCGAGTCCCGAGGTTGGAAAGTGGAAAGCGGAGGTGCGAAAGGCGGAAGATTGGCTGAACACTCCATCGAATGTTAAAGTTCTGATTTCCGAGTCCTGAGGTCGGAAGGTGGAAAGCGGAAGTGCGGAAGGAGGAAAATTGGTTGAACGCTTCATCGAATGTTAAAGTCTCGATTTCCAAGTTCCGAGGTCGTAAGGCAGAAAGCAGAAATGTGGAAGGTGGAAGTGGGCCCATTCACTCCATCAAAACCTTGAGGTTTTGGTTCCCAAGTTTCGAGGTCGAAAAGGCGGAAGCGGGAGTGTGGAAAGGGCAAGGTTAGTGAGAAAATTATCATTATGGGCGTAGAATGGATCTGTCAAAGGCGGAACGACTGTTACAATGGTTTCTAAGCCTAAGAATGAAGGTTGAAGAGTGTGTTAACACCCATGCCTTGTGTTAGAAGGGAGAACAAAGGTTCTTAAAGCAAAAAATTTAAATTATCTGCATTATGGGGTATGGGGACGTTACAAATTGGTATCAAAGCTGTTGGTTGCAGCGCTGGGCCTAAATGGGACAAGTTGAATAGTTAAAATAAGAAAAGGACACCTAGATTGTGGTTTAACAGAGCTGCGGGTTGTAGCATTGGGCTTGGATGGGCTAAGATAAAGGGTTGTGAAAAGAGAAAGAGTAGATGAGAGGGTTAAATTGCAAAATGGGCCAAGTTAAATCATGACAGAACGAACTTCAAATCAACGATGAACTCGATTGTATAAGGATTGCGCACTCCATAAAGTGACTTTTTTACCTCCGATCTCCACGCGCAATATCCAATGGGGACAGGACACGTCATTTAAGCACGTTTCCTATCGTGCGCAACAATAGTTTCTTTGTCCGTGCTAGTTCACCCAGCAAAATCGTCGTCAACCGTTGATGTGTTAGGGGATCAACCTTGTTCATTGATCTTAATCTCCATTATGGCGACTAGTTTCTAATTTTGCAGTAAATAGTTGGTAAGTGTTTTTGAATTCTGAGATTGTCTAACAGTGTGTTTGATGAACACATTTTGCAGAGTCATAGTGCAGTTTGGGAACATTTGCTTTTGGCTCAGCCATGAGAACCTACAACATGAATGATGTACGGGATTCCTATGGGCACGAGGAAGATGCTATGGGAGAAAACGTCAGATTTGGAAATATTGAGACAAAGTCTAATGGGATAAGATTTCAAGGGACTCCCTGTAGGTGGAGAAAGTCGATAAGTCGACTTGAACGATAGTTGACTTAGTCGATCAGCCGACTAAGTCAGTCGACCGACTAAACTAGAGATTAGGTCGTCCACCTAAGGTCATGTCGGTTCATCGAACCGACAGGTAGTTAATTTGTAACTGTTTTGTAATCATATATATTAGGCTGTTGAGCCAGATGAGAACTCAGTTCAGTTCTCTGTGTTGTATGGACTCATTCATGTAATATAATCTGTTAATTCACCTACTTGTTCTTATCTCTTGTCTCTGTTATATATGTATGTTTTAGTATGTATTATTGGTAACCTTATGTGATCTGTGAGATTACAACATTGGTTCTATTGTCGGTAGTACATGTCTGAAATGTATGCAAACAGATAATATCAGAGCAGGAGATTAAGGACTGGTGGGAATGTAAAGTTGCAAATTATTTGCAGAATTACGCACAAAGGAACAAATTAACAATCACACAGGCAAAAGCAAGATTCTTTACAGAAACACATGAGAAGTTTGTAGAATCAGTGCCCCAACTTCTGAAGAAACTCCTGGATGAAAAAGCCGGAAGGTACTAACGAACAACAGTTGCTGGAAAAACTGATCCAAGGAGGTAGAACAAACTTGTCGGAGTGGTTCGAGAAAATCGTCGACGACTTCTGTGAGGAGCAAGCAGTAGAAGATAGAACTTCGGTGGAAACCGTCAAGGAGAAATTTTACACAAACCCCACTGAACAATTTATGTGCTCCTTACCGACCTTGCTGTTCAAATTCCTGATCGAGAAGGGAGTAGGTCATATTGTCGAACCTTGTCCATCACTTCACGAACTGCCATCAAACTCTAACTAGGCGAAAAAGCAAAAGAGGTGGGAAAAAATCATTGCAGAAAGGGAGTGGGAATACTTCCTAAGCAAGTAGACCGAACTATCCAGGCTTTTTAAAAGAGTTGGGTAGGCTATGGGGGGTTAGCTGGTCATGTGTCGAGATAAAGTGGAGTGGATTCTAGTCGACTAGAAGCAGATACCATTCACCAGTAATGAGAAGTCAACCAAAAGGGAAATCAAGAGAATAGTATCACACCACGGTATGTTAAATATTCAGAAAATAGAGAGGAAAGAGAGACAACAAAGGAGGGAAGCAAGAAGAGAAAGAGCCTTAGTGCTGCATAGAGGAAGGAGTCCTAGGGCGACCGACTAAGAAGGGAATCCGCTAGATCCGGGTCATGACCGACATGACGAAGGTGTGGAAGAAGAGGCGTCCCCTATGGAGGAAGAATTGTGGATAGAGAAGCCAGAAGCCCTCCAATTAAGAGCTCCCCATGAAGGAACAACCCTCTCTCCATTGAATCCGCGTACCCAGATACAAACTATTATCGAAGAGGACCTCCGACTACGAGCTAGTGACTTTGGTATATGGAGTCGACTAGATGAAGAGACATGCACTGAACAACACCTCATTATCCGTCGACCAGAGGAAGGAAATTGGGTTACCTTTCAAGCAGTACCCTCCAACCGAAGTATCCACTTACTCTTACCGACACATGAAGGAGCACCCCCCCTGCCAAATACAGCTTTGGAAGACACAGAACATTCAGAACTGCGGACAAATAGTTGCAGTGGGCCATCGACAGAAGAAGTCGACATCAATCGACTGCCTGTCGAAGAAGAATCGACAACCGACAGGAACGAAAGTTTCGACGACCATAGTCCCGCAGAGATGAATAAACTAGTAACCCCACCACCCCCACACCCACCTCCACCATCGCCACCTCCCGAGAGCAGTGGCAGTGATTCCAACATGGGTCACGAGTCAGCACACATTCCTCTATATGAGGGGGATGAGGACCCCAGACGACACTGGTTCGTCTGCGAGTCAACTTTGGAGGCTAACCAAGTTACGGACGAAGACAGACAAATGGCACAGTTCGCCGATGCCTTGAGGAAAAGGGCATTGACTTGGTATATGACCCTTTTTGAAAGACAACCTAGAGCAACCAAAGCCGAAATCAAAGCGCAATTTCTATCATTTTTCAAAACTACAGATGCCAAACACCTGGCAGTGAAAAAAATAAAAACAACATCACAGAAGCCAAGAGAAACTGTCCGTGACTATGATAAGCGATGGAAAGACCTTCTGAGCCAACTAGAATATGTTATAGATGAACAATTTACTAATCCAGTGGTTTCTTACAGGGTTATCTCAGAAAGTCCGCAGACTCATCAATCTGGAAACATTCAAATCTTACAAAGATACACTTACAAAAGCTCTTCAAGTGGAAATGGATGAGGACATCCCAGCATACTCCACTGATCACATATTAGAAGAACAACTCGAGAGTGTGCAAAAGTCTTTAAAGGAGTTAAACCTCAAAAATCAGGATATCTGGTGCACCAAGTGCTCGACGGCTGGACATTCCAAAGACAACTGTCGATAGGAATACAACCGACAAGACGTTCGATTCGTGCAGACGAAATGTTTTTGCGACATTTGCCAGGAGCATGGGGACCACTCGACAAAAGATTGCCCGTTCAACATGAAGAACGACAAGGCATCCTGGTGTGTAATCTGCGAAACTAAAAATCATAACACAGTTGACTGCCATTTGAACCTAAAGAACCGACAGAATTACCATGCAGTCTACCAAACCAATGCAGTTGCACAAAATAATGAGCAAAACAACTTACCAAACGATCAGAATGGTCAGAGATATGAAGGTCGAAGATACGAGCGTCGATACGACAATCGACGTGGAGGCTACGAAGGACGAGGTCGATTCCCTAAGAATCGCGACAACTAACCACGTCGACCCATCCAATGCTTTACATGTTATAAGGAGGGACATCGGTATGCAGACTGTCCATATAAAGACAGAACTGACCTCAAATTTTGTACTCATTATGGAGTAGGGGATCACTCACTAGAGGATTGCCCTACCATGTTGGAAAAAATAAATATAAAGAAAAATGTTAATGTCTTGTTGTGTGTGCAAAAAAATGATGTAATAAACACAAAAAATTTGCATATTGTAACTCAACAAGGAACACAAACAGGAAGTGATAACCCAAGAATCAACAAAATAAAAGAGAAAAATATCTACCCTGATCCACTTAAAGAAAAACAAACATACAAAGAAGCAACCAATGTATTCAAAGAATTTGCACGATAAGAACAAGCTAACGACAATCGACATAACACAATAAACGATTTAATACAGCTCGTACAAAAATACAACTCAGTATCGCAGTTCATCGACTTACTATATGAAATAAAACACAACAACTCTGAAAAACAAACAAAGAATATTTGCAGCTTAAATAAAAAAGATAAAGGTGATGCCGACCCACTTATCGACCTGTAAATCGAATGATACCATGTCCGACAAGTAGTGCTCGACTTTGGATCACAAGTAAACATCATGACTCGTGACACTTGGGAACAAATGTGCAGACCTTGACTATCTGAGTTAGGCATATACCTGAAACTAGTTGACCAGGGCCTAATTGAACCTATTGGAGTCTGGAAAAACATTGACACAACTATAAAAGAAATCTCGACCAAAGTCAACTTCAAAATCATTGACCCTAAGGATGGATCCAGTTCCTTCCCAGCGTTAGTAGGTCGACCTTGGGGTAGAAAGATGAAAGCATCGATATCCCTGGACAAGGAGAGAATCAAATTAAAAGGAAATGGACAAAAGGTCATTGTACCCATTCACCCATATCAAGGAGAACCTTGGACTGAACCTATCGATGAAGAAGTCGACGTCTGAAAACTCTACCAGATTCAAAACAATGCAGATTATACAGAACCTAATATCTACGTAGAACTTCAGTTAGGAAACCAAGACTCAGTTGGCTATAATTCAAACCCATAATTATATGATTGGGAGATCGAGAACTATGAAACACAAGCAAGAGGGTGTTGGACTATTCAAAAAGTGCAGAAAAAGACCACCCAACAATGCTTCATAGTGTCCATTGTCCCAAAAATCTTTGAGAAGAAAATTAGGGAATACCCTACCTTACAACCTACCAATGTAAATACTACAGAAATACCAAGATACAAGGAAAGAGAATCACCAGTCATGCATGTAGAATAAGTTTCCAAAACTATTGGTGAACATGGCCGACTTGAAAGCCTAGTAGAAACTTTTACAGGACAAGCTACTTGATGGTGGGACACCCATCAGACAAGACTGCAGACCTGGACAACAACTTCAACTTACTTTGTCGAAAGGTTTGCAGGAAATAAGGTAACCAAACATGCTCAGATACCTATATTCACGCAAGGATAGAATCCAGAAGATCATATTAGGACATGTGAAACAGAATGGAGAAGAATTGGATACAAGGATGAACGAGCATGGCCACACCTGTTCCCATCAACCCTCTCCGACTTACCAAACAAATGGTATAAAATGGTAGAAGCTAGAGGTGAAACATTCCTATGGCATGAACTTAGGGACAATTTCATTAAAGATTTCAACTTTATACCACAAAATGAAAATTTGGTCGAACCAGCACAACAGATTAAATAATTTATCCAGCCGACCAAAAACAAACCTCTAAAAGATAACCGACAGACAATGAAATGCAACAATATACAAACGAGGACAAAACCACACTCGACAAGACTACAGTTAGAAAATGAAAATACAGAAGGGAAAAGCTTTAGATGGAAATCAAACCATGTCAAAACAACCAAACCTATTTGTAAAATCCTTAAAGTAGAAACAACCGACAAACAAGATACTGACAGAATGACTACAACCGACTTCCCTGCCACATTCTCATAGTTTGAGGAAGGAAGTCGACCAATCAATGAAGCCAAAGCACTAGAATGGCTAGATGCTAAAGTCAAAACTAGAGAATTCGACATCTCAAATGATGATTGACCAAAAATGACAAAGATTGGTGACTACTGGAGTGAAGAGCAGACCACAGAGATAGTGAACTTATTAAAAGAGTTCCAAGATGTATTTGCTAGAGATTATAAAGACCTCAAAGGCTTAGTCCACGAAATGGGAGAAATGAAGATTGACACTAAACCTGATATTCGACCTGTGAAGAAAAGGCTATATAAACTAACTCACAAATACAAAGAGATATTTAAAAAGGAAATTGATAACATGCTTGCAGCAGGCATCATCTATCCTATTGACCAATCAGAATGGGCAAGTCCAATGGTTGTACAGCCTAAGAAACATGATCTGACCAAACTAAGAATTTGTGTCGACTTTAGAGAACTAAATAAAGTGACACTGACAGACCCATTTCCAACTCCTTATGCAGATGAAATCTTAAATGAAGTTGCAGGACATGAATGCTACTCATTTACAGATGGATTCTCAGGTTATAACCAAGTGCCAATAGCTAAAGAAGACCAAAAGAAGACAACCTTTGTGTGTGAATTTGGCTCATTTGCTTACAAGGTTATGCCTTTTGGATTAAAGAATGCACCTGCAGTATTTTCTAGAATTGTTGTCAAAACATTTCAGGAATATATTTACAAGACCATGGCAGTATACTTTGATGATTGGACAATATACTCCATGTTAAAGGATCATTGCAAATGACTCAGACTTATGTTGGAGAGATGTCGACAAATTCAACTATCCCTAAACATCAAGAAATGCATGTTTGTGACCCCCATAGGGATATTATTAGGGAACATTGTCTGTAAGGAAGGAATTAAGGTTGACTTTGCAAAGATCAAAATTATCCTTGACCTAAAACCACCAGTAAACCCAAAACAAGTCAGGGTGCTACTTGGCCACATAGGCTATTACAGAAAATTCATAAGATATTATTCAGATGTGACCTATCCACTTGAAGAACTATTAAGGGAAGATAAAGAGTTCAACTGGACATAAGAGTGCCACATATCATTTGAAAAATTAAAAAGAAAACTAGTCGAAGCACCAATCCTAAGGTTTCCAAACTGGGCGATCAAATTCCATGTTCATATTGATGCATCAGGCATAGCAATAGGAGCAATCTTAACTCAACCAGGAGATGATGGGATGGATTATCCTATAGTTTACAGTAGTAGAAAATTAAACAAGGCTGAGAGAAACTATTCAACAACAGAAAGAGAAGCACTAGGAATGGTCTTTGCACTACAAAAATATCGACATTATCTTTTAGCTAACCCATTCATATTCTATACAGACCATCAGGCACTTAAATATCTTGTCAATAAACCACTACATCATGGAAGGATTTGTCAATGGCTACTATTATTCCAAGGATTCAAATTCGAATTTGTTGTTAGACTAGGCAAGTTAAATGTCGGTCCCTACCACTTATCCCGAATCGACACAGGAGAAGAGCCGACAGGAGTCGACGATGACTTACCTGATGCACATTTATTTCAGATAGAAGCAGTCTCAACATAATTAGAAGAAATAGCCCAGTTCTTGGAAGATGGACATGCACCAGAATGAATGAGTACGAAGAAGAAGCAGATCTTAGCTATGAAGGCTGCACCATACAGTCTTATAAATGGATTCTTATACAAAATGGGATTAGATGACATCATCAGAAGGTGTGTACTAGAACACGAACGAAACAACATTATGCATGAAGCACATTATGGACCTGTAGGAGGACATTTCCAAGCAGACACAACTGCAAGGAAAATCCAACAGTCAGGATTATGGTGGCCGACACTCCACAGAGATTGCAAAAAATTTGTTAGTCAATGCGACAGATGTCAACGACAAGGTCGACCCCTGCCTAGCACACAAATGCCTTTGATATCAGTGAAGCCAAGTTTGACATTTGAAATCTGGGCCATAGACTTCATAGGACCATTTTCTATACCAGCAAAAAGGACAGGCGCAAGGTATATCATAACTGTAGTCGAATATGTAACTAAATGGGCAGAGGCTGAACCAGTGGACACTTGTTCTAGTGAGATAGCTGTTAAGTTTATCTATGAGAATATCATCACCAGATTTGGATGTTCACTAACCCTAATTAGCGACCAGGGAACACTCTTCATCAATAGAACTATCAAAACCCTAACCGACCAGTTCCAAATCGACCATCGTCGGAGCACAGCATACCATCCTCAGTTGAATGGAGCAATTGAAGCATTTAATAAACCATTAACAAGCGGACTAACTAAAATATGTAATGCTAATAAGGATGACTGGGACGAGAAAATACCTGCAGTATTATGGGCATACATAACAGCATATAAACGTTCGACCAACCAAACTCCTTTTTGACTAGTCTATGGACAAGAAGTAGTAGTTCCACTACACTTCCGACAACAGACACCTATCATCGCAGAGATCCTACATGTCGATGTCGAACAAGGAAGAAAGGATCGACTATTGCAACTAAGCAAACTCGAAGAACACCGACTAATGGCAATACAACATAAAGAAATACAGAAACAACAATAGAAAGCATGGCACGACCGAAATATCAAAAACAAAAACTTGTCGGTAGGAGAGCTTGCTTTACTATACAATAGTCGAGTAAAAGGTAAACCTAAAAAGTTCCATACAGAATGGATGGGACCCTACATTGTCGAAGAGATACATACCAACGGATCAGTCCGACTAAGGACGTTACAAGGCATAGTATTTCGGAAACTCGTTAATGGAGCCCGACTAAAACACTATAAAAAGTAGAAATAAACTTAAAAAAAATAAAAAATCCTATAACAACCATAACCGTAAACCAAAAGCTATAAAAACCTAAAAATCCAAAAAAACAAAATAATACTATACATACAGAAAACTATGACAGGAAATTACCATTTCGACAACCGACATCATGCCCATCGACCATTTGCATCGACCGACCATTTTCATCGACCATTCTCATAACCGACATCGACCGATGACCTCGATAGTCCCATCGCACATTCATGACATCGAGCGCCGAAAGCAATTCGCCATTAACGCACACTCAAGTGTTCCAGCTGGAACATCATGTCCGCCATTAATACACTTATCAACCAAAACATCCACAACATCGCTTATAAATACGGGACTGCCGAAGGATCATGCACCGCAATTCATACAAAGAGAGCATTAGAGCATCCAGTTGATTGAAAGCCGAGAATACCTTAGTGAAATCGACCAGCAAACCAACACAATGGAACCCAAACAAACTAGAGCCTCAACCAAAGCCAAGGAACTACAGACTGTAGACACACCTTTAGTCCATAGGCTAAAGAACATTAAGAATGCCAAGGTGCAGGAAGGCTCGTGGTAAAAACTCTGGACCGTGATGCAAGAATGGGATTTTGTCAACAAGAATCCCACTCAAGCCGCGGAGAAAATCAAATACAATACCATATTCAACTATGTCAATGCACCGCTCATGGCCAGTTTCAGTGGCACCAAAGAAACAATAGTAAAATTCATCATAAGCTGCTACCACCACGGCCGGTTCTACTTCGACCAATCGGTCGACATCTTTGGAGAAGTCATCTCCAAGTTGATAGGTCTCTCAAACATAGGAGACCCAATAACAGTCGGTATTAAAGAAGGACCGGTCGAAGAACTAACTGGGTCGGCTTCGGGCAAAAATTTGAAGGGGTTGATGATTAGCCAAATCAAAACCCGAATGCCATAGATTGTGGCCAAAATAATAGCAATAACACTTACCCTGTCAAGTCAAGGCAACGACCTTAAATTAGACATGCTAGAAGCTGTCGACACCATTGTGACAGATGGGAAGATATACAAATGGGCTAAATATGATGCTGACATGGTCAAGACCATCTGTGAAAGATGCCAAGAAACGGGAGGAATCATCAGGTTCCCCTCCCTCATTTTATGGATAGTGATGTACCATATCTGCCCAGAGGGAAACCCAATCTTTTAGGAACCGACAAGGTTCCACATGTGGAGATTCAAACCATTCTCCCAGAGAGGAACTTTGCAGCAACTTGAAGATGGAAAAGTGTTGTTGGAGAACTGGCTTCAACAGCTCAAAGTTCGCATGACTAGATGGAGGGTGCCTCAAAACATCCAAAGAAGTCTACCGACAAACTCCCACATCCAGCGAGAACTCGACCATACCTCGATGTGGTACATGCAGGGCGACGACTCAAATGCAAAAGCCCTCGACTATTATCCATCGGTCGACCATATCTTTCGGGAGCTGTCTCGACAAGCTAAAACAAAAATACTAGTACCAGCGATAGCAAAGAAGAGCGACTTCTTGATCGAGGAGCTGCTAACCGACCAAGAGAAAAAGGAAGACTATGAGCTGAACCTCTATATCAGCACCTTTGTGTTGGAGGAGACACCGGTTGAACAAACTGGTCGACTTCAAATCATCATCAAACGTCCGACAACACAGAGGGTAGAACCCCAAACAGAAGAACCACAGCTAGAGCAGCAGGTAATCAGTCCGCCTGCAGAAAGTCTCATCCCGACCTAGGAGCTAAGGGGAGAGACAGAACAAGAAAACCCAGAGTATGCTATCACAAAAGGCATCATTAAAAAATTGTCGAAAGAGATAGCAGCTGCAAGGAAGAAGTTAAAGACACAACAACAACAACAAGGAAAAGGTAAGCGTAAGCTTATCATTGCCGAATCATCCAACGATGAGGAGGAACTGGCAGCTACAGCCCTCAACATAATAGAGGATTCTGCGGCAAATAAGGTGCCGGTGGAAACCCAGTTCCAGATATTTGTCGACGCAGGAGCACTACCGGGTCGACCAGAGAAAGCCAAGACCACCCACACGACGACGCCTGAAAACGTTGTCGATCTTGTGTCGATGCCTCCACCTCCATCCTTGACAAAAGTAACAGAGGAGCAAGTGTTAGAATAACATTCAGTAAGCCCACTCGACTTGTGCAAAAGTGCGATGTCGAAAGTTGTGAAGGCAAAGTTCGATACAGACAGAGATTTGTAGGCATTCATTGAGAAATTGCCTGAGATCATTACGTTGGCACATAAGATATCCACAAAAGCACCTCTCTTCGAGGTCGATGGATACCAACCAGGGCATGAAGCCCAGTCCAGAACCTTTGCAACTATCATTTCAACTTTTGAGAGAAATCCTGACAAGGAAGCTGAAGTGACCTCACGTCGGACCGCGACTATCACTCCGACTACACCCCAAACCAACCTCCCAGCTGCTGCACCGACTGGAGGAGAAGAAACTGAGGAGAACATAAATAGCCAAATTAACCAAATGTTCTCTGACTTATACTCACCTCCCCAGCTCGACAACCCACCACTCACCCACACTTCCCCCAACCCAATCACCCCCGACCATTCACCAACTCCCTCACCACCACCACCATCTCCACCACCACCACCACCCCTCGACTTAGAGCAAACCCCCCCACAACCATCAGCACCAACTGCGTCCACTTCTGCACCCTTTTCATCTAACCAACCAGAGGCAGCAGTCATCCCACTTCCCCAACCAGAGAAATCATCAACCACTATCCCACAAACCAAAGATCCCGACTCGACTTTTGCAGGTACACAGGTGCCAACACAAACAGAGAACGAAAAGCATAAGAAGAGGAAGGAGAAACAAAAGAAGGAGAATCTTGGACAGCCATCAAAGGTCCATATCAAATTGAAAGATGCAAGCTCACTAACCGATACAGAGCTAGGACAACCCCTCAAGACCCTAGCAGTCGAAGCAAAGACGAGGAGCGAGTAGAGATGTAAGGAACTCGATGACAAGGTTGTAGAACAGGTCGAGTTCCTTAAGAAATGCAGAAACCTGGCCCATTCAGTAATACCAGGCCCTGTAGAGGTCGACACAAAGAAACCGCTCAAAAGGGCGTATCAGCTATTTGAGAGCATAGTGTCGGCACTCAAAGCCCAGATTTAGGAAACAAATGAAGAACAAAAAGAAGAAACTGCCCGACTCCTAATGGCACAACACACCGCGTTTTTTGAAGCTTATAAAGTGCTGCAAGATCACATGGAGGATTCTGTCATCATTGAAGAAATACTAAGAGACTAGCCTGCTTACTATGGGCAAGTCTATCAGCAAACTCGGCAAACCCGACAAGGGATCCAGGCATTGGAAAACAGGAAAACCACTGATGAAGCACTTAGAACCACAATAGAAGAACAGATAGTGCTTGAAACAACCAGGCTGCAGAAACTTGAAAGGGAAGCACATCAATGGGTGCAACAAGCTATCCCTAACTTGGAAAAAGTCGACATCATCTGCCCGCAGATGAAACGACTTATCGAGATTGCAGAGGAAAAGGATCAGTTTATGGGTCCCCACATGGAGAGAATAGCTGAAGTCTCCATTTCAGAAAAGATGTCGATCCTATCAAGCCTAACCACACTTACCATCGACATCCAGAAATATTTTGCAAAGTTGGAAAGATTTCCAACATCTCCTAGCAGTAACGACCCTAGCCATTGTCAAACTCTGTGTACAGAAAAGACAGACCATCAGACTTCACAGCCCATGAAGACCAGGCACATCACAGTAACTATTGAGACCAGACATGAAGAATTTTGTACCTCCTTGTTTCTTCAGGACGAAGAAACGTTTTGTTCATGGGGGAGATGTAGGAGGAGCAAGTCGATAAGTCGACTTGAACGATAGCCGACTTAGTTAATCAACCGACTAAACTAGAGATTAGGTCGGCTACCTGAGGTGGCGTCGGTTCATTGAACCGACAAGTAGTTATTTTGTAACTGTTTTGTAATCATATATATTAGGCTGTTGAGCCAGATGAGAACTCAATTAAGTTCTCTGTGTTGTATGGACTCATTCATGTAACATAATCTATTAATTCACCTACTTGTTCTTATCTCTTGTCTCTGTTATATATGTATGTTTTAGTATGTATTATTGGTAACCTTATGTGATATGTGAGATTACAACACTCCCCCATATATTGCAGCCACCATGAGAAGCCTAATTAAAGCTCAGGAAGAGCAACATCAGCTGAATGCAACCATGCTGTAGAGTTTGACAAACATTCAAATAAGGATAAATTCTGACCATCAGACAACAAATCCAGAGGGTAGTAAAAGCTGTGCCTGAAGAAGAAAGAGATATTCTAGTAGATCATCCAACTCTAAAGGATCCACTGGGGGATCAAGCTCTTCTTCTCATAGGAATAAGAGAAAGAGGCGCTACAGGAACCATTCACTTGATGAGTTCAAGAAGGAAAGACCTCCTACCTTTAATGGTGAGATAAATACTGGTCAAGAAGCTGAAGCTTGGCTTCTTGGGACGAGCAAATATTTCAAGGTCCAAGACTACTCAGGAAATATGAAAGCTAGAGTAGCCATATTCAATCTGAATGGAAGAGAATCCATTTGGTGGGAGCACGTTAGGCAGGTGAAGAAACTTAATGAAAGAAATATAAGGTGGAAACAGTTCAAGAAGTATTTCAAGCAAAAGTACCTCTCTGACAGGTACTGTGATGACAAGATTAAGGAATTCCATGAGCTGAGATTGGGACAACAGACCATGGAAGAGTATGCCAATAAGTTCTTGGAGTTGTTGAGGTATGTCAGGTACATCAGAGATGACAAAGTGAAAATCTAGCATTTTCTGAGTGGGTTACCCCAATCTTACAAAGACATAATTGAGTTTTATGAACCTAGAACTCTGGAAGAAGCAATAAGGAAAGCTAAGTATTGTTATGACCAAAAAAAAGGTAAGCCTGATCATCATAAGGCATGAAAGGATAAGAAGAGTGAGAAGTTTGACCAAAGAAAGAAAGGGTTCAAACCTCCTAACTTCATAAATTAGCAAAGGAAACCATCACAATCTCTAAATCAGCCAGCCAAAGTGATGGGGAAAAAGCCAAGAGACCCAAAAGAGACCAAGGAACTGCTCCAATGCTGGAGATGTTGAGGGCCCCATATGTGCAGGAATTGTCCTCAAGAGGAGGGGTATGTAAGGCCAACTCACAATGTCCAAGAAGTCGAAACTGTGAGTCAAGTGGCAAGGGTAGTCCCTAGAATTTATGCAGTGTCAGAGGACCGCCAAGAAGGTCATCAGTCAACGGTAGTTGAAGTTGCAAGTAAGATTGCTAAGCAATCTGTCTCTGTTTTGATTGACCCTGGTTCTACTCATAGTTATATTACTCCTAGAGTAGTTTAGATTTGTGCTTTTAATAAATTAAAGCATAGTAAGTCATGGTTAGTCCAACTAGCCACTAGAACTAAGATAAAAGTGAGCGAAGTGGTAAAGAAATTTCCATTGGTCATGGATGGATTAGTCACTTATGTAGATTACAATGTTCTGGCACTTGGTTCCTATGACATTCTGATTGGAATGGACTGGTTAGAAGCACACAGAGTAAAGCTTGACTGATACAGCAAGACTTTTTAGTGCATGGATGAAGAAGGGGATCCAAGAGTGGTAAGAGGCATTCCTAAAGTGTTTTTTATCAAGCAGTTTTAGCAATGTAGCTGAAGAAGTTCTGTAGGAAAGGTTGTCAGTTGTATGTAGCAGAGAATGAAACTCCTAGGTTGGAGGACTTTCATGCATTGCAAGAATTCAAGGATGTTTTTCCTGAAGAGATTCCAGGACTTCCTCCAAGGAGGGACATTGATTTTACCATAGAACTTGTGCTAGGAGTAGCACCAGTGTCTAAGGCATCCTACAGGATGAGCACACCATAATTGTTAGACCTAAAAATGCAGCTGCAAGAGTTGTTGGAAAAGAAGTATATCAGGTCGAGTGTGTCTCCTTGGGGAGCACCAGTTTTGTTTGTAAAGAAGAAGGATGGTACACTCAGGTTGTGTATTGATTACAGACAACTAAATAAAGTCACTATGAAGAACAAATATCATTTACCTTGAATTGATGACCTTTTTTTTATCAAATGAGAGGAGCACAGGTGTTTTCCAAGATTGACTTGAGGTCTGGTTACCATAAGGTAAGGATCAAGGATGAAGATACTCATAAGACAACCTTCAGGACAAGGTATGGACACTATGAGTTTGTAGTGGTACCATTTGGTCTCACAAATGCACCTGCTACATTTATGTGTCTTATGAATAATGTCTTTAGCAGGTATTTGGACAAGTTTGTTCTTGTCTTCCTGGATGACATTCTTATCTATTCTAAGAATGACAAAGAGCATGAAGAACATTTGAGATTGACATTACAATTGCTATACAATTGCTAAGGGAGCATAAGTTGTATTCCAAGTTGAGCAAATGTGACTTCTATAAAGATAGAATTCATTATTTAGGCCACATTATTTCATATTAAAATATCTGTGGACCTTGAGAAGATTGGGGCCATTATGAATTGGCCTACTCCAAGAAATGTGACAAATGTAAGGTCTTTGATGGGACTTGTTGGATACTACAGGAGATTCATTAAAGGTTTCTCCAAGGTTGCACATCCCATCACTTCTTTGCAAAAGAAGGGGATGAAGTTTGAATGGATACCAAGGTGTGAAGAAAGCTTCTAACAGCTGAAGAATCTTCTCACAAGTGCACCCATTCTGAAAATTGCAGACCTAGAAAAGGACTTTGTGGTGTGTACTAATGCATGCAGTCAAGGACTTTGAGGATTTCTTATACAAGACAACCACGTGGTATGTTATGAGTCAAGAAAGTTGACGAATCATGAGAAGAATTGTGCCACTCATGATTTAAAACTTGCAGCCATAGTACATGCTCTCAAGATGTGGAGGCATTACTTAATGGGCATAAAATTTGAGTTAAGGACAGACCAATGTGGTCTGAAATATTTGTTTGATCAACCTACTTTAAATGTTAGGCAAGCTAGAAGGCTAGAGTTTTTATGTGAGTTTGATTTCAAAATCAAGCACATAAAGGGAAAAGAAAATAAAGTGGCCGATGCACCCAGCAGGAAGATGCATGTGGCATATCTTAGTATTTTCTAATTAGATTTGAGACAATAGAGTGTTAATCATACTATTGAAGATGAAATGTATGTGCAGGTAAAAGACAAGCTGTAGCAGCAAAGTCTTGAGAAGAAGTATGAGGGATATAAATTGGAAGAAGATGGGTTCATAGATTTAAGAACTGGAATTATATTCTAAATGAAGTAGAATTGAGGAGAATTGTTATGGATTAAATCCATCAGACTCCATATTCTGGTCACCCAGGATATCAGAAGACAATTGCTACAGCTAGAAAGCAGTATTTTTGGCCAGGAATGAAAAAGGACATGGCTGAACATATTTCAAGGTGCATGAAATGTCAACAGGTAAAGGTTGAGCGTCAACACCCAGCAGGTTTGTTGTAGCCTTTACCAGTTCTAGAATGGAAATGGGAAGTTATTTCCATGGATTTTATTACAAGATTTCCAATGACCTAGAGACAACATGATTCCATCATGGTTGTGGTAGAGAAGTTGACAAAGGAAGCTCATTTTATACTGGTTAAGTCCACAGATAAGACTGATGACATTACAAAAATATTCATGAAGGAGATTTTCAGATTGCATGGATTGCCTAAGGCAATAGTCTCTGACAGAGATGCCAAGTTCACTTCCAATTTCTGGAAAGGGTTGTTTGCATATTTAGGTACAAAGCTGAACTTCAGCACTACCTACCATCCTCAGATTGATGGACAGACATAGAGAGTGAATCAAGTGCTTGAGGACATGCTTCGCATGTATGTGATGGACAAACCAACCAAGTGGGAGGATTATTTACACTTGGTAGAATTTGCATATAACAATGGACATCAAGCATCCTCAAGGATGATTCCATATGAAGCTTTGTATGGAAGAAGGTGTAGGACACCAGTGACATGGAATAATCCAGTGAATAGGATTGTGATTGGTCCAGAATTGCTCAAGGAAATGGAGCAAGAGGTTGTAAAGATTAGGCAGAATCTGAAAGCATCCCAGGACATACAAAAAAGCTATGTTGATAAGCATATAGTGCATAGAGAATTCAGTGTTGGGGATCATGTTTACCTCATAGTGAGGGCAAGGAAGAGTTCCTTGAATCTTGGAAGTTGTGCCAAGTTGTCACCTAGATATTGTGGGTCGTTTGAAGTGCTTGAAAGAATAGGGTCAGTTGCATATATATTTCCATTTCGTGCTAGCACTAAAGATCATAATGTTTTTCATGTTTCTTTGCTTAAGAAGTATGTACATGACCCTGACCATGTGATAAATTGGGATGTGATTCAAGTGGAACCCAAGGGAGAGTTCCAAACAGAGCAAATGCGCATCCTTGACAGGAAGGTCACAATGCTCCAGAATCGAGCCATAGGACAGGTAAAGGTGCAGTGGGAGTACTATGGTCTTGAAGAGGCTGCTTGGGAGTTGGAGGATGCCATGCGATTAGCACATTCATTTTTGTTGAATTTTTCAGAGAACTGAGGTAGTGCCAATGTAGCATATTTTTTCAGCTTTGATAAGCACCGAGGATAGCGTTGTTGTAGGGGGAGGGGATTGCAATATTCTAGTTTTGACCCCATGGTATTTTGATTATACATGATGTAAATATTGTATGGAATCATGGCAAGGAGCTCAAGGCCAAGGCATTGCCATTAATTGATGCTTTGTGTATAGGTGATCAAGGTTGATGCCTATGGTTCATTGTGTTAAGTTAGGCACAGTATATATTTTTGGATATCATGTAAATATGCAATTAATAACTACCACATCTAGTTATGCACTGCAACGTGAAAGAGATGGGGGCATGATATCACAAGGAATAGGGTGGGGAGTTGGTCAAACCGTCTGAGCCAACAGGGTGTGACCAGATGTCAATGGCGAAACCCATGAACCCTCAGATACCTTTTGTTCCCTACACTCAATCATTAATTCCTTCCAGAAGTTGGTTGAGGCAGTTAATGCCTTGGGTAAAGCAAGGCATGGCAGGTTGATTGCTTGTCTGAGCAAGCCTGCAAGTCTGTAGTTTAGGAAGCCGCGATCTTGCTTCTGACGCAAGGAAGCATGTGGATGTGTGCAAGTCCATCCTTTCTCTCAGTCATGAGAAGGATTTGTTGTTGTTCCTCGTGTGGGAGGACACAATTTGTTTCATTTGCGTTGTGCGTGGAACCTGCTTGCAGAGTCATGTTCTGTTCTATGTTGTTCATGTTTGTCATTTAATCCTAGTTCAGAAACCCGTTTGTTTTACTCTCCTGAGTCGCAGAAGGTGTTTTCTGCAATGGTCTCCTCTGTGACAGAGTGAGTGGAGTCTATTTTACTGTGTTTTACAATGTGGTTGTTATGATGTGCACCTTGGTTTGGGTGTGAACTGTGTGCAAGACTTAGGAGTGGAAGAGAAGAGGAATGGACTTGTTAACCTATTGCAGATAGGAACCTCATAAAAGATAATAGTGGTTGGTAAATCCCCATTACACGTGTAATGTCCCCAAAAATTGGAAAATAAAAAAATTTATAGGCTAGTAGAGACTACCTAGACGGAACATTATTAAACTTGCGGAATATAACATACACTAGTCGTACCACTATTTGTTCGTAAGTTGTTCTTACATTCTAGCATTGTTCTTTTAGTTATACTTATTGTTGTATTTTAATTGAGTTGTCGTAAAGTTTGTTTACTACTTCGATTCTTATAGTTATACATTGTCGTGCATGTGTCGTTACTTGATTATATGCTTCATTCATTCTGCATAGTTTTACTTGTTATTTACAAGTCCTAACTTAACTTTGTTTGTGGAAACAAAGTGGGTGGAGTGGCGGGACTCATTCTCCAATGAAGGTCGGAGAGGTAAAAGTGTTTACTTGTCTGCATGCTTACTTAGTTCTTCGAACTAAGGCACCTCTTTTATTTCATATGCAGATCATTCCTTGCAACAGAGAAATTAAAGAGCGCTAAACATTGTGGTTATTAGCACACCTACTGTTTGTTAATGAGGTCCTTTACCGACGCATCTTATTAGCAAGGTAAACTCTATTTCTATTTAATACTTTAACCTAAATAAGTTATCTATGTTATCTTTACTAATCAATATATTTATAGTTCATGTCTTTACTTTATTAAAACACTAACATAACCTACTATTTTAAATTGCAGGTTATAACATGGCTCGAGCTCAGACTGAGATTTTATAATAGCATTGATACCATGGCATATTTCATATGCCATGGTTCTTAAGCTTGATGATTACGGCATAGCGTAAAGCAAGGTTCAAGGCATTAAGCCTATGGTTATGTGATACCCACTACATAAAGCACTTGGTATTTAAACTTGGGATGGCATGCATATTGTATGGTCTATACATTACCTAAAACCTTGCTATGTATTAAATCTTGTAATATGCTTTGGGGTGGCGCATTAACAAATGGTTGAACCATATTCGTTGAGGTTTAAGCCTTGCATGGGAAATGGAGGCCAACATTATTGCAACGAAACTAGACTATGGAAGAGTGGGTTTGGTATTTGATAATGGACACTAGTTGGTGCCATTAATGCGCCTTGGTTTTCGTGGCAGCCCAAGCTTAGGGCTTGGCACATGATTGACTTGGGTCATTTCGTTTTGCTTGCTGAAGGTTTGGTTATGGCTCTGTGCTGCGAATGGAGGCTACAACTTCATTGACAAAGGCATGTCTGCACTGTGGCTCTTATATCATTGTGGTATTGTTTTGTACCTTGATGGATTTCATACTTCTTAACAGTCGTTGTTTGGGTTGTGGTTGCAGGTGACAGCGCGCCATGGAGATGTTGGAATGGTTTGACCTTTACTGCTAGTCCAAGGATGAAACAATAATGGTGCACGGCAAGCCTCCATGACAAGTCTACACTTGTCATCTCTCGGCCTTATGGCAGGATTGAGATTTCACTTCATAGTTGGGTTGGGGGTTTTATAGTGGGGTTTTGATTCGCCTTTGGGCCTGCGTTACCAAACTTGGGTTTTTAAAATGTTATCATGGCGTTTGTTGGCCATGGAGCAACTTGTGCTTTGACAGGCTCTGTGTATTTAATTTCATTTATGTAAATCGTATTATGGATTGGGGCTTTTATGCCTAGGCAACACCATTTCTTGCAATGGTGCCAAAGCCAATGGCATGACTGTGTAAAACTTGACTACGATAATGGCATTACTGTGTAAATGTATACTGTGTTTATGAAATGTAAATGGTGATTACGCTTACTGGGTATGTGTTGATTTATTCCCGAGCTATTTGTTTTCTTTGTGGGTTAAATATGGCATTTCGCCTTTGTTAATGTACTGTGTATAAACGGTTTATTTAGTTCTTGGCTGTAATATTTGACAGCGTTGGGTAAAGGCCATGCCGAGTGTGGCATGAGCCTAAAGTTCAACTGCGTCTCCAATCCGGAGAATAAAGATATCCAAAAGTTTCCTATAAACTTAACATCTCGATCCGAGATAATTGCCTTAGGTATCTCGTGTAATCTAAATATCTCTTTCAAGAAGATATCAGCAATGTTCACTGCTTTGTAGGTTGACTTCACGGGATTGAGGTGTGTTGCTTTCGACAACTTGTCGATGACCACAAAAATAGAATCATTTTGCTTCTTACTTTCCGGTGAACCGGTGATGAAATCCATATCGATGACCTCCCACTTCCATTCTGGAATGGGTAACGGCTGCAGCAATCCCGCAGGATGCTGATGCTTAGCTTTGACTAGCTGACATTCTTGACATTTCGCAATAAACATTGCAATGTCGGCCTTTGACTTAGGCCAGAAAAAGTGTTTCTTGACGGCAGATATCATGTTTTGATATCCCGAATGCCTGGAGTAGGGTGCCCGATGAAATTCCGTGAGGATGCTGGACCGAAGGTCCCCTCCTTCTAGAACATACAAACGATCCTTGGATAATAGCAGTTCGGATTCGTCTATCTTGTATTCCTTTTCTTGTTGAAACCACCTGTCCTCTTGGACTTTCTTGAGGATTTACACATAGAAGGGGTCAACTTTGTTGGCTTCTCTAATGCTCTCATGCAAATTTGCATCGGTTTGACTCAAAGTCACCTCATATATCATATGGGTTCGTCGGCTCAAAGCATCGACAACCTTATTCTCTTTGCCCTTCATGTGCTTTAGCTCGAAATGGTACTCACTAAGGAAAGCCAACCACCTGGCTTGCCTTGCATTCAAATCCGGTTGATCGAATAAATATTTCAGACTCATATTGTCTGTCTTTAGAAGGAACTTCCTTCCCATGAGGTAGTGCCTCCACATCCTCAAAGCATGGATGATGGCATCTAACTCAAGATCGTGCGTAGGATAATTCTGCTCATGTTATTTTAACTTCTGCGATTCATAACATATCACGTGATCATTCTGCAAGAGGACTCCTCCAAGTCTTTCCTTACTTGCATCCGTACAAACAACGAAATCCCTAGGGATACACAATTCGTAACACCTGTGCATTGAAAAATTTCTTCACACTTAGTGGTCCATAATAACTTACTTGCTTTCTTCTACAAAGCGGTCATGGGGCAAGCGATTCTCAAGAAGTTCTCAATGAACTTTCGATGATATCTGGCTAATCCCAAAAATGACTTAATGCCAATGACACTAGTAGGGGTAGGCCAATCCTTTATGGCTTTAATCTTTTCCAGGTCCACAACTATCCCTATCTCAGAGTTAATGTGACCTAAATACTGTATCTGTGGTTTGTAAAAATCACAATTATTAAACTTAGCGTAAAGTTGGTGTTCTCTCAACACTTGTAGTACTATGCGAAGGTGTTCTTCATGCTCTTCTTTATTCTTCGAATAAACCAGTATGTCGTCTATAAATACCAAGATGAACTTATCCAGATACCTACTGAATATGTTGTTCATCATACACATAAATATTGTGGGTGCATTGGTCAACCCGAATGGCATCACTACAAACCTGTAGTGCTCGTACCTTGTACGAAAGGCGGTTTTGTGAATATCCTCATCGCGAATCCATACCTGATGGTACCCCGATCGCAGGTCAATATTTGAAAATATTTTGGCTCCTCCCACCTGATCAAACAAGTCATCGATCCTAGGGAGTGGATAATGGTTCTTGATAGTCATTTTGTTCAACTGACGGTAATCGATGCACATCTGCATCATACCGTCCTTCTTCTTTACGAACAATATCGGTGCTCCCCAAGGGGACACACTCGGTCAGATATACCCTTTCTCTATCAACTCCTGCAACTGCAGTTTGAGTTCCACCAATTTTGGTGCACTCATGCGGTAAGGGGCATTGGAAGTCTGATCTGATCTTGGGGTCAGTTCAATGGAAAAGTCTAGGTCTTGTTTCGGAGGTAATCCAAGGATTTCCTCGAGAAACACATCCTTGAATTCTTCAAGAATGAGGAAGTCTTCTATGCGTTGTTCTCTATCAGACTCTATGTCTCAGATGTTCACTGCAAAAAACTTGCATCCTTTCCTAACGCATTTCTTTGCTTGTAAGGCAGATATTTGCCTTCCATAAACTTTTTCTGGAATGCCCTGAACCTTCACTTGGTTCACCTGGCCATTAGTACACAAGATAGACTTGTGTAAGAAATTGAGCATGAGATGGCGTTCTTCCAGCCAGTCCATGCCGATAAGTACATCATACGATCCTAAGGGTAGGATGTTCAAGTTTACTTTCGTAGGAAAACCATTCAGGTTTACCTCGCATTCTTTAACAATTTCATAAACGTTCCATTTCGTACCTGTGGCTAAATGAACCAACCAAGGTTTATCATGTTTTACTTTGCCTAGTTTGCATACATCAACAATTTTAGGCGAAACATAGCTCTGGTAAGCACTAGGATCAATAAGTATTGAAATAGAAGTGTTCAAGATAGCTTGATGGTCTTCCCGTTGGCCATCCAATGCTGCATAAATCCGCAGTGTTCCCGCTATGTCCTCAACGGTCGGTTCTTCTTGTAAGTTATGCAAGACTCCATTGGTATTGTTCTTACAATCTCGGGCATAATGAGGCCCGCTGCATTTCCAACACTTGATATGTAGTGGGGTAGGATTGGCTCCACTTGCTACTGGCTTGTTAACATTACAGGCTGGTACATAAGGCTTCGTACAAGATTTAATGAGGTTCTTGTTCACTTGAAAGCTGTTATTATGCTTTTTGTATGGTTGTGGGTTAGACCTAGGTTTGCGGTTATCCAAAAAGTTCTTAGACTTGTCTTGGTTTCGGTTCATGTTCTCCGGCCTTAGCTTTCCATGCTCATAACAGATCCTAGCTTTGTGCAGTGTGGTATCCAAGGTCTTAGGCATGTCGAAATCAATCTTCTCCCAAAAACTGGGAGGAAGAAATCCTAGGAACTGTTGGATCTTTACCTTTTCTTCTTTGATGTATGGTACATAATACAACAGATCTAGAAATCCATTAATAAACGCGTCCATAGTCATGGATCCCATGCGTAGTTCGTGAAACTCTTTCACTTTCCTGGCGAAGAATCTTTCCGACATATATTTTTCTTGGAAAAGTTTTTTGAAGGTATCCCAACGTATTTCTCTTAGCTCATCTTTCTTGGCGTGTTTTAAATCTCTCTGCCATCTTGTTGCCTTGCCATTCAAGTTATAGATGGCAAGATGAGCCTTCATCTCACTTGAGTAGTTATGAACCTGAAAATATTTTCTCATGCCCAGGAGCCACTTTTTAGCCTTCTCCCTAGTGTTTACTTCACCTTCATAGGTTGGGGCTCTTATTTTTCTAATCTCCCCCTGAAGACTATCATTGCTTCTTTGTTTCTTTATTCGAGGAGAAAGAGAGTCATCACTGGAAGGACTGTGATGATCTCCTTTTAGTGCTTCAGGGGTATGCTCCTCTTCTACTCTTTCTCTTGGGCTGCTGGCCTGTTTATGGTAACGTTCTCTTTTGGAACTGTTTATGGACTGGGTAGGTTTACCCTGTGGGCTTCCTCCCATCATATTTCTCAGTAATGCTTAATTTATAGCTTGTTGTTTCTTTCTTTCGTTCAGACTGTCTTCTTTGAGACTTCAAAGTTCTGCTTGAAGACTGTGTATAGTCTTCAAAATAACATAATTCAGCTCCACCACCAATTCTCCTTTTGGGGTGGGGGTGTTCATCCTTCCTTGCCGGCTGTTATCTTCCTCAGTGTTCATAAACTGAACTGTTCAGTAAAAGTTTCCTGAAATTTCAAAAATTTTAAATAAAAAAAAAAATTTCATGTTAGTAACAAATTTAATATCATACTTTAATTTCCTTGCAGTAAATGCTTGGTGCACCCATAGGTCTCTTAGTATTGAAAATGGGATCTAATACCACTTGTAATGTCCCCAAAAATTGAAAAATAAAATAAAATTATAGGCTAGTAAAAAGAACCTAGACGGAACATTATTAAACTTGAGGAATATAACGTACACTAGTCGTACCACTGTTTGGTTGTAAGCTGTTCTTATGTTCTATCATTGTTCTTTTAGTTATACTTATTGCTGTGTTTTAATTGAGCCGTCGTAAAGTTTGTTTACTACTTTGATTCTTATAGTTATACATTGTCGTGCATGTGTCGTTGATTATATGCTTCGTTCATTCTGCATGGTTTTACATGTTATTTACAAGTCCTAAATTAACTTTGTTTGTGGAAACAAAGTGGGTGAAGTGGCGAGAGTCGTTCTCCCATGAAGGTGAGAGAGGTAAAAGTGTTTACTTGGTTGCAAGCTTACTTAGTTCTTCGAACTAAGGCACCTCTTTTATTTCATATGCAGATCATTCCTTGCGACGAAGAAATTAAAGAGCGCTAAACATTGTGGTTATTAGCACACCTACTGTTTGTTAATAAGGTCCTTTACCGACGCAACTTATTAGCAAGGTAAACTCTATTTCTATTTAATACTTTAACCTAGATAAGTTATCTATGCTATCTTTATTAATCAATATATTTATAGTTCATGTCTTTACTTTATTAAAACACTAACATAACCTACTATTTTTAATTGCAGGTTATAACATGGCTCGGGCTCAGACTCAGATTTTATAATAGCATTGATACCATGGAATATTTCATATGCCATGGTTCTTAAGCTTGATGCTTAGGGCATATGGTAAAGCAAGGTTAAGGGCATTAAGCCTATGGTTATGCGATACCCACTACATAAAGCACTTGGTATTTAAACTTGGGATGGCATGCATATTGTATGGTCTATACATTACCTAAAACCTTGCTATGTATTAGATCTTGTAATATGCTTTGGGGTGCCGCGTTAACATATGGTTGAACCATATTTGTTGAGGTTTAAGCCTTGCATGGGAAATGGAGGCCAACGTTATTGCAACGAAACTAGACTATGGAAGAGTGGGTTTGGTATTTGACAATGGACACCAGCTGCTGCCATTAATGTGCCTTGGTTTCCGTGGAAGCATAAGCTTAGGGCTTGGCTCATGATTGACTTGGGTCATTTAGTTTTCCTTGCTGAAGGTTTGGTTATGGCTCTGCGCTGCGAATGGAGGCTCTGGCTTCATTGACAGTGGTATGTCTACACTGTGGCTCTTATATCATCATGGTATTGTTTTGTACCTTGATGGATTTCATACTTCTCAACAGTCGTTGTTTGGGTTATGGTTACAGGTGATAGCGCGGTGTGGAGATGTTGGAATCGTTCGAGCTTTACGTCCAGTCCGAGGATGAAACAACAATGGTGCATGGTAAGCCTCCATGACAAGTATACACTTGTCATCTCTCGGCCTTATGAAAGGATTGAGCTTTCACTTCGTAGTTGGGTTGGGGGTTTTACAGTGGGGTTTTGATTCACCTTCAGGCTTGTGTTACCAGACTTGGGTTTTGAAAATGTTATCATGGCGTTTGTTGGCCGTGGAGAAACTTGTTCTCTCACGAGCTCTATGTTTTTAATTTCATTTATGTAAATCGTATTATGGATTGGGGCTTTTATGCTTGGGCAACACCATTGCTTGCAATGGTACCAAAGCCCATGGTGTGACTGTGTAAAACTTGACTACAATAATAGCATTACTGTGTAAATGTATTCTATGATTATGAAATGTAAATGGTGATTACGCTTATTGGGTATGTGTTGATTTATTTCCGCGCTATTTGTTTGCTCTGTGGGTTAAATATGGCATTTCGCCTTCATTAATGTATTGTGTATAAATGGTTTATTTAATTCTTGGCTGTAATATTTGACAGCGTTGGGTAAAGGCCATGGCGAGTGTGGCATGAGCCTTTCCCATAGTTGCAGCAATAGCTTAAGCTGGTTGTATTGCTGTTAATAATTTGTTGATTAGAATGTTAGGTGAAATGGGACAGAGCCATGGGTACAATCCCACAATGGCTTTCGTCGATGTAGGAAAAAACGTTGACAGTGCTCGTTGGTTGTTTAATCCGTTATATGGGATGACCGCTGAGTTATGTAATTGGTTAATGTTTATGTATATATGTTATGGTGGTTGTATTGAGGCCTGTGACTTGGGTTTGTGAACCCACAAGGGGCAATATCACGACCTCTGTTTTGAAATTACAGAGTTCTTTATTTTGTTTTAAATGTTTACTTGGTTAATTTATAAATATTAGTTAGGAGCGATATTAGATGGGACCTTTGAAAGACTTATGCATGTACTTATGATGTTATTTATTTTGAATACTAGGACTGTGGATTTAGTGTAGGAACAAAGATGTGAATCTTGGAACAATGATGATGTTATTTAATGGAATGATTTAGTACTTAGCAGGTATTTAATGTGTATACCTGGATAGGTATTTAATGGTTTATTTATCTTAGAATTTAATGTGAAACACTTATAGATGGTATTTTGATTTGTTTATGTTTGATGTCTATATATGTTTATATATACATAGTAGTTCAGTTTGTACATAGTACCTTAGGTTATCTAGATTGTAAGTTTATACATATATGTATCCACAACTTACTTCTAAGGTTAATCTATTTAAATTTACAACATGTGTCTACTGACCAATGGAATATGTCATTAGAGTATATAAAGATTAAATGAACAATAACAACATGTCTGAAATAACCTAGTTTGTACATAACCCAGTTTTATCAATAATACTACTATGGGAATTAAACTAGAGTGTAGAACCTTTGATGAACATTAGTAAATAAATTGAACTTACAGAAATAAACCAATAATAAAATCCTGGATGAACCTGGTATAAGAAATCACTTACAGCCTATGGTTAATATTTTAAGATGCAAACCCTAGCAGTTTTAAACAGAGAAACATATACATTGGGTTGGGAAATTCCAAGTAATCATTTACCTAACATAGCTAGCACTTATTCTAGGAAAGTAGAATAGACAGTCTAGGGATTCATACCTGTAACTTGAAGCTCTGTTAATGGCTGAACCTGCACACTCAAATAACCAGTATTAACAATTCAAGACAGGTCTAACCTCTATTTTTGATGACCAAATCACTTGGGAACTACCACGTTCCACCCAACCATGACCCGAAACCGTTCCTGGTTTAAATCCGGAGCCCCTCGAGTTGGACTCCAACATGCAAGTAGCTTAGAGCACCTATAGGGTTTCCTATCTGGTATATCAGATCTGGATCAGTTCTCCTTTTTCCTTCCAGAAAAATGTTCTCCAAGAATTAGTTGAGAGCAAAATAGGCAGAAAATGACTCCTCTAATGATAGATCATAACCCCAAGCCTTTCCTTGGCTTGAGTCTTTATAGACAAACCTTGGTTTCTTGATTTAACCATTTTCAATTACTTTGGGTAATTTTTAATATTTTAATTTGAGAACTTTCAACTAGTTCTTAATTAGACTTTGTAGGTTTTGGAATATTTATTATCTTTACATAATAAATAATACTGGATGGAGCTTTTCTTTCTTTCTGTCATCATTAATATTATTACTATATGTATTCTTTATACATCCCATGTATAAAATACATAATAATATAACATTTGTTAACATTTGTCTTTGGGCATCATACCATGATCCCTAGACTTAATGACACTTCTTCATTAAGGTCAAGTAGGTAGATGGTTTGGTCTACTAGGCTAGGCAACTCTAAACATCCTTGCATGTTGGATTTCCCTCGCATAACGTGGTAGTTCTTCAGTACTTGATGAGAATACAAAAATTCAAAATTTCATTTAATCACTTATAAATAAGTATGATGAGATCAATATTTTCCTCGAGTTGTTTTCACTCGGAAGTTATTAAATTCTTTTCAGTAACACTTAGTACTTACCAAAGCCCATACTCAACGCTTTAACAGGGAGTTACAATTCAGTGCACTTCCAGAGCTCTTCGCTCAACACTAATGCTAGGATGAACTTGTACGATACACCTAGGGATATAATGGCCAAGGATTCAATGCTCCAGAGCTTATGCTCAATATCAACATGGAAGGCTCTAGGGCTTATGCTCAACACTTGCAATTATGTTTTCATGTGTTCTAGAGCTTCTCGCTCAACACAAAGGTAAGTACTCATGTGCTCCAAAGCTCCTCGCTCAACACAAATCATTAATCATTGAAGTTCTCCATAGCTTTCCGCTAAACACAAAAAATCTCATCAATCATGTGCTTCGGGGTCCACGCCCAACACAAACAAGCATATATATATATATCATCAATAATTTGCTTACGCCCAATATATAAAACAAATCATCATGTTCATATACAGTGGGGTATTTGACCCAATATAAAAATAAAACATCAAGATAATAATCATAATCAATAGGCACATGCCTATAAGTGTTAGGTCCAAAATTCGGGATATTACATCCCTCCCCGCTTAGAATAACACTGTCCTTGGTGTTTTAGGGACTCGGAATGACATCATGAAACAAGGCGGGGTAAGCCTCTCTCATGGTGGCTTCATTCTCCCAAGTAGCCTCATTAGCCTCAAAGTGCTTCCATTGCACTTTCAACTGGACTACGGTGCGCTTCGGAAACTGCACCTCTTTCTTGTCCAGTATATGAGTAGGCTTAGGGGAAAAATCCCCTTCAGGTTCCACCTGTAATAGGGACCAATCAACAACATGTTTAGTATCATAAACATATTTCTTTAACAAAGATGCATGGAAAACATTATGGACTCTTACATGCGCGGGTAACGCTAGTTCATATGCCACTGGCCCTTTCTTGGCCAGTATTTCAAAAGGTCTACAAAATCTAGGTGCTAACTTACCGCACCTACCCAAGCTAAACGAGCTTCGTTTGACTTTTACTTTCAAGTAAACATGATTGCCTACTTGAAAATATTTATCTTTTTTTTTCGATCCACGTAACTTTTCTGGCGGTCTTGCGCTTCTTTAAGGTTCACCTGTACCTTGGTAACCAACTGTTCCAACTCCATCAACAAATCAGGCCCTAACACAAGCCGATCCACCTGGCTATCCCAAGTAATCAATGTTCTACACTTCTGTCCATAGAGTAACTCAAAGGTACTCATCTTAGCGGAAGTCTGATAACCATTGTTATACGCAAACTCTGCAAGATGAAGGTAATCCTCCCACTTTGTGGGGTTGTTCATGACATACATCTGAAGCATGTCCTCAACAATTTGGTTTACTCTTTCTGTCTACCCGTTTTTCTGCGGGTGATATGCAGTGCTAAAGTTCAACTGCGTCTCCAATCCAGAGAATAAAGATCTCCAAAAGTTTCCTGTAAACTTAACATCTCGATCCGAGATAATTGCCTTGGGTATCCTGTGCAATCTAAATATCTCTTTCAAGAAGATATCAGCAATGTTCACTGCTTTGTAGGTTGACTTCACATGAATGAAGTGTGATGCTTTCGACAACTTGTCGATGACCACAAAAATAGAATCATTTTGCTTCTTACTTTCCTGTAAACTGGTGATGAAATCCATATCGATGACCTCCCACTTCCATTCCGGAATGGGTAATGGCTGCAGCAATCCTGCAGAATGTTGATGCTCAGTTTTGACTAGTTGACATTTCTGACATTTCGCAACAAACATTGCAATGTCGGCCTTTGACTTAGGTAAAAAAAAGTGTTTCTTAATGGCGGATATCATCTTTTGATATCCCGGGTGCCCGATGAAATTCCGTGAGGATGCTGGACCGAAGGTCCCCTCCTTCTGGAACATACAAACGATCCTTGGACCATAGCAGTCTGGATTCGTCTACCTTGTATTCCTTTTGCTGTTGAAACCATCGATCATCTTGGACTTTCTTGAGGATTTACACATAGAAGGGGTCAACTCTGTTGGCCTCTCTAATCCTCTGATGCAAATATGCATTGGTTTGACTCAAAGTCACCTCATATATCATATGAGTTCGTCGGCTCAAAGCATCAGCAACCTTATTCTCTTTGCCCTTCATGTGCTTTAGCTCGAAATGGTACTCACTAAGGAAAGCCAACCACCTAGCTTGCCTTGCATTCAGATCCGGTTGATCGAATAAATATTTCAGACTCATATTGTCTGTCTTCAGAAGGAACTTCCTTCCCATGAGGTAGTGCCTCCACATCTTCAAAGCATGGATGATGGTAGCTAACTCAAGATCGTGCGTAGGGTAATTATGCTCATGTTCTTTTAACTTCTGCGGTTCATAATATATCACGTGATCATTTTGCAAGAGGACTCCTTCGAGTCCTTCCTTGCTTGCATTCGTGCAAACAACGAAATCCCCAAAGTGGCATGATAACTTAGTGGCATTCGTGCAAAAATTTCTTCACACTTAGCAGTCCATAATAACTTTCTTTGTTCTGCAAAGTGGTCATGGGAAAAGCGATTCTCAATAATTTCTCAATGAAATTTCGATAATATCCGGCTAATCCCAAAAATGACCTAATGTCAGTGACAGTAGTAGGGGTAGGCCTATCCTTTATGGATTTAATATTTTTCGGCTCCATAGCTATCCCTGTCTCGGAGATAATGTGACCTAAATATTGTATCTGTGGTTTGTAAAAATCACATTGATTAAACTTAGCGTAAAGCTGGTGTTCTCTCAACACTTGTAGTACTATGCGAAGGTGTTCTTCGTGCTCTTCTTTATTCTTCGAATAAACCAGTATGTCGTCTATAAATACCAAGACGAACTTATCCAGATACCTACTGAATATGTTGTTCATCATACACATAAAGTTCGCGGGTGCATTGGTCAACCCGAGTGGCATCACTACAAACTCGTAGTGCCCATACCTTATACGAAAGGTGGTTTTGTGAATATCCTCATCCCGAATCCGTACATGATGGTACTCGGATCGTAGGTCAATCTTTGAAAAGATTCTAGCTCCTTCCACCTCATCAAACAATTCATCGATCCTAGGTAGTGGATAATGGTTCTTGATAGTCATTTTGTTCAACTGACGGTAATCGATGCACATCCGCATCATACCATTCTTCTTCTTTACAAACAATATCGGTGCTCCCCAAGGGGACACACTCGGTCAGATATACCCTTACTCTATCAACTCCTGCAACTGCAGTTTGAGTTCCACCAATTTTGGTGCACTCATGCGGTAAGGGGATTTGGAAGCCGAAACTTATCCTGGGGTCAGTTCGATGGAAAAGTCTAGGTCTCGTTTCAGAGGTAATCTGGGGATTTCCTCGGGAAACACATCCTTGAATTCTTCAAGAACGGGGAAGTAAACTATGCGTTGTTCTCTATCAGACTCTATGTGTCGGATGTTCACTGCAAACAACTTGCAACCTTTCCTAACGCATTTCTTTGCTTATAAGGCATATATTTGCCTTACAGAAACTTTCTCTGAAATGCCCTGAACCTACACTTGGTTCCCCTGGCTATCAGTACACAATATAGACTTGTGTAAGCAATCGAGCATGACATGGTACTGTTCCAACCAGTCCATGCCGATAAGTACATCGTATGATCCTAAGGGTAGGATGTTCAGGTTTACTTTCATAGGAAAACCATTCAGGTTTACCTCACATTCTTTAACAATTTCCGAAACTTTCCATTTCATACCTGTGGCTAACTGAACGAGCCAAGGTTTATCATGTTTTACTTTTCCTAGTTTGCATACATCAACAATTTTAGGCGAAACATAGCTCCGGCAAGCACCGAGATCAATAAGTATTGAAATAGAAGTGTTCAATATCTTACCTTCTATCTCAACCATTGTAGCTTGATGGTCTGCTTGTCGGCCATCCAATGCTGCATAAATCCACGGTGTTCCCACTATGTCCTCAACGGTCGGTTCATCATGTGAGTTATGCAAGACTCCATTGGTCTTGCTCTTACAATCTCGGGCATAATGAGGCCCACTGCATTTCCAGCATTTGATTTGTAGCGGGGTAGCATTGGCTCCACTTGCTACTTGCTTGTTAACATTAGAGGATGGTACATAAGGCTTCGTACCATATTTATTGAGGTTCTTGTTCGCTTAAAAGCTGTTATTATGCTTTCTGTATGGCTATGGGTTAGACCCAGGTTTGCGGTTATTCAAAAAGTTCTTAGACTTGTCTCGGTTTTGGTTCATGTTCTCCTGCCCTAGCTGTCCATGCTCATAACAGAGCCTAGCTTTGTCAAGTATGGTATCCAAGGTCTTAGGCATGTCAAATTTAATCCTGTCTTGAAAATGTTGATGTAATTGTAACTTCGAAATGTATTCACTTGTATTTCTTATCTATTGTAACCCGATGTTCATTTCGGGATGTATTGTAATGTATTTGAGTCATGTCATACCCCGATGTTTATTCCGGGAAGTTTCTATAATGAGAAAGTCATGTCAAGTCATTGTGGGTAACCCTCCTATTGGTCAAGGGTTAAAGTCCCCATAGTTGTGGGGCCCTTGGGTTATTAGACTATCCTAGTGAAGTTGACCCTAGAAGAGTCATTGTAAGTCGGGGCAATAGTCCCCACCATTGTGTTACCCTCCTATTGGTCAGAGGAGGCAAAGTCCCCACAAGTGGTGGGGCACTAGGGTTATTAGACACTCCTAGAGATGTCGGCTCTAGTAAGTAATTGTTAAGTGAGGTCGGCATGTTGGAGTGCACTTCAAGTGAATGGATGAATATAAATAGAGAGTGAGAGCCTCTCTATTTATCACTTGCAACACATCACTCACTCACTCAAGTGTGGCGCATTAGTGAGGAAGGAAATATAGTGGGACTAGACAAGAAGAAGACTACTGCTATCGGGAGTGCATCTTACTGTTTTGGTGTTGATTCTATCTCTGAGGAAGTGAAGCGGAATTCAATTCCGAGCATTTTCAGTTTTCGATGCGGAAATTAGGGCTTTCTACAAAAGAGGAATTTTTGAGTGAGACCAGCATAGGATTGTTCTCCTCATCAAAAATGAAGTTTAGAGACCTGGATCAAGAAGTTTGGTTGGGTGAAACTCCGGGAAAGTCAAACCCTGGTTTGACCCCGAGCTAGAAAAACCCTAAATACTAAAACTGCTAAGTTTTGGTACATTCGCTATATTTCGATATTGGAAAAGGATCAAGAGCTAAAAATTGTAGGGGCCGAAGCTAAAATCTTGAAGAACACTGTGTCCAAAATGTAGCCTCAGATTCGCTATATTCTAGGATATGTGATACCTCCAAGTTAGGGTTCCAGCCTCTTAGGGAAATCATCCCTAAACAGGACACCTGGGGAGAATTGAAATATCTTGGGCTAAAGAGGTCCAAATGGAATTCCTGAAGATTTTCTAGAAAGGGAATAGACTATAATTTCTATGGTCCGAATATCAGACTTAGAAGATGAACCAGTGACACATGGCATGCTGTACAACTTCGCTGTTATGAATAGTCCTGTAACAGGTCACCTTGGGAAAAGGATCATAAATCCCAAATGGTGAAACCAATTCTGATAAAACCTATGGTTTTGGATCAGGGACATGCGAGGTTACCTCATTGCAAAATTTCAAATATAGGGGAGCGGAAATTTCATAGATATCACAGAAACAGTAACAGGAATTTCTGCAGAAGAAATTGGAAATCTAGGGCTTCCTGTTCCGGGAGCTTCCCTCCACTGTTTTCAGAAAAGGAGTACATTGGACAGCTCCATTTGAAGAGATATATCTGTTTATCCAATTGGATCTAAAAGATTCCAAGTTTTGAAAATTAGGGTTTCTGTGACAAACCCTAGATCAACCAACTACGGAACCAA